>JANRMT010062813.1:48599202-48720085 GCA_026402145.1 Polypterus bichir lapradei | reverse complement strand
AGATGTAATCATGATTACATCTTGCCTGAAGAAGGGGCCTGAGTTGCCTCGAAAGCTTGCATATTGTAATCTTTTTAGTTAGCCAATAAAAGGTGTCATTTTGCTTGGCTCTTCTCTTAATGTATATTGGAATGTTTTGAAATAAAAAAAGGAGCTTAGGAAGAATATTCATCTTAACAGTGTTAATTCTTCCAGCTAGTGTGAGATGAAGGGTTGACCATCTATGCAAGTCTTGTTTAATTTTTTCCATGCAGACAGTGAAATTTTATTGATATAGAGCTTTATGTTTACTTGTGATGTTTACCCCTAGGTATTTAAACTGTTCTTCAATGATAAAATGTAGGGTATCTAATCTAATATTAAATGCTTGAGAATTCACTGGGAAGAGTACAGTTTTATTAAGATTAATTCTGAGACCAGAGATCTTTTGAAATTCTGTGAGTGCTGTTAAGACTGCAGGCACAGAATTTTCTGGGTCCGATATATACAATACCATATCATCTGCATATAATGAGATTTTCTGTTCCAGTCCTTCTCTGCTAATCCCCTTTATCTGATCAGTATTTCGACAATGTATTGCCCACCCTGGTACCCCACCCTTCAAAAACCTCCATGGCCACACTCCATCTTGCCAGCTCTGCATTTCATCTACTCAGCTGACTAGAGCACATCCAACTCTGGGAGCTCTCAAAGGCCTTCATCCTGCTCTCCACAAACTAGTCAGCCTGATGGATGCTGCACAAGTTATCTTCCTCTTGATTATCCCTCCAATCTCAGTGATCACCCTCTCTTCATTTCACAAATACCATCTATTTTTTCCTCTTTTTTCCTTGCACTTACTCTGCTCCCTTTTATTGTAACTTAGCATCAGCTGGTAATCACACTAAACCTCACACCAAGAAAAGCAAGAATGGAATGTGCTATGATCAATAAAACTGTTAAAAAGAACTAACAATTGTGACAAGAATGAGCAAAAGACATCAAAAAAAGGTTTGGGGCAGCCACCCGTATATTATTCCCTGGCTGCAAATGGGTAATTCTTAGTAGTTGTTTACAGGTTTAAGTCCAAAACAGAACTGAGGCAGGTTGTCAAAGATGGCGGCTTTATTTCCCGAGACAGGAAGTGACGTCATCAGATGCTCTGGAACCGGAAGTGACATCATCAGAGTTGCCAGAACCAGAAGTGACATTATCAGATGCGCCGGAACCGTGCAGGATTTCCCATGGATGGTCTGCGAGGGATTGAGAAAGAAAGTCAGTGCACCTCGCCACCCCCTGGTCTGGTGTGGAATTACTATTATTCAGGCCCTTTAGCTGCCTCCCAATCGCACATGTGTGACACAATCAAAACAGTCAACAGCCCCTTATTTGTCGCACCACATTCTTGTGTCTCTGTGTTATTTTTTTCAGTGTAATTTGTTTTATTTTCCTACATATGCAAAATATATGTGTTAGATGAACTGGCTACACCAAATTGGCCATGTGTACATGTGTGAGTGGGCTCTATGATGGATTGGCACCAAATCCACTGCAGCTTTCTGCTTTATATCTGACACTTCCAGAACCTTGAATTGTATCAGAGAATGTTATAACTGTATATTATACAGACATATAGAAAAATGTATTGGTTTGAAAAGGGCAATTTCTGGACTGCATGTTCCAGTTCTTTCCATAGATGATTGATATGATTCATAACAGAGGTCATAGAAGGCCACCTAAATAGTCCAATGTTTGGTTCTTAGCCTTTCTTGGGTGCTTTTAGCTGTGTGTTTTGGCTCCTTATCCTGTTGGAGGATCCATGAGCTGTGACTGAGACAGAGCTTTCTGACACTGGGCAGTATGTTTCGCTCCAGAAAATCTTGAGATTTCATTGTTTCTTGCACAGACTCAAGGCACCTCATGCCAGATGCAGCAAGGCAGCCCTAAAACATAACTGAGCCCCCTCCATGTTTCACAGTAGGTATGGTGTTCTTTTCTTTGAAAGCTTAATTTTTTTGTCTATGGATGTAGAGCTAATGTGACTTGCCAAAAAGCACCACTTTTGTCTCATCTGTCAAAAGGACATTCTCCTTAGAAGAAATTGTGGCTTGTCAATATGCATTTTAGCAAATTCCAGTCTGGCTTTTCTATGTTTTTCTTTCAACACTGGAATCCTCCTGGGCCTTCTTCCATTGAGCCCTCTGTCTCTGAAAAAGTGACATATAATGTACTGATGGACCATGGCCTTGAAGTGTAGCTTACATCTCTTTGGAAATGTCCTTGGCTTTTTGTTTACCATTCTCATTATCCTTCTGCCATTTGGGGTCAATTTTCCTGTTTTGGCCGTATCCAGGGAGGTTGGCTACTGTCACATGGATCTTAAACTTCCTAACAATATTTGCAATTGTTGTCACAGGAACATTAAACTCTTTGGAGATGGCCGTCTAGCCTTTGCCTTTAACATGCTTGTCTATAATTTTATTTCTGATCTCCTCAGACAACTCTCTCCTCTGCTTTCTGTGGTCCATGTTCAGTGTGGAACATGCAATGATACCAAACGGCAGAGTGACTACTTTTTTCTGCTTACATAGTCTCCAATCATGCAATCAGTCATTCAGACATGTATGATACTAATTAATGGAAAGAGCTACTTTGAAAAATCACACAAATCCAATTATTTATGATCCTTTGTAGGGGTACCAGCAAATGTTCATGCTATTTTAGAATATCTTTGTAGAAAAAGCAATACTTGATCTCTTTTCACACTTGATATGTTTTACTCAATGCCATATTAAAGGCATGCAGGAATACACAGGACAATTGCTTTTCATTTATTCAGGAGGCCGAGAGCACTTTTTCAATGAGTTGTAAGTCTACCAACAAATTTGTCCATGTCTGTATACTAATATCAGAATTATACATTTTTTAATCTCTGTCAGTTTATTGGACACTACAGCGGAATCAATGAGGAAACCATCCATCCAATAGTTCAGATTTACTAATACTGTGCTAAATTTGAGTCACCAATCACAGCAATGTGGAAATCTTGTGTAGAGTGTGCGAGAAAGACAAAAGTACTCACATTTCAATATAAATTTGATAATAAAAAGAGTACTCAAAGAATATGCCACACAGACTGAACTTAGACTTTAACCCACCCCTTAATCTGTGAGGCAAAAATGCTAACCACCACACCACACTGCCAGCTATGTCTCATAATACGTATGTAATGTAATTTTTTTGTTTATTATAATACCTTGTGCATAGTTTAAGGTAATCTTAAGATAATACAAAATAGAATACAACACAGTATAGATTCCAAAGGCACAGCCACCCTCCCTCATTCACATATCCAGGGTAGACAATCCTATCTTGATCAAGAATAGATGAAACACTTAATTAAATGGACAGTTTCAGTGATGGAGCAGGGGTTTACCTCATAGAAACCTTAAATAAAATAAGGTTAAAGGCAGTAGACTTTGATGAGAGATACAAAGATCAGTCACCACATACCAGAACATGTCCCTCAAACAAGTTATCAGGCCTTCATCAAGGTGAATGTTTTAACATCAACAATGTAGGATGGAATCTGACTCTAACTGCGCCATCATTTAACCATGAGCCATGTGAGTCTAATGCACATTCTACATAGTGCACTGAAGGCAGTGCGTAGAAACAGTTTTTTAGGTTACATCTGTAATTTGGGACTCTTAGCAATAGAAAGAAAACAGCCTAGTTTTTAGAATTATAAACCGAAAAGAGTTTGCAAAATATGTTTAAATTCTGGTCGTTCTTAAAGAAATTTGTTGTTCTTCGCACAAATTAAGCAATTAACTAATTAAGCACACATTTGGCATAAAGCTGCGTTTGACAGAATATTAAACCCATTTACTGAGGAAAAAATAACAGCTGAGAGGGAATGCTGCTTACTAGTAAATATTATGTATGCAACGATAGTAACTATCATGAGATTTGATTTTAATAAATGGTCACAGTCAATAAAATAAATTCATTTAATTTGTCAGAGAACATAAAAACATTGGCTAATATTATAGAAAAAACTTTGACAATTATACTGCTCAGCACTTTTAAAAATATACCGCACAAAAAAATTAAAGGAACACTTTTTAATCAGAGTATAGCATCAAGTCAATGAAACTTCTGGGATATTGATCTGGTCAGTTAAGTAGCAGAGGGGGTTATTAATCAGTTTCAGCTGCTTTGGTATTAATGAAATTAACAACAGGTGCACTAGGAAACAATGAGACAACCCCCAAAACAGGAATGGTTTAACAGGTGGAGGCCACTGGCATTTTTCCCTCCTCTTCTTTTCTGACCAGTGTCACTACTGGTAGCATGAGGCCATACCTGGACCCTACAGAGGTTACACAGGTAGTCCAGCTTCTCCAGGATGGCACATCAATATGTGCCATTGCTAGAAGGTTTGCTGTGTCTCACAGCACAGTCTCAAGGGAATCGAGGAGATTCCAGGTGAAAGGCAGTTACTCTACGAGAGCTGGACAGGGCCATACAAGGTCCTTAACACATCAGCAGGACTGGTACCTGCTCCTTTGGGCAAGGAGGAACAGGATGAGCACTGCCAGAGCCCTACAAAATGACCTCCAGCAGGCTACTGGTGTGAACATCTCTGACCAAACAATCAAAAACAGACTTCATGAGTGTGGCCTGAGGGCCCAATGTCCTCTAGTGGGCCCTGTTCTCTCTGCCTGTCACCATGGAGCTCGATTGGCATTTGCCATAGAATACCGGAATTGGAAGGTCCACCACTGGCGCCCTGTGCTTTTCATAGAAGAGAGCAGGTTCACCCTGAGCACATGTGACAGACCTGAAAGGGTCTGGTGAAGCCATGGAGAATGTTATGCTGCCTGTAACATCATTCAGCATGACAGGTTTTGGTGGTGGGTCAGTGATGGTCTGGGGATGCATATCCATGGAAGGATGCACAGACCTCTACAGGCTAGTCAATGGCACCTTGACTGCCATGAGGTTTCTGGATGAAATCTTTAGACCCACTGTCAGACCCTATGCTGGTGAAATGGGTCCTGGGTTCCTCCTGGTGCACAACAATGCCCGGCCTAATGTGGAAAGAGTATGCAGGCATTCCTGGAGGATGAAGGAATTGATACCATTGACTGGCCCCAACGCTCACCTGACCTAAATCCAATAGAACACCTCTGGGACATTGTTTTAGTCCATCCAATGCTGTCAGGTTGCACCTCAGACTGTCCAGGAGTTCAGTGATGCCCTGGTCCAGATCTAGGAGGAGATCCTCCAAGACACCATCTGTTATCTCATTAGGAGCATGCCCTGACATTGTCAGGTATGCATACAAGCACGTGGGGGTCATACAAACTGTTGAGTACGATTTTGAGTTGCTGCAATGAAATTTTGGCAAAATGGACTAGCCTGCCGCATCATTTTTTCACTTTGATTTTCAGGTTTGTCTTTGAATTCAGCCCTGTGTAGTTTGATCATTTTCATTTCCATCAAACAATGTGGCATTCTTTTCATTCCTAACATATTACCCAATCCATATCAGTATAGATATCCAGCATGATTTTTTCCCATTGAGATCTGATGTAATTTCAAGGTGTTCCTTTAATTTTTTGAGCAGTTTATTTTAGAGCTGAAGGTGGAACAAGGGTTCATTTCTTTTTTTACTTTTAGATTTTAAGCAAATCCCATCTGAGCAGCTATGTTTTTTTTTTTTTTTCAATAAATCAATGGATGATGTTGACCTCTTTTCCTTTAATAACTCACTGCTACCCTTGAATTTCCACCTGTCACACATTCCAATCTAACAGTTCTTTTTCACTTGTAACTCTGTCTGCTACTGCTGACCTTTTGTTACACTCTAGACCTACTACATGCTCTCTTAATTCTCAGCACACAGACTGTTGTCTCGTCTTGTTGCAGTGATCTGGTTCTTCTTATTACTCTCTTGCTCTTTATTTCACATTAGCATGATTCAGTTCCCATCAAGCTTGCTAAATGCGCTTCAGATATTGCTAGTGACTCATGTATACTGTATAGCCTTCTTCCAATGAGTAGCCTACCTTTGTCTGAAATTTATAAACATGTTATTAATTAAAATAAGGGAACAAAATACTAAAAAGTCAATATTTTATTTTTTTTCTCACTTAACATTTTAACATATCTACAAAATAGTTATCATTTCTGAATATATTTGATTAGACCAATGGATAATTTTAAAGTTTCATGAACCTAGCCTACTGATTAAAATCTGAAATGTCACTGTTAACTCTGTTTGATTCTCATTTTCAGATTTTAGACATGGTATTCTTTGTGATATTTCACTAAATGTCAATTTTATGAAAAATTAAAAGGTTTTAATAACAGCATTTATAAGTAAATGTGTTATAAAATTACCCTCATTATTCAATCTATTTTCTGAAACTTTTCTTCAGATTTGCAGGTAGCACGAAGTGCAGAAACAGAAACCAAACCTGGGATGGAGCATGTTTACTCACACTTAAGAGCATGACACAAATTTTGAAGAAAACAGGCCATTCAACCCAACATAGCTAATCAATTCTTATTCACTTACCATTTTCAAAACATTGTTGTGCTAAAAATAGATGGTTCCAGGAGTTTCTATATTATATATTTTACTATATTATTATTTTATTATATTATTCCATATTTTGATAAGAAATCACAGGGTCTCAGCCACATGGTGTTGACAGCAAACCTATAAAGGCAAATCAAGTGCTCTAAGTATTTTTGAAGAAATAAAAATAACACATCAGGTTGGGGAGCATGCACTGATACAGTGCGTTGCCACACCCACTACATGGCGAAACAACTTGGAATCCCGGTTGGCAACTCCCCAGGCAGACATGCGGTCCAGTCCTACCCTCCTGAAATAACCCTCTATCTGCCGCAGCCAGGTGTTATGTGGGCGACCCCTTGGCCTGGTCCAGCCACTTGGGTCCCCAACAATGAGGAACTTATGAGCCGGATCACCCTCAGGGAAACACACCACATGGCCGTAGTGCTGTAACTGATGCTCCCTCACAATGCAGGTAATATGCCTCATTCGGGACTCCATGAGCAACCACTCATTCGATACAAAGTCAAACCAATGGTACCCAAAGATTTTCTGGAGAGACACAGTACCAAAGGAGTCCAGTCTTCATGTCAGGTCACTGGATAGAGTCCATGTCTCACAACTATATAGCAAGACAGGGAACACTAGGACTGTAAAGACTTGGACCTTCATCCTTTTGCATAGAAATCAGGAGTGCCACATACCCCTTTCCAGCGACCTCATGACCCTCCATGCTCTCCCAATCTGTCTACTGACTTCACAGGAAGAGTCACCAGAGATATGAATGTCACTGCCAAGGTAAGTAAACCTCTCAACAAGGTCCATACACTCTCCGCAAACAGACACACTGCTGATGGTTGTGCCCAAGAGGTCATTAAAGGCCTGGATCTTGGTTTTTATCCAGGACACTCGCAAGCCCAGACACTCAGATTCCTCACTCTGTCTCTCAAGAGCCCCGATCAGAGCCTCCATTGACTCCGTGAAGATCACAGCATTGTCAACAAAGTCAAGATCCATGAATCTTTCTTCACCAACAGATACCCCACAGCTGCTGGACCCCACGACCTTGCCCAACACCCAGTCCATACAAGCATTGAACAGAGTAGGAGCAAGAACACACCCCTGATGAACCCCAGAATCAACTGGGAAAAATGCAGAGGTCCTGCCTCCACTCTACACAGCACTCACAGTACCAGTGTACAGGCCAACCATGATATCCAGCAACCCTGAGGGGATCCGGCGAACCGTCAGGACATCCCACAGGGCAGCTCGATCAACCGAGTCGAACGCTTTGCAAAAATCAACAAAGGCTGCAAAGAAACTCTGTCGATATTTGCGTTTGCGTTCTATTAGAATCCTCAGTGCCAGGATGCGGTTGATGGTAGACTTCTTAGTCGTAAAACCAGACTGTTCCGGTCGCTGGTAGGTGAGCAAGTGATCATGGATCCGATTGAGGATGACCCTAACAAGGACCTTACCCGGCACCGAGAGCAGTGTTATCCTCCTGTAGTTGCTGCAATCCAGGCGATCACCCTTTCCTTTCCAGATCTCTGTGAGATTGAGTGGTTCACAGCTAATTGGAGGATCAGCCTCAAGAACCGTGGACCCAGAGATATCCAATGTCCTAGTCGGAGGATCAACTTTGAACAATTGCTCAAAGTAGCCAGCCCAGTGGTTCACAACTGCTGTGTCATCCATAAGGACCGTTCCATCAGCTACCCTGAATGCGACTCTCCAAGGAACAGATTCAGATGCTTTGATTCCTATGTGATCAGGACGTGGGTTGCTAGACCACAGATGGTGTGTCACTTGCTCACAGATTCCTCTAACAAACGCCTCTTTATCTGCCCTCAGAGCCATCACAGCCATCCTTCTCAGTTCCTGGTACAGACCAGAGTTGCCATTGAGCCATGCGCTGCGACTCCTCTCGATGATATCCAGGGTGCCCTGCGAGATGAAACACCACCCTCTGGGAACACCGGTAACACCAACACAACTCTCAGCAACCTTCAGGGTCTTGTCACGGATGGTCTCCCACATTAGATTAGGATCGGCAGCCGTACCCAAATCTGAAAGTTCCTTACAGAAACTGTGTGCAAACTCATTAGAAACAGCCTGGTCTTGTATCTGGCCAAGTCCAGGCTCATTTTTCTAGTAGGTGGTAACCTACTGGACCTAAGCTGGATCCCAAGAGTAGCAACAACAAGCCTTTGGTCAGAATTCACAAACTGGGCACTTCTGTAGACCCTGCAGTTTTGCAAGAGCCTCCAGCGTCTGCCCACGACGATGTAATCGATCTCCTTCACTCCACCACCAGTATTGGAGTACCAAGTCTAACGATGCGGTTCAGGGTGCTGGAACCAGGATCCAGTGATTCGCAACCCCTGACCTTTTGCAAAGTTAAGGAACATGCAGCCACTTTCACCATGGTCACCAGACCCATGGGGACCGAGACAATCCTCATAGCCAGCCCTGTCAGTGCCAGTGGCTGCATTGAAGTCGCCCATGACCAGAAGAGTGTCACCTCGTGGGCACCCATCAACCTCCGAGCAAAGCTGAGAATAAAATGTCTTCCTCGCCGAGACATCACTCACTGCGGTTGGAGCATACACTGAGACAACAGACAAGGCACCCAAGGAGTGTCATAATCTGAGTCCCATAATATGCTTGTTGAAAGGAGTGACATCGGACACCATTGGAAGAAGCCAATCCGCTACAGCAACAGCTACTCCCTGAGTATGACAGCCATCTGACCGACCAGACCAATAAAGGGTGTATCCACCTACAGAGATCTGGCCAGTCCCTGGTCTGCGCACCTCAGAGAGTGCCACCACTGAGATGCAGAGTTTACGCAGCTCCTCCGACAGCAGAGGAAGATGATCATCTTGCTGGAGAGACAAGATGTTCCATGCACCCACCCGTATGGGCCGCCTCAAATTGGGACCCGAGTACTGCCGTGCAGCAGGTGACGCCTCAGCACCACACCAGTTCCGATCCCCAACAGACCTGACCCTATTGGCTCTCCAGCAGTTTTGACTCTTCCGGGGATGGGGCTCCTGAGGGCTTTCCCCAATCCCCTTCATTATGCGAGCAGCCTTCCTATGGGCAGCTGCAACAGAGCTACTTCTGCAGAGAGCAAAAAGGAGTCTTTTCTGTAGTCCTGGAGCTTTGTGAAGTTTTTTTATGGTGGCTGGAGTGCTAATCCTGCCGCCAACCCCCATGATTTCCCTGCAAGTTGGAGGACCGCTTGCAGGGCCGGATGCAGTTTAACGTCATACCCAGGACACAAGTATTTTTGAAAAAATAAAAATAACATCATTGAGGCAAAAATATTTTTTCAAGCGTAAATAAATTATGTTTTAATAATTTTTATATATACATTTAGTTTAGTATATAAGTTTAGTATTTAGTATATAAATATTTAGTATAAATTTAGTTTTAAGCTTTTTAAGCTTTGTTTTGCCCTTTTTTTGGTTGCTAATCTTTGATGTACCAATCCCTGCTACTTTAGGATTATCTTAAAAAATACTGTTTTGATCACATCTTGGCCTTTGAATTAATCTAGATGAACACTTCCCCATAAGCAGACCCTTCTAACGTTTCCACAAACTTCTGACTTTAAACCATATTCCATCTTTGCCCGTATGTTCCTGCTGAAAAACTTAAGGTAACAAAAATCCCACTGATTGTTTTTAACATTTTATGAAGTCTCTACTTAATTTCTGTTTGCTTAAGCTCAGAATGGTTAAGATTCTCCAATCTTTCCTCAGTATGGTCCTGAAATTCCTGAAATAATCTAGAAGAAATCTAATAGCTTCTCTCTGGGCTTTCTCTAGCATTATCATATTTGTTGTTTATTATGTAGAGCAAAACTCCACCTCACAAGTACATTTTGCAGTTTAAGAATAATCCACTCCTACAAATGTAAACAGCATTGTGTGCTTTGTAATCCATTATCCTACTAGCCTTTTAATTGCTTTTGTACATTCTCTGGTTGCTATTACTATGACCCATTTCTTTTAAAGCGTACTTTCCAGTTTATGAACCATCAATATATAATAAATATATCTAATGCTTCCAATACATGAACTACAATAAATTACATCTGCCATATATCTTCACAAGTAAACACTCAAATCCATTAAACTTAGTGTCATCTAAATAGTTATATTTTTATCTAGATGTATATAAGTGATTCTCTAGTAGTCATTCTTGAGAGTCTCCATTTTTAACACATTCCTGATAAACATAATCTATTCCTATTTCTATTACATCCATCTACAAACTGTCTTTCACATATCATCTTTTTTGATTTCACCACTATCCTCTCATTTGGTGTCTTGTTAAAAATCTTTCTAAAAATCAAGATAAATAATGGCATACAGTGGTGTGAAAAACTATTTTCCCCCTTCCTGATTTCTTATTCTTTTGCATGTTTGTCACACAAAATGTTTCTGATCATCAAACACATGTAACCATTAGTCAAATATAACACAAGTAAACACAAAATGCAGTTTTTAAATGATGGTTTTTATTATTTAGGGAGAAAAAAAATCCAAACCTACATGGCCCTGTGTGAAAAAGTAATTGCCCCCTGAACCTAATAACTGGTTGGGCCACCCTTAGCAGCAATAATTGCAATCAAGCGTTTGCGATAACTTGCAATGAGTCTTTTACAGCGCTCTGGAGGAATTTTGGCCCACTCATCTTTGCAGAATTGTTGTAATTCAGCTTTATTTGAGGGTTTTCTAGCATGAACCGCCTTTTTAAGGTCATGCCATAGCATCTCAATTGGATTCAGGTCAGGACTTTGACTAGGCCACTCCAAAGTCTTCATTTTGTTCAGAGGCTGGTGTTTTGGGTCATTGTCCTGTTGACCTCTCATTTGAATCTGACTCATATTTAAATTATGCTTTGTACTGTAAATGTCCCACCCTCACATTTCCAATCTTGCCTGATATTTTTTGTAAATAACATAGCTATTTATTTTATACTCATCCTTCTTCCTAGGATTTAGCCAGGTCTATTACTGCCTTAAAAATCAGGGTTTATCGGTGTGCTGCTACATTTAACCTCAATTAGTTTATTTTGTTTTTATACTCCTTTTATTAACCATAACCTATTTACTCTGTTACTGATTACCTTCTTATTTCCTGTTTACTAATAATTACAGAATTATAAATTTTATTTTTGGTAATATTACCAATATTACTGTTCAATAGCATAAATACACCTTTAAACCTGGCCTTTCTTAAACTCCATATTGCAAGTTTAAAATTTTCTCAGTATTTTTTTTTTGCATATACCTTACTAATACTCATATAACTGTTCCTCTTGTTCAATTGTAACATGTCCAGGTGATATGCTCGCTTTCTATACTACACTAGGATTTGATGTGTAAATTACAGCTTCTGATCTCTACAGGTTTACCTGGTCTTGCACATAGCACCTATAGAAATTCAGAGAATATTGCCCTGTCAGTTCTGTACATCTCTTAAAATGTGTCCTGTAGAACTGGTAGCCTTTCATTACCAACTCAATTGCTGTTAGGTGGACAATGAAAAATGCTGTTGCATGATAATGAAATCAAAAAAGGCCCTAAAGAGGAAAAAAGAAAGCATTATATAGAGCCTTAGCATCAAGTATACATTTTAGTTGCAAATATCAACTTAAAATTCAAATATTCAGAGACATTAAAAGCTTGTGAGACAAAAACAATAAGATATTGTGAGTGACCCACTCACCCACACTCTATCATAATGGGCTAGTAAAGACTTGCCTATTAACCAAAAATAAGTATTTTGGTGTGGGAAAATGTGGGAAGAAAATAGCACCAGCCAAATAAAACCACAGCAGCAAGTTTTTTTTACTTAAAATGCAAAAATATGTATCTCTTAGTATATCATTGTCGGAAAAACAAATTATACAGCAGACACATAGCTGGGAATTTATAATATAGTTGGTAATAATTTAGGTACTGCAAAACTACATCTATTACTCATTTACTATTACGTAACAAGACAGAAACAAAAGCTTCTTTTAGTCCTAATAATTAAGTGTTCATTCATTTCTTCAATATGGCCTACTAAAACAACTTTACTTTGGAATGGTCTGAGATAGCTCAGCTGAGGCAAGTTTCTCTTGATACTGCATATTGGGCACTAAGACCTATGAATCCTTCATGTTCACACCTAATTTTACAAGTATGTCAATAAGCCACACTGCACAAAGGTGAATGCCCACTTCACTGATGCTTTGTAAATGTTAGTAAGATCAAAAGAAGCCTTTATTAAGGTCTTCTTACATAATAATAAATGAGTAAAAACAGCATTTTTGCAGTAGATAAATTAAAGCATTACCATATAGTTTTACAGGAGTGATCTCAAAAATTTTGCAAAATCTATATGGACTTGTATATGGATACTTTCAACAGTTTATGTATTAGCACAATGATTCAGATTTAGGCCATGGAAGAGTTATTTGATGACTTATTATATACATTCATTTTCAACCCTTGTTTACTAGATTAAAAATAACTTTGAGGGAAGTTACCAGTTAATGGATGACAAAGTGATAAAAGATATTTCACACTGAAGGAAAATGATTAAAAATATTTAAAATAACTGAACTCTGTAACACTTTTTTGGTTACTGTGAAACAGTATTATCAATTTAAATATACTTCTATTATTAGCTGAAAAATATTATTTTTAAATGTTTTATTCTTATAATGTCACAAAAATCTGAAATAAGAAGCAGTGGTTAACAGTAAGTGTAGAAGAGAAGCTTGGATTTGAAAAGGAAAAAAGTAAATTGTACAATTACTACTGAAGCAACAACAGAGTATCACAAACACAGGTCAGATTTTAAAACACCAAAGACGAACCAACCAACCAACCAAGGCATAAGGGTTTATTTATGAAACACTGTGGCGGACGGCCGGGACGCTCCTTCAACACTGGATCCGGGGGAGCAGCAATGGGATGCACGCTACATCCCCCAGAACACTTGGTGGAAGTCCCCCTGGGTTGTATCGGGGCCAATAACATGCAGCACAGGAGCTCATCCTGGTTGGACTCTGTGGCCACTGCCAGGGAGAGCTGCAAGGCTTCCTGAGCCCATATGGGCGGCAATGCAGCCACATCTGAAGTATAAAGGGAGCCTGCAGCCACTATTCAGGGCACCAGAGTCGGGAGGAGGAGGACGAAGCTGCCCTGGGAGGAGTGGAAGAAGAGAAGAGTGTGATGTGGGGTGTGATTTACTTTTGTGTGTTTTGGAGACTGTGTTAGGGTCAGCGGGACACGGGGAAAACGTGTCCCACGGCTGAAGAAAAAATAAAACTTTATTTTGCCTGTGCCTCGGGTGTCAGTCAGTGTCGGGTCGGCACCTTTATCACAACAAATACAGCTCCACTAAAGTTTTTCACTGATCCAAAAATGATTTTTCTGAAAACATTCAAAAGCTTTTGGATTACACTTATAACTGTACTGAAAAGTAATAATTTTGAATTTTCCCAAAGAAAATTATTTGAAAGTTTATAATGGCATATGTGTTCTATAAATGTATTTATTTCCTGAAGCATTTTCTTACTTTTATTGTAAATTATCTGTTTTTTTTAAAAAGTCCTTTTGTTGAGGCTATCCTTTTGTACAGTTTACACTTGCATATTTATTTCCTCTTTACTTTCTCACTTCACCTCTGTCATATGAGCTGAAATGAAACACATCAAAAGGTTTTGCTTGAATATGAAATCCCATTGATTAAAACTGAATGGCAGCTATCTATTATAAATGAATCTGAAAGTTGTGCATGAGCTAGGAATAAATCTAATAGTAACTGGCTTAGCCCCTTAGGACTGCTGTAAAACCACATAGTTCACTTTGCTTCTGTAAGAAAAAAATATGTTTTTAATAATGTTTGAATGCTTAAAGACATCATGTAGCACAATACTCATATTTCAATATATTTAATAATTGGCAGATGTGATTAACAGTAGAGGCATGGGAGAAGACTGTTTTTTTCAACACAATTGAGGTATTTCAATATGCTGTACTGCCAGGAAAATATCTCAGCATTTCACTTGGGTGATAAACAGCTATGGTGCTGGAAATGCAGATCAGTGTGCAGTTGTTTAATAAGATGAAGAAGTGATTCACAACATAAAATGGGAAATGCATATGTAATAAGGGAGGAAAAGCATCACTTATACATTATCCAATAAAATGTTTATTTGGAGAAACAAACAGAAAATAGCAGAAAATACTTGGTTTACACAATTGTTAAGTAACTGACAAAACCTTATGAGAATATATCTGAAACTACTTAATGCATGGCAAGATAATGGATTTTTTTTTAAACTTGTGGATCTTTACTGCAAGATAGTTGAGAACTCTGCATATGTTGCAACATCTTTGAAAGTTCTAATGAGTAATTTTGGCAGGAATGGTGAAGTGGATATTTAAGATATATCTAATATTTGCCACCATAAACAAATACTTCTACTCTTGCACAAGATGAAATACTGTATATGATTTTTTAAGAGAGATCACAATCAGCTGCTTATAGCTCTAACATCATCATTAAGTTAGCAGATGGCACAGCGGTGGTGGGTTTCATCAGCAATGGGGATGAGTCATCTTACAGAATGAAGATACAACAACTGGCAAACTGATGCAAGTGCAACAATCTGTGTCTTAATATGAACAAGATGAAGGAGATAGTTGTTGACTTCAGGAAGGTCCATGCTGTCCACATCTCAGTGGACATTGAACGCTCTGCAATGGAATTGGTCAAGAACACCGAATTCCATGGTGTGCACCTGGCAGCTGACCTTACTTGGTCAATTAATTCCACCTTCATAGCCAACAAGATGCAGCAGCATTTCCAGTTCTTTCAGCAGCTAAAGAAGGCAAGCCCACCTCCCCCCATTCTCATCATATTCTAGAGGGGCACCATTAAGGGCGTTCTGACCTGCTGCATTACTGTCTGGTTTGGGAACTGCAGTGTCTATGTATGTAAGGCCCTACAGCACACAGCAGAAGACATCATTGGGGCGTCCCTGCCCTCCATTAAAGACATTTTTATAAAGTAATGAATCTGCAAAGCCTATAGTATTATGAAGGACCCCTCCCACCCCTCTCATAGTCTCTTTGTGTCACTTCCACCTGGCAGAAGGTATTGTAGCATCTGAACCAGTTTTGCCAGTTTCTGCAACAGCTCCTACTCTGAGGCTGTTCCTCTGAACTCTGTGCAAACCCCTCCCCCCAAAAAAAAACAGATCTGTTCCTAGTAGCTTATTTATAGCTTAAAATATACTGAAGCTAAACAATCTGTATGAAAAAGACTTGACTTAATGCTTTGGAACAATAATCAATTTCTGATTGTCAAAACTGAGGTCTTAAAGGAATCAGTGCTGGGGACACTTTTAATTTACATAAATGGCATAGATAAAATGTGATATATGTTTACTAAAGATAATAAATTACCATACACCACAGTGTGAGAAATATCACTACAGATGAACATGGAAAATTTCAGATTTGGATTGATACTTAACAAAATAAGAGGAGATACAATTACTCATTCTAATTAGAAAATAGGAGATCTTGAATTAGAAAGTTTGGTTATGAGTGTTATGATTATGATTTAGGTTTCATTGTTTTGAGGCCTTCCTACCTCACTCTTGTGTTTTTTGGTCCACTTAGGGATTTTGTGTTGCTTAAAATCTAGTTCTGTCATTATTATTTACTTTTATATTCATTTTGACTAAGTTAAAATTTTTCACATCTTGTTTTTGTTACTTCTTGGCACCATTTTACTGGGTGCTTCCTTTTTGTGGACCTTTGTATTCAGATTCCAAATGCTTTCTATGTTGAGATAATATAAAGGGTAAGTGTTATGTACTTCCAGGTTGTCCAAGATTATGGATGCTTTACTAAAATCTGTATTTATTTGTGTTTAGTGATTAGGATTACAAATTTTGTTAACAAACGTTTGATAACATGTTTTGGTTTGACTATTGGTTTCTGACTTTTCTGTTTTGATAATCAGCCTTTCTTTAGATGTACAATTTCATCTCTTTAACAGCACCACTGACACACACAATTTGTTATCTGCTGTCCTTCCCTTCTTAATCCTCTTCCACTTCCTCCCCCAACCTCCTTGTCTGCTGATGACTTTGCCTCCTTTTTCCAGGGTAGAGTAGCTTCCATCATCAGTCAGCTCTCACCCACACTGCCACCCATTATGTCTCATTCCAAGCAACACCCAATAATCTACACATTCTCTCCACTGTCTGCCACTGGATCCTATTCCCTCACATCTCTTTTACCATCCTCCTTTCAAATCACCCCACTGCCTGTCTACTCAATCCTATTTCCTCACATCTCCTTTAGGCCATCTCTCCCTCACTCATTCCTGCAATTACCCATATCATTAACACTTCACTCAGCTCAGGAACATTCACTAAAATCTTCAAACACTCTCTGATAACTCCATTTCTCAAGAAACCAACACTCAATCCAGCCCAAGTTAACAACTAAAGGCCTGTCTCTCTCTTTCTTTCCAAAACACTTAAATGTGCTGTTTCTAACCAGATCTCTTCCTACCTAGTACAGAATGAATTGCTTGATACCAACCAGTCTGGCTTCTAAAGGAACACCTCCAATGACTGTGGTCAACCAGCTATGTCATGCTTGAGCTAACAACATGTCATTATTTCTCATTCTGCTAGATCTCTCTTCTGCCTTTGACACTGTCAACAACAACATCCTTCTTGCCACCCTTCTCTGACCTTGGCATCACTAGGACTGCTTTCAGATGGTTCGAGTTCTACATCTCAGCCAGATCCTACAGTGTGTCCCGCACTGGTTTACCCAAAGGATTGGTGCTGGGTTCTGTACTCTTCTATCTGTACACCACCATGCTGAGCACCATCATCCAATCACATGGGTTATCTTATAAGTGCTAAGCTGAAGATACAGAGCTGTACCTGTTGTTCCCCCCAGAGGACAATACAGTATCAGCTAGAGTCTCTACATGTCTTACTGATATCTCCACCTGGATGAAGGACCACCATCTACAGATCAACCTGGCAAAAACCAAGCTTCTTGAAAATCCTGGCCAGCCAGTCTGTTGAACTCCCCATCTCTGTACAGCTAGGCTCACTGTCATTAACATCTGCCAGGTTAGTTTGCAACCTTGGGACGGTAATTGATGAGAAGCTATCGTTTTCTGACAACATTTCTATGGTTTCTCGTTCATGCAGGTTCGTGCTGAACAACATCTGCAAAATCAGACCTGATCTAACAGAGTATGCAACACAATTTCTGGTCCACGCTTTGATCTTATCACATCTAGACGACTGCAACTCGCTTCTGGTAGAAGTACCCACATGTGGTATCATGATGGTGCAGATGATCCAGAATGCAGAAGTTGTAAAGGTTTCCACTTCAAGTACATGATTTGTTAATTTGTCCTAGATTTCCACAATTTTTTGTGCAAACAAATGCTTCCTGGCTAAAACCACTAAATGTACTTTTCTTTACTTTCCACTCTAGTCCTCAAGTCTGTGGTTTATCATTTAACTGAAAAGAATTCTGTTGAATCAACTTTATCCATGCCTTTGAGAATTTTAAAAAAGTGAAATGGTTTAAAGACCTGAATTAGGTCTTCATTTAATCTTCACAGCCCTGTTATAAAGAGAGTTCAATTGTTTGGTCTGTCAGTGTATGCAATAGATAGATAGATAGATTGATCTTTATTTGTCCCCAGGTGGAAATTTGGTGTTTTACAGAAGCTCTTTAAATACATGTGTATATATAGATAAATAAATAAATGAATCCACTGTGGTCTGAACACACAAAAGAATGACTAAAAAGAAAGAAAATCTAAAAAGAAAGAAAAACTTCTGATTTGGCAGTTATGGTCTAAGTCACGATGTGGCACTATGAAGGAATATTGCTGTTGATATAAAGAAGCCCCAGTAGTGTTTTTTGACACACTTTGTTGGCTGAAAGTACTCAGTGTTAGTGTGTCAGGGAGAAGATGGCCAGCAGTGTTCACATGCCCTTCATTGCAAAGATGCACTTGGTTGCTTTTATATTCAACCATTTTTATTATGTAATGTAACATCTTATTTACCTTTTATATTCTTCTTCACACTGCCCAGACAATAAAAATGTTGTGTCAATGCAAACATTTAAATCCCTTTTTTTGAGAGTTTGCTAGTTAAGACAACAGATATTGATTTGTGTTACCTGCCATATTTCTATTGTAATATTCCAATGGTTTATGGTTTTGAGGAGGAGATAAATGGGATGTATAATCTCCAATCAGTGACTGCTGGTACTTCTTCATGTATATATT
This sequence comes from Polypterus bichir lapradei, assembly GCA_026402145.1. Taxonomy (NCBI): domain Eukaryota; kingdom Metazoa; phylum Chordata; class Cladistia; order Polypteriformes; family Polypteridae; genus Polypterus; species Polypterus bichir. The sequence continues at coordinate 48,701,149 of JANRMT010062813.1, read as the reverse complement.
GATAGAGTAAAGTTGTGCCCTCAGTAGGTTGACTAGTCTTTGATCATAAACTGTTGAAGGTAGCTTTGTGTGTGACATACTGATACGTTTCATAAGTTTTATTGATTGAAAGAAATCACCTGGAGGAATTTATCAGTTTTCAAAGGCCTAGTGATATTTACGTTTACAATGGATGATTGTGATATAAGTAAATGATCTGAAGATTTTGGGTTCCAAACAAAATTTGTTTGTTATCTAGAAACATCGCACTGAGCACAGTGTCAGTCACCTCATAACATACAGAAACCTCATTTCTAAGCAGAGTAGAACGCAGGTGCCAAAGGAGAGTTTTTAGTGGCATCTCTTGCATAGTATTTGCATTGGGTTGACCTGATTTTTGAATTCCCTGTAGCAGTAGGCAGTAACACTCCAATGTTTAGCTCTATTTTCTGTATGACAAGGCTAATAGAAATTAGATTAGAAATTAGGAATGTTAAAAATCAGAAATAAATGCCCTATCTGGGGGGGGTCAAACAGATGTGGCCAGGTTGTTGAAAGCGCTAGTGGTCAGCCAGATTAAGGCTGATTTAATGAATGTAAAACTCACTTGAGAGATGGGCAGCTTTCAGAGCAGATGGCTGTTGTGCTGTTTCAGTCAAGAGGGTGGGCTGCCTTTTAATGTTTAACCATTACCTTAAAATACTTTATGTGATTGTGTTCTTTACCCAGGCAATAACATAGGATCTATGTATCCAAATAGTTTTCTGCACCATTGTATATATTATGGCCCTGATTCATTATCTTTTAAAGAAGCTGGAAAGTCAAAATCACTGCCTCCAGTTCTCTTATGATTTCATTATTGGCATGATGATAAACATGTTTTTTTCAAAACATTAACAATGCAATAAACACTTCTATAAATATAAATTGCAGAACTGTGATAAAGTCAGTTAAAAGTACTGTTTTACATTTGAACATATGGAAATCTCATGTTCATTTTAATACATTCAAAATAATAAGGTTTGTTAATGTCTTTTTATTAACACTAGAATTCCTGAAACCTACTAAAAAAAATTCGTAATCCTGGCCCACCTTAAATCCCTTCGCACCTCTCCATTCAGCGTTTTTTCGTAGGCTTCAGGAATTCTAGTGTTAAGTGCTTCACAAAAGCATTACAATGTATATTATTATTATTCCTATTTTAACATTTCCAATCATACCGTCATTTTCTCTACAATTATTATGTTGAAGGAGACGTAAAAATGGCGCCTGGAGAGGGTTTGATCATTCCTTCAGTCTATTGCTGGAAGGAAAGGCTCTGGCCATGGGCAACTCTGAGCTGGATTAGGAGTGTTTAATAATAAATGGAAACATGGAAACACTATAGAAGACAGGTTGATCACTGTTGAGTGAACTTTATTTTTTCCAAATAGTACATCCCTGAGCTACTGCAAATAGACATTGGTGCAGGTTCCTCCATCTGTGCAAGTTTACGCAGTGTATTAGCATTTCATTAATTAGTTATGTCATGTTAGAAAGTTCAGTCCGTAAGATTGTACTACCTGTGATAACTTCATTGAGGGAAATTAATGAGTAAGGTTCTAAGATAATAATGAAAAATGAAACATATCCAATGGGTAAGAACTCTGAATTGATAACAAACATTGCCAAAAGATGTCGGAGGCCTCCTAGCACCCGTTACAGATGGGGTCAAATCCTGGGTAGACATTATAATGTCTTACCTTAAAGAGGTATATTTAGTGCACAGTTTCAAATTGAATTCCCCCTGGGTTGCACAAACTGAGCAGGAATATATTCCTTGAATGACTTTCCACTTCTTAATTGTAACCGTTGTCTTCTTTAAATATCCTTTCAAACAACTAAGGATGAGTAATTTTGCAGACATTGACAACAATTAGTGTTGAATCAAAATATCCATAAATATTAATAATGGATATAGCTGGAAACTAAAAACTAAATAGCTTGAAACTAAAATAAATGAAATCAGTAATTTACAAATAAAAAATGCAATTTGCAGTAAACTTTATATCTCACAGTTATGTGTGAATGTTTCTATACTTTATAAAAACCTCTAAAGTGTATTGATCTTATTACCATACCATAAACTACATTCTGCACATTTCAAACTTGGGTAAATGCTAATTCTCTTATAATTGTAAAATTAACAGTAGTGAGACCAATTCCAAATCCTACCTGCATTGGTTTGAGATTATCAATAATATTTGATTCTACCTTTTTAATCAGGAATGCACTGAATAAATGTAAGAGGTTCAGAAAGATCTGCATTTTAACTGCATTTCACATACAAATTAACATTTTGTACTTAATCTGTGAATACTCTGAACCTCCAGAGAGGATGCTTTAATAATACTCAAATGCTTTACTTATTTAGAATGTTAATCAGTCACTGGTTATAATTTCTGGAGGATCATAGCCTCCCAGTTACATATGTGATGTGCTAACCTTTTTATGTAATAAGCGGTCAGTATTTTTGGTAGTCAACAGATTAAACTTGTTTTGTAGTGAAAGTCAATCCTTTATAGAGACCTGAAGTGCATGCTTGTGCATATTCAGTGTTCAAGATGAAGTCTGCCATTTCTCTGATTCCACTTGTACTGTATATTAATACTGTAGCTTTCTGTGGGTGACCTAATTCAATAACATTCTACAATTATTTATGCAATAAAATCAAAATAAATGTTGTTTCCTAGGGATTAAAAAGTATGTGATTTCAATATCTGTTATTGCTCTGCTTAACAGGAAAATCTTTATGTACATATTCTAATTGTGTTAACACCACTGACTAAGAGGAATGTTTGAACAATATACAGTTAAACATTTTTGTGAAGGCGAGGACAAAGACTTGAATGTACACTAAGATGTAATGTATATCTAAGGCTGGAATTCAAGAAGACCACGTTTCTTCTATCTTTGATAGATACCTTTTTGGTTTGTCTTTAACTCTTTGACAGATGGCTTTAGATTTTTGGAGTTTTTTGTCATTGTGGAATTTTATGGTGGAGCAAATGACAGCAGCCCCAAAATATACACTGAAAAAAAAATGTGAATGATTCACACTTAATATTTTCAATATAATTCTTTTTAGCTTTTTGATCCCACAATTTTTAAGTTGAGGCAAATCATTTAGAGTTATTGGGTGCAATTCACTTGTTTTTTTTTACTGAAGTAAATCTATTTTTTAAGCTGTTCTTCTTTTTTTGACAGTTGGAAAGCCATCAAACTGGAAAGTTCGACCGAGAGAATATACAAACAGCCCCCAAACACAGCTCATGAACAACCTAAAATATTAAGTTAAATGAAATAGGATTTTTACGTTTATTCCCTCCACCATAACTTAATTTGGTACAATTTTTTTTACTTTGATTGAGATCTGAAACCAAATATTTCAAGCTGCAACACTAAATGACTAATCTTAAGTTGCTTGAAAGAGAAAATTTACGTTGAATGAACAATATCAATGTTATACTTTTTTCAGTGTACATTACACACAATTATGTTTTACCATGGGTCAAATGAGCATCTACTTAAAGGCACTTTATTATTTGTACAAAACATTTGCAAAGTTATTCAGACTTTTTTCTATCCACTCCTCACTATTCCAGAAATAATCACCTAAACAATAGTTGTGCATTTTTTAATAACTGAGGCTTCCTTCTTACTGACTTCACATGCAGACCAACTGTGTACAGATATTTTCTTAGTGTTGTCTAAAACAGACGTAAATATTGACTGAGGAAAGAATACCTTTAGATCCTCTGAGGTTAACCTGGGCTTCTAGAACATTTACTGAACATCAATTACTAAACATCTAACCAGAACATGACCTGCTTTTGGCAGACAACGCCAGCAATATTGTTGCTTACAGAAAATTTGTTGTCCTGCAGAATAATTAAATTTATATTCATCTTTAAATTTATTTGTAAGTGCTTGTGGACACATGGACTTTCACCATTTTCTTTTGATGGCCTCTGGAAGCTCCAGTGATCTTTGCATGATGTGTTACATTTGTGTTCAAACACTTCAGTTATCCAGTAGCCTATTCATCATCTCATTAAATCCAGGAGGTATAATTTCTCAAATGCTTCAATACATGCTTACATCAATAAAACAACAGTAAATAAAAACATTTCAGTCTGGTAACAATTTATCTCAGATGATCTAAAACAGTTTTTCTTATTGGGGGTTGAGCTTTTGTATCTTTTAGATTGTTAGATTGAATGTATACATTTGGGAATGTATCAATATTGATCTATTGTGAGAGCCAGAAGGAAAGGTTGCCCTGCCTCCTGCGTTTCCAGCTCACAATGATGACACAGGTTTTATTCTTTGCCCTCTTGCTCTTTCAGCAGTAATGAAGGACTGCATATGGTCTGTATTTGTCTCTCTTCAGCTTTTTTTTAATTGTGTGTCTGTTCATATTCTCTCTCTCTCTCTCTGTCTTTTGTGAGTTCATTTTTGACCCTAATTAGCCATGTATTTCCAAAGTGTTATTTTAGAATGAAGAATGTTACAAAAAGCTGTCTAATGGCATCTGCTTACCAAAACATTCTGTAAATATTTTCTAAACTTTTTTCTTTGTTTGTTTGGTTGTCTAGTGGATTTACTGAGACTGGATTTTGCTTCATTAGAAATTGTTTTAAAGTTTGTAAGTGGGTTGAAATTATGAGATTTAAGGTTTATTTAACCTCAGAAAAACATTAACCTAAACACTAAATTACATATACTGTGACCAGTAGGGAGCATTGCAGCACCCCAAACACAACCACAATAACACAAGTCCCAGTGCAATAAAAAAAGGTTTTTTTTCACTAATACATTACACAAGGCTTCTTACATGCTGTGTAACCATAAATGTTCTGTTCTCCCCTCTCTCTTTTATTCTTCCACTCCTCCCAGGCGACTACTGTTCAGCTCCTCTCCCGACTCAAACCCTCCAGTATGATTTCAAATGGCTTATCTTAAATGCGGGAGTACTTCCAGTGCTAACGAATAGCTTCACTGAAGTGCCCAAGAGCAGGGATCACAAATCCCCTCACCACCGGAGCCCAACAAGGCTGACCCGTAGGACTGCAATTCCCAGCATGCCTTGTGGATGTCCATACTGTTACAGCTGCAAGGGATGCTGCCATCTAAGTTGTCAGGACAGCATGTAAACCATTTTCTCCTCAGTCCTTCCATTACTTTGGCCTCCTGGCTGGGTATTGTTTCTAGAGCCAACCCTGCTGGGACACCAGGCTACCCAGTTCTAAACTGGCATCTTCTACCAACTTTCTGTCTAAGGCAGGAACACCCTGCCTTTCTTGTTGTGCTTCCAACAGGCTAGCCTCCTGCCCATGTAAGGAACCTTGCCCCATCCTGGCTGGGACGCCCACCTATGCACGTCATCCTTTACAATATTTACTGCATATATTTTGAATGTAGAAAATAGGTTACATAAAATTCTATCAGGTGATAAATGTACTATAGCACCTTCTGCTGCTGTACTGCAGTGTAATATAACGGGTCCGTGGCTCAAAATAACAGGCCAATTTTAAATAAATAATCGCCGCACTCGCAGCTTAAAGAGGGACCTGATAGTGTGGCCGGAGCGGTTCTTGGATGCGATGTGGTGCAGGTGTCTCCACACTGACGTGCACAGGTGAGGAATCATCCATATCTGTAATAGATGGCGAGAGATGCTAATTGCCACACCTATGCCATGTCCCCATTATATATAGTAGGAGCGCGAGTGAGGAGAGGAGAGAAAAAAGAATGAAAGAGAAAGAAGAAAGTAGGTTAAGGGAGAATAAAGCAGGAAGCAAAGGAGCCGGTCTGAGTGAATGAGCGAGAGCAGGCTCACTGTAATAACGACAGGCAGCTGGGGAAAGTAAGCCCTAGCGGGGTGTTTGGCTGGCACCTGGGGGGCAGATGGATTAGGCCACTCCTGCTGAGTTTTGCAGAGGGGCAGGAGTGACCACGATTGAGGACGGCTTGTCACGGAAGGCAGCAGGAGTTGGAAGCTTGGAAGGCTGAAGCCCCAGCATGAGTGCCCTGGTCAATGGGGAACCCAACTCTCAGCCTGGAGGAGCTGAACAAAGCTAGGTATTGGGAAGCTACCAGACCAGCACCAGGAAAAGGTCAGCTGTAGGTAGGACAACTCCCCTGGTGCAGGATCTGGATGGGAGAAGCAGGGTAGCCGCCAGCTACCAGGTTTTGTTTTTAAAGGTCTGCTTGCTGCCCTTGTTTTTAATCTCGTTTTTAATGGAATTATTTTAACCTCCACTTTGGACCACTTGTTTTTAATTGATTATTTATTTGTTGACTTTTGATTGCACTGTACTATTTGAACGCTTTAGATTTATTTTGTTGGTTTTTAATAAAAGCACTTCTACATTTTACACCATTCCCCTTACTTTGTTTGGTGTCCTCATTGTCCAGCTCATCCAGTTACATTACCGACGGTGTCGAGTTCAAGAGGCTCCCAAATGGGAGATGGCGCATGGAGCAGGACCCGCATCGTCACACACGTAAAGAAATTTTTTTATACTGTGATTCATTAATGTGTTTTTCCAATTACTATTGATAATATTGTTCAGATTAGGTTTCTCTCATTTCTTTCTTTCTTTCTTTCATTCTTCACAGCTCTCAGAATGCTAGACCGGAGCTTGTGCTTGACACAACCTTGCTTTACATTTACCTGCAATAGTCTTCTCTAATTATCTGCATCCATCTTCCATGTCAGTCAGTCCAATCCATATAGTGTAAGTGCATGCAACCAAGTGTAGATTCCTTTTGCATTGCTTTAAGTGGCATAATTATAGTAACAAATAGATTTTAATTCTACAGTAGTGGAATGTAACAATACAGAGTAGCCAGTAGTTTGCAGTCTCTCTATCTCTTTAAGTATCTGTACCTTGTGCCAAACTGTCAAACTATCACTACAGAAATATTTTCTGACTAGCAAAATACCCGCGCTTCACAGCAGAGAAGTAGTGTGTTAAAGAAGTTATGAAAAAGAAAAGGAAACATTTTAACAATAACGTAACATGATTGTCAATGTAATTGTTTTGTCAGTGTTATGAGTGTTGCTGTCATATATATATATATATATATACACACACACACACACACATATAAACATATATACATATCTACATATACACATACCTACATATACACATATACGTATACATATATACATAAACATATCTACATATATACATTTATATACACATCATATATATACATATCCACATATATATATACACACATATATATACATATCTACATATATATATATATATATATATATATATACACACATACATACATACACATATATATATATATACAGTATATATACATATCTACATATACAGTGGGATGCAAAAGTTTGGGCAACCTTTTTAATAGTCATTATTTTCCTGTATAAATCGTTGGTTGTTACGATAAAAAATGTCAGTTAAATATATCATATAGGAGACACACACAGTGATATTTGAGAAGTGAAATGAAGTTTATTGGATTTACAGAAAGTGTGCAATAATTGTTCAAACAAAATCAGGCAGGTGCATAAATTTGGGCACCGTTGTTATTTTATTGATTCCAAAACTTTTAGAACTAATTATTGGAACTCAAATTGGCTTGGTAAGCTCAGTGATCCCTGACCTACATACACAGGTGAATCCTATAATGAGAAAGAGTATTTAAGGGGGTCACAAAACAACTCTCAAATGACCTGAAGACAAAGATTGTTCACCATCATGGTTTAGGGGAAGGATACAGAAAGCTGTCCCAGAGATTTAAGCTGTCTGTTTCCACAGTTAGGAACATATTGAGGAAATGGAAGACCACAGGCTCAGTTCAAGTTAAGGCTCGAAGTGGCAGACCAAGAAAGATTTCAGATAGACAGAAGCGACGAATGGTGAGAACAGTCAGAGTCAACCCACAGACCAGCGGCAAAGACCTACAACATCATCTTGCAGCAGATGGAGTCACTGTGCATCTTTCAACCATTCGGGGCACTTTACACAAGGAGATGCTGTATGCGAAAGTGATGCAGAGGAAGCCTTTTCTCCGCCCACAGCACAAACAGAGCCGCTTGAGGTATGTTCAAGCACATTTGGACAAACCAGCTTCATTTTGGAATAAGGTGCTGTGGACTGATGAAACTAAAATTGAGTTATTTGGGCATAACAAGGGGTGTTATGCATGGAGGAAAAAGAACACAGCATTCCAAGAAAAACACCTGCTACCTACAGTAAAATATGGTGGTGGTTCCATCATGCTGTGGGGCTGTGTGGCCAGTGCAGGGACTGGGAATCTTGTCAAAGTTGAGGGACGCATGGATTCCACTCAGTATCAGCAGATTCTGGAGACCAATGTCCAGGAATCAGTGACAAAGCTGAAGCTGCACCGGGGCTGGATCTTTCAACAAGACAACAACCCGAAACACTGCTCAAAATCCACTAAGGCATTCATGCAGAGGAACAAGTACAACGTTCTGGAATGGCCATCTCAGTCCCCAGACCTGAATATAATTGAAAATCTGTGGTGTGAGTTAAAGAGAGCTGTCCATGCTCGAAAGCCATCAAACCTGAATGAAATAGAGATGTTTTGTAAAGAGGAATGGTCCAAAATACCTTCAACCACAATCCAGACTCTCATTGGAACCTACAGGAAGCGTTTAGAGGCTGTAATTTCTGCAAAAGGTGGATCTACTAAATATTGATTTAATTTCTTTTTTGTGGTGCCCAAATTTATGCACCTGCCTGATTTTGTTTGAACAATTATTGCACACTTTCTGTAAATCCAATAAACTTCATTTCACTGTGTGTGTGTCTCCTATATGATATATTTAACTGACATTTTTTATCGTAACAACCAACGATTTATACTGGAAAATAATGACTATTAACAAGGTTGCCCAAACTTTTGCATCCCACTGTATATATACTGTATATAGCAAAATCCCAACGCTTCGCAGCGACGAAGTACTGCTTTTAAATTTTTATTAAGAAGAAAAGAAAACCTTTTTAAACTGAGGGAAAATATACCAATAACTATCTGTTAAGGATCTCTTTGTATACCACGTTGTCAGTTCAGCACTCCGGTTGTAATATGACCAAGCTGTGCACTGAGCTTACTCTTGAGAATGCAACGTATAGTTGTCCAGGAGAAAAGCAATGTTGCCTCAAATCAATGGCAACCTTTTGTAGGGTCTGTCCCTGAGATTTATTACTTGTCATTGCGAAGCAGAGCCTTACTGGAAATTGGAGGCATTTGAATTGAAATGAGAGATCAGAGGGTATAACGGGGATGCGAGGAATACATTGAGTGTGGAGAAACTGTAGAGACAGCGTGTGTATTAACTTGTGGATTTTTCTGTGAGTATTTGGTGGAAGCGTGACGAAGTTGCTTCCGCAAGACCGCGTTAGCTGTGGAGCTCAACTCGGAGCATATTCTTTTCCTACCTTGTCAATTGTGTAATGCGTTTTTTGAACAGGTTTGATGCATGGAAGTGATCACTCGTACTGCGTTCAGTCAGTTGACGTGAGCTGCTCTCTTGTGTGATGTTGCGATATCCACGGCTTTATTTAATGTTAGCTAAGAATGGGTACTTAAAAGTTTCTCGCTACAGCAATTTTAACTCCGTTACAAAGTGATCCAAAGTTTCGTTTATACCTCGTGTCTTCTCATTAAACTTGTATCTCGCGAATAAAGTATTTGTTGAAGGCATGACAAACGGCAGAGGGAGCGTGTCTATAAACTTAATTTAAACTTACGGTTTACACCGTGCTTTGTTTCCGCAGTACCTGCACCTATGAATATGCTTGTATGGGTTTTTTCTTCAGCGCTCTTTGGAGCTCTTCCTTGTTTTCTACGTACTGCGTTCACAGTCAGTTCACGTGATTACGTGGGAGGTGTGATGATGTGACACGCAACTCCGTCCCCCACGGCCATCGACCTGCAGTCCATTACAGTATATGGAGAAAAATAGGTTCCAGTTATGACCGTTACGCATAGAATTTCGAAATGAAACCTGCCCAACTTTTGTAAGTAAGCTGTAAGGAATGAGCCAGCCAAATTTCAGCCTTCTACCTACACGGGAAGCTGGAGAATTAGTAATGAGTGAGTGAGTGAGCGAGTGAGTGAGTGAGTCAGTCAGTGAGGGCTTTGCCTTTTATTAGTATAGATATGACCAACACACTGATTTAAGATTTACATGAAGAAAAGAAAAACTACATTTTTAAATGAGGTAAGGCTCTATAAAAGTCCCAGATATAATTATATGAATGATGAATTCAACACTGCTATTTTTGCTGTGTAGTCAAGTTATTTGCATTACAGATGGAAAGATGATTACAAGGAAAATTTTATTTTTTTATTTCTGGCTATTTCTATCTATATATACTTTAAATTATCAGCATTATACTACTTTTCATTTCATTTTAGTAAAAGTATTATGACAAATTAATTTAAAGAAAGATAAATACATATAGAAGCATATCATCTGAGGGCACAGAGTTTTCACTTATAACTACAATAAACTTATTTACTGATATTAACAGACTGGCTTTGTTATTTTTGAAATAATTTCAAAGTAGATGCTTGTTTTTTTGTGGCTACTGACTTCAGCGTCTTATTCGGCAAGTCACATGGCGTGGAATTAGATAAAACTGTGGACCAACAAAACTGTAATCAATTTTATTTTGGAGACATTAGGAGAATTCCATGTTCTTGTCAAAATAGGTTTAATATTCTACTGTTGTAAAAAGTCAGGAGGTTGACTTAGTCACTGTAATACTTTGCTGTTTACTCGTAGTTATTTGATGTTGCTCTGGTAGTGAGATCATACTAGATGATAACACAACAGCTTGTGAGTATAGGCCTAGGAACACGGGATGTTTAGTTCACTTTTGAAGTATGCTAAAGTGCTATTATTTGGATTGGCTTCAGTTTGTTAATTTCACTACATTTTTCGTCATATTACTTTTACAGATGTTTATCTTTATCTTATCAGTCCATAATACTTTGTTCCAGAGTGCTACTAACATAATGCTGTACATTTTAGGAAATTCTGTGTGCTAATTTCAGCTTGTTATGTAGCTTTTCTGTTTTTCTAGTTGTCAAACAGTCAGTGGTGAAATCATTACTCTGCCCTTTTGAAGCTGTTGTTAATTTTTGTTTGATTGGTTTCTGAGAAAGTGGGCAGTTCTTTCACTTTGTGTTTGTTTAGACCTATTAAGTACAAAAACTGAGAAAAAATTAAGAGCAAAGACTAAACTCATTAGTACAATTTCATGATAATTTTAATTGTGATAAACTGTCAAAAGGAAATAAGACATGCCTGGCAAGTAGCTTTTTAAAGTGGTGATACTAATTTGAAATGGAGGCCTGAAACATAAAAAGGAAAATATTTCTATAACATTAAACTACATGGGTATAGAAATGTTCAGAAATAAAAAAGAATTAAATCTTCACTTTGACTCACATTTATTTTCTCTAAACTCAGAATTGTTGGTTAATATAAAGATACATTTTTTGTTTCCATTCTTATAATACTCACAGGTATCAGTTTGTAAATGTTTATACAAAACATAGCTTTTTGGTAAATTCATTTTTACTTATATTATAAAAACTTAAAACAATGAAGTATCCTGCAGTAATAAAATAGCTTTTATTCCTCTTGACTTTACTGGCAAGCTTTAAGAATATGATATATGCATTGTTCTGTTATAAATAAATAAAATTAAATCAGTTAATCATGAATATGTTTTAGATACAGAGATCAGTCATTTTTTCACAATGATGTAATATTAATTTAAAGATCTTTATGCTTTGAAACATTTCATGTAGCTCATTTGATAACCATGGGAAACTGCAGTAAAAATAAATAAATAAATTATACTGGCCTTCTCTTTCCCTTTTCTGTCATCCAGCATGAATTCCTGCATTTTTTATCCTGGTCTTCTTGATATATTGATATACTGTATATTCTTTATATGTATTCTTGACTGACCACCTAATCTGATTTAGAACACTTTAGCCAGCAGCAAAATACAAATGCTGGCAATGTGATGCTGCCAAAGTGACAGCCACAACCATTAATAAATTTCTGGTTACCGTACCAATGAGTAAAAATCTAGCTGATAGCAGCACCGCGGCTGTCAAGAATTTTTCTATGTGGGATTTTTTTTTCGCCTGTTATTTATCATCTCTGAAGCATCAACAAACAGCACTCATGCTCTCCCTGTGCTTCATAGCAAATTCTCATAATAGCTGAGGTAGCTTTAGTGGCTCAAGACTCTCCTACTGTTCAGTGCCTCTTCAGCTCACAGCTATTAATCACATGACAGAAATGGGAGCAGATATCTGAGAATAAATATACACACCTATGAGAGAAAAGATTCTCCTTAGATATTTGTTTACTAATTACTTAGTCTGATAAAGAGAAGTACTTGATCTACTGTATGTTTATAAACACTTCCTCACATATGATGAGTTGGATGAATATTTATGAAATAAACAACTAATTCAGCATGTGTCTTAAAATTTGATGTCTCTTTTGCAGTGGACATCCGTGCCATTCCTGTCGTATGATGCAGGCATTACTGAAAGCTGGTATGGTCTAGATTTTATATCTATATACACAATGTCCTCAGTGCTTCTATTGCTTTTTGACAAGGAAGGACTGTGAGGCAACAAAAAGAGGAACCACCCGTAGAAGATCATCATAAATGAGTAAGATCCAAACAGTACAAATTCCGGTCAGATGACCCTGGAGAGACATATTTAATGTCCTTTCATGTCATTTCATTTCAAGTTTATTGTCATATACAGATAACAATGGAATGTCATTATCAGTAATGAAATTCTTGGACTCAGAGCCCTCTCAAATTGCACAGTAAAATAACACTTAACAATAATTTAAAAAAAAGTAAAAATAGTCAAAAGTATAAATAAAATAGTAAGGTAAATGTTAAATGTCTATGTAGTGAGTATATATGTACGTTCCAGCCTTTGTACGTAAGGTAATTCTAAAAGTGACTAGTATTTTTTAAAATGACTGTTTTTGTCAAAGTGATTAGTATTCAGTAGTTCACTAGCCTGATATCTTGCAGGCAGAAACAATCCCTGGACCTGCTGGTGCTGGTGTGGATGCATGTGTACCGCCCTCCAAACAGCAGGCGCATAGAGAATCTGTGGCGGGGATGTCTGGGATCAGAAAGGATTTGCTCTAGTGCTATCTGTAGAGGTCCTGGATGGTTGGCAGCTCAGTCCTGGTGATGTATTGCACTGATCTGATCATCTTCTGTAAAGCTTTGAGGTCCAGAGCATCACAGCTGCCGTACCAGGTTGTGATACAACCAGATAGGATACTCTCAATGGTACATCGGTAGAAATTGGTGAGTATTCTGGTGTCCATGCCAAACCTCCTCAGTTGCTGTGTAAAGGAGAGCCGCTGTCTTGCTGCTTTCTTGATCACACCAGTATGGTGCGACCAGTTTAGATCTTCACTATTACTGATTCTCAGGAATCTGAAACAACTAACACTCTCCACCTCTGTTCTTTCAACGTGAACAGGGGCGTGCCCACCATTCTGAATACTCCTATAGTTCACGATGAGCTCTTTGGTCTTACTAACGTTGAGCAGCAGGTTGTCGTCTGGACACCATGATATAAGGGCTCCCACATCTGCTCTATAGGCAGACTCATTTTCATCTGACATGCAGCCAATAATGGTTGTGTTGTCTGCAAATTTAATGATAGTACAGGAGCTTCTTATGGCTGTACAATCATCCATGGGACACACTGGTGTTGAGTGTCAGTGTGGAGGAAGTGGCATTACAATCCTTACCACTTTAGCTCTTCCTGTCAAGAAGTCCAGGACCCAGTTGCACAGGGAGGCACAGGGATGTTTTTCTAGTCCAGGTGGGATAGGGCAGCATGCAGTGCAAGTGCTATTATATCATCTGTGGATCAGTTTGGCCTATAGGTGAACTGGAATGGATCAAGTCTATTTCAATTCTTTATTGTCATGTGTACAAGTACAAGTACCATGTACAATGAAATGCTTGCTTGCATGTGCCCTTGCAGACAGTGAACATAGACAAAGAAACACACACACAATAAATGAATGAATATAAACAGAATCCTAGGAATAAATAGAGACAGTAGCAGAAGTATATGTGGAGGTAGCAGTGGAGGTGACATAAGGTTACTGATTGTTCATGAGTCTGATTGCAGTTGGGTAGAAACTGTTCCTGAACCCGGAGGTGCGCATCCGAATGGACTTTAGTCACTTCCCCGATGGGAGGAGGGTGAAAAGTGACAGTGCAGGGTGGCTAAGGGTCCTGCCTGATATTGGTCACTTTCCTGAGACAGCGTGTAGTGTGGATGTCATGGATCGCAGGGAGCTGTGTGTCCGTGACCTGCTGTGCAGTCCTGAACTGAGCAGTTGCTATACCAGGATGTGATGCATCCTGTCAAGATGGATTCCACAGTACACCTGTAGAATCTGCACAGGGTTGTGGGGGACATCCGTGCTTTACTCAGTCTCTTGAGGAAGTAGAGGCATTGTTGTGTATTTTTGATTACTGCCGCAGTGTTATTTGACCATTTAAGGTCATCAGTGAGGGTGACTCCAAGGAACCTAAAGCTGCTGACCTGCTCCACATCCTCACCTCCGATGTAGATGGGGCTGTGCTCTGTTGCCTGTTTACGGAACTCCACAATCATCTCCTTAGTTTTGCTAATGTTAAGGGTTAGGTTGTTGTCCTGACACCATTCTGACAGGAGTCTGTCCTCTTCCCTGTAGGCTGTCTCATCGTCCTAATTGATCAGACCTATAACACTGGTATCATCAGCAAACTTGAGGAAGGTGTTAGAGCTGTACTTAGCTACACAGTCATGGGTGTAGACAGAGTAAAGCAGGGGGCTCAGCATGCTGCCCTGCGGGGTGCCAGTGTTGATGCTGATGATGGAGGAGATTATTCCACCAATATGCACTTCCTGAGGTTTGCCAGGGAAGAAGTCCAGTACCCAGTTGAACAGTGAAGAGCTAAGCCCCAGATCCAGGAGTTTAGCGATGAGCTGGGATGGAATGACGGTGTTAAATGCAGAGCTGTAGTCCTCAAACAGCAGCCTGTCATAACAGTTCTTGTTCTCCATATGAGACAGGGTGGTGTGAAGTGTTATGGGGATGGCATCCTCTGTGGACCTGTTGCAACAGTAGGCAAACTGGAGGGGGTCCAGATTGTCAGGGATGATGTCCTTGATGTATTCTAGCACCAGCCTCTCAAAGCACTTTATGGCTATGGGAGTAAGTGCTACTGGGCGGTAATCATTAGGGCAGTCTACTTTATTTTTCTTTGGGACAGGGATGATGGCTGTGTGCTTGAAGCAGGTGGGGACAGATGAAACTCTCAGAGATGTGTTTAAAATATCCGTAAAGACAGCAGCTAGCTGGTTGCAACATGTTTTTAAAACGCAACCTGAAACTCCGTCTGGGCCGGGTGCTTTGTGGATGCAAAGTCAGGAAAAAGTCTAGTGTAGTGGGTAGTAGGGATGTGATGTGATCTTTAACTATACATTCAAAGCATTTCATGACAATGGAGGTGATTGCTATTGGGTGATAGTCGTTAAGACAGCTCACATTTGGATTCTTTGGAACAGGGATGATGGTGGTCTTCTTAAAACCTTTGTGGACTACAGACAAGAGCAGGGAAAAGTTAAAGTTATCTGTAAAGACATCTGTCAGTCCGCGGGCACTTGCTTTGGGAGCACGTCCTGGGTTATTGTTTGTTCCAGGAGCTTTTTGTGTATTTACCTTTTTAAAGTATTTACACACTTCTGTCTGAGATATTTGAAAAGGGCAATTGTTCGCTTCTGACAGAAATTCAAACTTGGTGTAGTTCTCAAAGCAGGCATAGAAGATGCTCAACTCCTCAGGGAGAGAAGTAGTCACCTCCCCCACGTTGCTGCTCTTTCCCTCTGTAGTCTGTAATGGCCTTTAGCCCACTCCATATGTGCTTAGTGTTTGAACCGCTATAGCAGAATTCCACCTTTTTCTGCATTGTCCTTTGGCTATTTTATAGGTTTTCTAAGTACATACCAGGATTTTCTGTATTTTCATGGGTTTCTGGTTTTAAAGGCAGTTTTTTTACGTGCTGTGAGTTCTGCATTGACCTCTCCGTTAAACCACAAATTCTGGTTGGAATAAGTTCATACAGTAACCTGCAGTACAACATTGTTGATACATTTATTTATATATCCTGTTAGAAGACAGTGTAGTCATTGATATTGGAAAGTTTCCCAGTCCGTAATTTGGAAGCAGTGATGCAGGATGATGTCTGACTGGTCGGTCTAATGCTGAGCCGATCGCGTCACAGGCTGCTGACAGCCTCTGCCTATAGCCTAGCAGCAGCAGGAGCAAGGAGAGATCTGATTTGCCAAAGGCTGGTCGGGTTGTAAACATAATCCAGGATGTTATAGCTACATTTTGGAACATTTTATATACTGGCGATATTTCGTCAAAACCTTCAGTTGCCAGTCACGATATAATAATGATAATATGTAATGTTTCTTGCAGATAACAGCATACAGTTTGTCAAGCAACCTTTTGATGTCGGTGTGTGGGGGGAGGGAGGGTATAGACAGTGGAACAAAATACCACTGTGAACTCTCTAGGCAGACAAAGATTTCTGCATTTGATCATAAGGTGTTCAAGATCAAGAGAACATCCTAAACAAAAATATCTGCACATCCGCATTCCACCATTTGTTGATCATTATGAGTACATGCCAGCTCCCTTGCGCTTCCCCATCTCCTTTGTTCTGTCCTGCCAACAAATGGAAAAACCCTCAGGCACAAGTACAGAGCCAGGAGAAGGACATGGCATACATGTGTAGCAGGACAATTAAAGTACAAGGTAATATTAGGCCAATGTAATATTAATTTTTGGGGAATCCCTCCCAAACTTTAAGGTAGGCCCACTGACATCTGTGATGATGTGGGTTCTGTTCCATGCTTCCACTTTTCTTCAGGGAGCCTCTCAAACCCAACACCATCGATAATGTAACTGGATGAGCTGGTCAATGAAGACAATAAACCAAGCAAGAGGAAAGGTGCAGAAGTGTTTTTATTACAAAAGTGAACAAAAAAATCCAAACAATGTCCATATAAAAGTGCAGTTTTTCCAAAGTCAATAAATAAATAATCCATAAAAAGGTAAAATCCAGACATTTAAAACAAGGCTAAAATGAGACTAAAATCCTGCTGCAGACATTGGGATCACACCAGCCAAGCACGGCTCCTTCCCAGTCTCTCAAGCTCAGCCAAGGCATGCTCAGCGGGAGATACATCAGCTGCAGTGGTCCTTTCACTACCAACCGCCGTCTTGGCTGCCTCTGTCAGCATATGCTAGACCGCTAGGTTGTCCTCCCGTCTTCTTTCTTGTACTCGTTGTCATCCCTCAGATCTCTAGGACAGACTCCTCCACAATCTTACCCACTTTTCCATTCAGTGCACACGATCTGTATCTTGAATGCTGATCCTTCACTCCATCTGGGACCCCTGACTGTGCTGATCTCTCTTTTACAACTGGCTGGCTGGCTCATCCACTTCCTTTTGCTCCCAATGCTGCGCTCTCGTTCTCTAAGCCTTTCCTACAGTTTCTTTCTCCTACTTCCTTTCTGCCCCCCTCTTTGTGCCGGCCGTTCTTATACGGCTCCGTAGGCAAAGCACCTCAATCATGCACCGCAGGAAGCCGATAAAGCAATTGAGAATGATTGCACCCTCACATGCAGGTGCAACTTGCCCCAATTACTCCATCAACTCCCCACGGCTGCATGATCATGCCCACAGAGACTGACATGGTGAATGGATTATTTAAAAGCTGCCAATCTTTCATAGCCACTGAACCACTACATCACCTGAACTCCCCAATAACTTTTTTTTTTTTTTGTTTATTTCGCCTTATACAATTTCTGGTTTTAGGAATTTGTTAGTTTTTGCATACCCCTTGGGGTCAGAGCACAGGGTCAGCCATTGTACAACGCCCGTGGAGCAATTGAAGGTTAAGGGCCTTGTTCAGCAGAGTAGGATCTCTTTTAGGCAGTGACGGGGATTCTAACAGGCAACCTTCGTGACTTTGTTAGTGGAAATACTGGGGGAAACTAAGGGAAAATACTCCCATAATTCTGAAGCAAATAAAACAATTACCTCATTATTAACAAAAGAAAAATAGGATGATAATTCCCTTAAGCATGCTAGGAATGCAAAGGTTTAAATCAATGGCAGCTTATCATAGAATGTCATGCCACAGGGACCATACATTATATTAGAAAACAATATCTTACTTCAGGGAATAAAGTAAAAGATTAAATATGTAAGCAGTTATTAATACCATGCCCCTATTGTAACGAATTTCAGAAGTTAGTGCATTTCCTTTTAATGTGCAGCCAATTGTAGTTTGACAAGACAAAGGAGAGCTTTTTAGTGGTTTGGGATTGATAGCAATGTTAAGAGACTCTATGATTGCTGTCCAAAGTGTCAGGTGTCACAAATGCACCTTTGATTGAAACTTTGTGCAATGAACACTAAGGAACCTAATGCAAAGTTGTCATAGGTAATTCTAGTTATTGTAGATTATATCACCTAAAATGCCAAAGCCATGCTGCTTTTTTTGGCTAACATAGAAAATTAATAAGGGTTAATGTAGTGATTTAGCTGAAAGGATCAGAATAAAAAAACATTAAAGCAGAGGAAGTTTGCAGTGGGATATTAAAGGGACTGTGACCTATTTCTTACTATAGTCATTATAAGATAATGTTACCAAAAACAAGACATTACACTAAGCCACTGACAAAATTCCTTCAAAATTATTATCAACTGAACTTTTATTCCTTAGTGACAGATTTAAGCTCGTACTGGACAACAAAAAGTCAGTCAGCACACACCTTACGTACTTGAGGACTAAATCCATTTGGTCCAATAGCTTTCCTGTTTGTATAGTCAATAAGTTTTCTCCACACTTAGTCTTCAGGTATAGACAGCCCATATTGATAGGAGGCGGACACATCACTAGCCATACCAGTGGAAGTGATATACAATGAGATGCTGATGTAGTAGAGGTGGTGTGCAGGTACTGACAATTACAAGAAGATGGCATTAGTTTAGTCAATGTTGGCTTCCAGCATCTAAGCGTTGGATTGCTTATGTCCAGTTCATTTCATGTTATTCTGAGCGATCTTGTTTTCTGTTTTAGCTTTATAAACTTCCTTCCCTTCACAGATCATTTAAAGATAATTATTTTCCACTTTGGACTGATAAAACAATTTAAAGATTTTTTCTAGATTGTTATACTTTTTGTTGTTGAAGAGTGCCTTAATTTACAGTATGTGTATATGCTTACACAGTTTATGATAAAAAATTTACTGTATAGTTTTTATTGTATGTTCCTTTGTGACTTAAGGAACACTCAGATGTATATTTTAAGTTTTCAGAATAATAAAATATCATTTTTTTTATTTATTAATCACCTAGAAATATCTGAGGAAAAATGAATTGATACATGTGTTTGTGCAAAGATGTGCATCTTCTTTAATAATCCATTGAAAATGCAACCCTCATAGAGAAACTGCATTCCATTGTGGGAGAGAAAGTTCGTAAAGAATACTTTAATTCTTTCTATGATACTGTCTGTTTTGTGCTAGTGCACATTTGATTTTTCTCTAAACTTCAGTAATATTTAGTGGTTGTGACCTTTAAAAATTGTTTAAAAAGTAAATGAAATACATTATTTTTATGATGTAATTCAAAAAAATCCAGACTGAATTAATCATTTCAGTAGGGGATCATATTATAAATTGATCACTTCACTGGAACAAGAATATCTTTCAGATAAATTTAATCCTAATAGTTAAATATGAATGTCACATGAATATTTTAACATATCTGTCATATTCTGATAAGCATCACAATCGTTTTATATAAAATATCTTGACTTTTCAACTTGTTTTTTGAATAAATACATATCCATTTTTTTAATTCTGAAAAAAGTACAGGAAAATGTTTTTAAAAATGTAGCTGTTTACATAGTGCATTAGGATGCTAAGTAAAATTAAATTTTACACACTAAAACAAAAGAAGAACACAAAATAACACAAGCAAAAAAAAAATAGCTATTCACTGGCAAAGCTTTAGCTTCTTAACTACCTTTTTAAGTACCCCAAAAGTGTTCACTTGTCAGATCTTTTTGTGAGGTTACTGGAGCTTACCAAATTCGTTACAGGTTAGCCTACTTTTGCACTCCAAGCCTAATACATACATAGAAAAGACACTATCCACTTAAGCACGAATTATAAATGATGCATGCATAGCCTATCGCTGCTCAGTACTCCAAACAGGGATTCACTAGCTTTAGCATAAACAACACATAGATGTTCAAAAATATAACCTTTAAGACACTATTAAATTAAAATACATTTTTTAGACTATGTGTGCCAGAGCCTGCCCTATAGGGTAAATTTTCCTCTAAACCTAGACCTAAAGGCTGATATACGTACCTTGGTCTTCGAAAATAACTTGGAGGCTAAAACACCTTCACAGTTTCTCTGTATGTAGCCTAGAACTAACGACTGAAACCCTTTGGTCCCCAACAATAACCTAGACTCATGAAGGCTGATACACCTTGATTAATGCCACTTACTAATGAACAATGCATTACTTCCAACCATGAGGTTCTCTGTTGGGAATGTCTCCCTTCAGAGTGCTAACCCTATGGGAAAGACAGTGGTAATCTTCCCACATCAAGTCCCTATATCTATTTTATTACTTCAATCACTCAAGCCATGCAAACAAAGTATAGAAATTTAACAGCAAAGCAATGTTTTAACAGAATAATAGCAAATAAATGGTAGAAAACAGTGAATAATATTAAAGTCTGGATGTAAAGCATTAATACACCCTTAATT
Source organism: Polypterus bichir lapradei (assembly GCA_026402145.1). Taxonomy (NCBI): domain Eukaryota; kingdom Metazoa; phylum Chordata; class Cladistia; order Polypteriformes; family Polypteridae; genus Polypterus; species Polypterus bichir. Next base: position 48,680,171 of record JANRMT010062813.1, on the reverse strand, counting down.
TAAAGTCAGAAAGCTTAAATGATACTTTCCATAAAGATAAAGGTAACATTTTTACCAGAAGACAAGTTAACTTGGGCGGCTTTTAGAGTCAGCAGCCTGGCTGATGCATAGAAAGTGTCTTCACCATTCATGTGGATGGAGTCCCTCTTGCGCTGGGTGGGGCCATTCTTTATGCTAAATGGCACATGTGGGATTCCCTGCCTTGTGATGTTACACACAGACAGCTGACCGGCTAATCTGTATTTTGTCTGTGGTGAAGCAGAAACAGAGGAAAATAGCGACTAGAAGATGAAAATAGTTAATATACACCAAGCATAACTTCAATAACCAAAAGTAAGTCCTATTACTTAACAAAGCCAAGAATTGTAACTAAACATCAACGTCAGAAAACAATGAAAGAAATACTTGTACCAGAAAAAATCCAACACAAAAGAACACACCAATTTAAAAGTCTTTTGTTTGTATCCAAACTCCAAAACCACGAAGTCAGTAGTGCAGACCCTCATACCTGATGTTATGATTTTTACACTAGTGAATAGTTTCACAAGAGTTTTACATATGTTTTGTAGTTTTGTACTTGTTTCATTTTGATTTCAAAAAGCATATTTTCAATTTAATGGAATTCCACTCTGCTGTCTTATACCTTTGCCTGTTTCTGCTATTTGCATTACTTTACATAAAGTTCGATTGTACATGACTTTTTTCCTTGCCAATAGCATGGTCTTTAAACACAGCTTGTTACGTTGTCATCTTGGTGCCCCTATTAATTACAACAGCTAGGAGCTGGCATCATGTGACTTTGAAGGCAAACTTACTGAAAACTCATGGTATTCTTCCAAAAACTAATCTTTCCTGGTTTTTTAATTTAATTTTCTATTGTGCTTTTGACTAAAAATTGTGTCTTGAGTTTTTGTCCTTAGTTAAGTACAGGGGGACCTCGGGTTACAACGTCTCAACATACGATGTTTTGGGTTTACAACGTTCACTCCCATAAAAACTTAAAAAAATTGAGACGTGAGTGTTTCGGCTTATGCCGTTAGCGCCATACTTACAGACTATGTGGGAGAACAAGTTTGGTTGTGTGCAGCGGAAGAATACGCACTAACGCAGCATATGAGTGAGGGAGTTGGCGAACTAGTTTGGCTGCACACAGTACAAGTGTTCTGTTTGTGTTGTTTTGTTTTGCAACTTTTTTACCCTTATCATGGCTCCTAAACAAAAGTCAGAGTCTTCAGATAGTAGTGCTTCGAAGAACAGGAAAGCCATCATGATGGAAGTGAAATTAGATATTGTAAAGAGATCAGAAGGAATAAAGGTAAGGAATTTTTTTTACACTCATTTTTTGTCATTTTTTCTGTTACTATAGTACAGTGTACAATACAGTATATTTATGTCCTTTTCCTTTTTCTGTGTCTTAGTTGTATTTTTATGTTCTACATTATGATTTTGCAAATGTGTTAGGATAGGTAAGTGACTTAGGCTAGGGTGTGTTTCGACTTACATCAAAATTCGGGTAACATCACTGCTGTAGGAACGGAACTGTGTCGTAACCCGAGGACCCCCTGTAATCTTTTGAGTTACAGACCTTTTGCTTGTTTTGTCACTGATCTTGTGGTGCCCTCTTCTGGTCGTTCTAATCTTTCTTGTGGCCATTTTCACAGTAGCAATACACCTGATGAATCCACAGGTCACACCCTTCAGTCATCGAAATGGTGTCAAGCACCTTAGTAAACATATACAAAGATGCTAGAAAATGGTGGCTCCCTTGAAAAACAAAAAGACACAAACCAAAATCAATAGTGCCAAATGTTAATCTCTTATGAAATGCATGTGCAGAAATTAATTATGTAGTGTTCAAAACTTGTAATAGGAAAAAGAAAATTTGGAAAAATGATATAAAAAAGAAAAAATATGAAACCTTATCAGACACTCTGGTGATAGACAGCTCTGCCTAAAAGTTTTAACACTAGAATTACCAAAGCCTATGAAAAAACCCGGCCCATCTTATATCCCTTCACACTTCTACGTCAGCGTCTTTTCTCTTATAAATGTCTCAGTCAACACAAGCAGCAAGCAGCCTGCTATACCCTCCCCCCACAGCCACAGAAAGGGCAATATCAAAGGTTGATAAATTCAATCATTAATAAAACACATTTAATTAGTAAAACAACTGTGCTTGAATTCATTTTAATAACAAATATGATCACCTCAAATGATGCAAAGTCACTTACATTTTTGAAACAATATAAAGTTCCTTAGGGGAAATGAGTCCAACTGTGATATTTTGTTTTATACAGAAAAGTAAAACCATCTGGTATGGCCTCAACTAAAGGAATGCAGTAAGTGTTACTAAACCCGTTTACAGTAAGAATATAGTAGATAGACAGACATAACTGTGAACATAAAATAATGTCAATAAATAAAATACCATTATTTAAATATGCAAATGGTTATCAAATAACATTTTACAATGAATTCCTGGTTAGTAACACGTGTAGGATCTGGCTTTAATTCTGTGGCTAATTATACTTTTAACTATTTAGGTATCAGTCAAATAGTTATCTGTTAGATAAATCAGATAATCAGAATCTAGAACTCTCATTCTGGCTAATGAAGAATTATGGGTGGGATAAAACACAACCACCAATGTAACCAAAAAATATCAAACAGTTGTATGTAATCGATAGTTTATTTCAGTAGAACATGTGAATTGTTTGTATAAGACAAAGTATGGGCTAAAAATTAAAAAGGAAAATTTTCAAGAAGATTAAATGTATCAATAGTAGGCAGCATGGAGGCATGGAAGCTAACCCACCTTTCTTACATCTGCAGGAACCAGTGTTGGACAGTTTGGTAAATCAGCTCTATATTGACTCAGTACAAATTCATTGAAGAAAGCTGACAGGTTGTTTTTGCTGAAAGACTGAAATTTCATCCATGGATTGTTCCTATCATGTGCCACATGTTGCTGGGATAAGCAACTTCCCTTGACCCTGTAATGGGATAAGCATGTTCAGAAAATAGCTGGATGGATAAGTTGTGGTAAATATGACTAGAACACCTAAATAGTATCATATTGTTTCCTTACTATATCTTTCCAGCATTTCATTAATGTAAGTCAAAAACAAAAACCAATACATTTACAATTTGGCCCAATAAGGAGAGAAAATGAAATAGATTTTACACATTATTCATCTTTACATTTCTATAAGTGATCAGAGTTTACTGATTTAAGTAAAAGGAAATTTAATGGATTGTGCACCCAATAAGAATGAACAGTATTTATCCTTTCTTACTTCAATCATTAGCAGAATTTTTCTTGTGGTTTAATTCTATGACAGTTCATAATCTCTTTACTTGTATACATGGTTACTTGTACTGCATTCATGGGAGACAATAAAACAAGTATCAAATTATTTGTCGATGTATTGCAAATTCCACATATTGAAATTAACAATAAATACACACCATAAGCAGGTTAAATATGTAACTCTGATATTTTGTAACATGGTGAAATACTTCAGAAATTATGCTATAATTTGTAACTAATAAGATAACTTAGTAAAGTTCAAGAGAAAACAATAGTGGGCTGAATATTAAGAACAAGCTTGTTGGTTAGTGAAAGTGGTGTCAGTGATGTGTCATGATTTTTAAAGCTGTCATTCTGACTTAAACAAAGAAAAGTCTAGTTTTTGTCATTTTAACGTGAATAAAATTTGTACAAAGGATTTTAATTTCTTCAATGAAATATGTTCAGTTTTTGTTGCCAATAGCAAGTCATGGTAATTTGAGTAAAGATTCAAAGCCTAGCTGTCCGAATTGAACAGAATCGTGCAGAGGTTGATGTCTTCAGTTATCCTAAGGATAGTAATTAACACATTTTATAACCCATAAGCAATTATCTGATCCAAATGGAGTACTCTTGTAAATTTACATTGCTAATTTTCTTTTGTAATTTGTACAATCCTATTTCTTTTTTTTTTTTCTCTAGCCCAGAAGTAAAATGAACATCTAATTTAAAAAATAGAAAAATGATGACCTCTCTGATTGTACGTAACCGGTATGTGTTAAAATGACCTGTGAAGATTAAACTGATACATAGAACAAAAAAATTTATGTACCTTATCCAACAAGCGCATTGATTTTATTGTCTCGAAGCTCATACATTTTTTAATGTATGTTTATTGTCACATCAAAGAAACTAGAGTTAACTGACAGAAATCCATGTATGAAAATCTTCTGGGAAACCATATATTGTAACTGAGTCAATTCAGTTTTAATGTCATACAATAAACTGTAAAACCTAATATTAGATATTCAGAAGAAACCCCAGCCTGGAAATGAATTTTGCTCATGTGCTGTGAGGTGGAAATTCACAGTTCCTTACCCACTGTGCCATCATGCTGCCCACTGATATTAATTTATTTGCTAATGTTTTCAAAACTTTAGAAGTGAAAAATAATAAGAAAAAGTTTTGCACTTTTCTTGAAAAAAAAAAAAAAAACTGTCACCATGTAGCCAGTTTGTAACTGAAACATTGCCTTTTTAAGTGAGTTTTATATCTTACCATGCATTTTATAGTGTCTTTAAATGTTGACAAAGCCATCTTAGAACAGTAGAATGGTTTTAAGTAGAATACACTATTAACCCAAATGTTTCTCAATCTGATTCAATTAATTTCAAAATGACATTAAGTTAGCTTTTGAAGGTTAATGTCTACCTCATTATTTGTTAATTATTCCATTTTTCTATGGTTCCTTGTGTGTGAATGAAAAATTTTGCACAAACTTATTAAGTTTCTATGTGTATACTTGTGCTGTATACCTGTACATACATGTATGTATTGCAAATAATGATATTTATATTGTTTACCCTATACAATTCTAGGTACCTCACACCCAGATAAACAGACTTAAGCTGAGAGAACTTCAGCTGCGTTGGTGGGGGACGGGATAGTAGGCTGCTTGAGCTGCTTGACACATTTGCAAAACAAAGATGCTGATGAAGAGGTGAAAAGGAATTTAAGGTGGCCGGGTGTTACGACTTCACAGACGACAAACAAGTTTTCAAGAAAATAAAGTGACCTTTAAATATTAACCACATCTAATTAATAACCCTGAGAAAACAGTCTATGATCTAACAACCTTTCCAAAGTTTCTTAGCATAAAACTATTTGTTTTTAAACTAAGGAATAATTTTATGTAATTTATAACGTGTAAGGTTTCTAAACTCTTTTGGGGCTTCCCCCATCGGGACAACATGCCGAAGAGTGTCCCAAAGTGCGAACGCTGCTTCTGTGGAAGATAGCCTTTCGGTTGCCGGTGCAACAGCAGGCTCCCACCACTGTGGCAGCTCGCCGTGAAAAGAAATCTGAAAAGATCACGGTCACGTTATGAGCACCTGCCGCCGATGGGTGATGCAAGGAATATTGTAAATGCAGGGAACAGTATTACTTGGCCATTAACCTGGCCACGACCCTGCCTGATTTCTGTGTCTTTGTATAGGAGAGTGGTAGATCCTGCTACAATAAATAACTGTGCTGTTCCCTGTTTTAAGCTGAATAAAGCTGGTTTTGCTAAAGTATTGAGACTCAGCCTTGTGTTTTGGGGTGCAAGACAGGGACTCACATGTCACAAAAGCTGGAGCTTAAATTGTGAGAGCCCATTCCAATTGGTGTACTGTGCTTTGACAGTGTTTGTTAGTGCTAAATATTGTGTTTTTGGTGCAATTGCCATTGTATACCTATAAGGATATAGCTATAGTATATTTGATATAAACTTTTCACCTCTTATGTAAATTGAGTTTTTGAGCTGCTGTTTAATGATAAGCTGCTTGAAAAATGGGATACAGCATTCACACTAAAGACGTGCAGACTTTATCACATTCTGCGGATCTGAGAGAACTCAACAGTGTTCAGCTGTTAGTGAACATTTACCTGCAGTACTGAGTCTAGTTAACACTAGCTTAGTGACCAAGCAACATCTGAACAGTAATGATTTAACACGCAGAACTGCGAACAAGGTACGCTCAATAATGTATTAACCAACACTAGTGTGACAATACTACTGCTATTAATATTTTTTATTGCAAATGTTGCATAATGCCTGCATTTTATGAAGTGTTCATGTAACTTGAAATAGTGTGGACCAATATACACACTGGAACAGTGTTCGATTTAACACTGACAGAGATAATTTAAAACTGACCGCTTTTCTTTGTAACTTCTTCTATTCTGCAATAGGAAACAGATAGACTATATTATCTAAATACTAGAAGAAATAAAAGTTAATTTAAAGTGGATGAGCTGAAATTTTCCATAATATGTCAGCCTCCCAAATGTTTCTCCTCTGCTCTTTGTTAAGAAATTGTTGGGAAATAAGAAAGTAGAATAATTGTGAATATTAAAAGGGAAACAATAAGCACGATATCATATAGTATTTAAATGCTGAAAGTATCCATTTATTAATTTTAAAACTCAATAAAAATATAAATAATAAGGTTAAAGCTACAAATGACATTGGTCCTATTTACTGAAAAAAAACTTATTGATGTGCACATTCCTGGGCGCACACATTGCCATCACATGATACAGGCTTTCTTACAGGAATACATAACTTATCTTTTATTATTAAGAGAACAACACACCTGCAAATGATGCAGCAATCCAGACATTGTTTTCTAGAAAAACATCCAATCGACTGCAAACCAAAATGATCTGGAGCATTCCCCAAACATAGTATCTAGTAAGATAGTTACTTGCTGACACCGCTCACGTTTTGGATACTGTCCAGGACACATCTTAGACATCTTAAATAGAATATACAGTGGAACCTCGGTTCACATACAACTCGGTTCACGACCAAAAAGTTCGCCAAACTTTTGCCTCGGTTCACTCGGTATATGAACAAGCCAGTTTCCCTTTCGGTTTGTGCGCACGATGATTTCCCCATGTGTTGCATTGTTCTTGGTCAGACGCGCCTGCCTGCTGCTGAGAGAGAGAGGGAGGGGGAGGGGGAGGGTGCTGCACGTGCGTGCCTGCCTGCCTGCCTGCCTGCTGCTGAGAGGGGGGAGGGGGGGCGTGCACGTGCGTGCCTGCCTGCTGCTGAGAGAGAGGGGGAGGGTGCTGCACGTGCATGCCTGCCTGCCTGCTGCTGTGGGGGTAGCGTGCGTGCCTGCCTGCCTGCTGCTGAGAGAGAGGGGGAGGGTGCTGCACGTGCCTGCCTGCCTGCCTGCTGCTGGGGAGGGGGGTAGCGTGCGTGCCTGCCTGCTGCTGAGAAAGAGGGGGAAGGGTGCGTGTAAGTGCGTGCCTGCCTGGCTGGTCCATACGCGCCGATTACTGTGTTTAAGCAGAGCCGCTCCCTGTTCATTGTTCTCAGTCAGACGTGCGTGCTTTACCTGCACTCTCTTTGTGCTCTACAGTATTTCGTGTGCTTTTGCAGTTAACTATGGCTTCTAAACAAGAGAAGAGTGGTGAGAAGAAAGTTTTGAAGAAAATTGAAATCGAAGTAAAGAAAGAAATTATTGAAAAGTTTGAGCGTGGCGTTCGTGTTACTGATCTTGCCGCCGAGTACAAGAAGTCAAAATCTACGATTTTGACTATTCTAAAGCAGAAAGAATCTATTAAAGCAGCTGATGTTGCAAAAGGAGTTACAGCATTAACCAGGCAGAGGCTTCAAGTGCTGGAAGAGGTGGAAAAACTGTTTACCAGTTTACTCATTTACCAATTTGAGAACCCTCGTGCTTTCAAGCAGCAAAATGTTAACAAAGCCAGACTGCCAGTAATGTGGAGGTCAAACACGAAGGGTTGGGTCACAAGGAGTTTGTTTTTGGAATGGCTGCATGAGGCTTTCGCTCCCACCAGCTAAACAGCTAAAAACACCAGAAACCCAAGAAATCACAAGAGAGAAAACACCTGAAGGAAAACATCCCTCCATTGCGGAGCCAGACTCTCCCTCCTCTACACCCAGTTCCTCCTCACTTCATGCCAGAACTCAACTCATGCAAGGTTAGTTTTCTTGGTGGTTTTTGTATTACGGATTTTTCAAAAGTTAATTTTTCAGTTCGTAGCGTGAATTGTTGCAATGTTACTTTTCTCTTTTTTCAAATGTTCGCTTTTTTCCCTGTGCTTAAAACTCATTAAAGTGTTTACATGGAGTTGTTCATAGCGTGATTTGTTGCAATGTTACTTTTCTCTTTTTTCAAATGTTCCTTTTTTCCGCTGTGCTTAAAACTCATTTTAAAAAAAGTGTTTACAGCGATCGGGCTGTAAGGCTATTAGCATGAACTCCTGCAATGTTTTTTGGTTGCTTGTGGTTGGTTTTTAAATTAAAGTTTGGATTTGTTCAAATGTTCCCCTCTGTTCAGAGAGAGAGAGTGAGAGAGCGAGCGCGTGCTGCTGACGGTGTGTGCTACTGAGAGAGAGAAAGAGAGAGCGCGAGCGAGCCTGCTCGTGTAGCTGAGCAGGGAGCATGGGTGTTTTGTGTCAGTGTTATTCAATGTTTTTACATTAGTTTACTATTACACTGTGCATTCTATGTTGTAATTAACTATATTTGTACTTAATCTTTACATATATTTACATATTTACATACAGTTCGTACGGTCTGGAACGGATTAATTGTATTTACATACAATCCTATGGGGGAAATTGCTTCGGTTCACGACCAACTCGGTTTACGACCAGAGTTTTGGAACGAATTATGGTCGTGAACCGAGGTTCCACTGTATGTGTATAAGGTACACTTTTTAGATGAACTATGGCATGCTTTCTACAGACTTGAAAAGAAACAACAATCGCTTTGCTTTAAAATATGTCCTTCAAAGGTACCATTCCTTAAGTGAGTGGAAAGACCATTAGGTTGTAGACCAATTAACAGTAATTGGTGTTAACTGGAACAAAGCATATAGAAAGGAATCTGACAATGACTTCTTCTCATGGCCCACCAAGTATGTCTGATTTTGCTGAGTTTTACCCCTTCTGAAGTCTCAATGGATGAATATAGGCAGTCAACTAACAGAACAGAAAGTTAGGCAGTGCCATGTCACCTTCTTCTTTAGTTCTCTGTACGGTCATCATTTTAATACATGGTTGTTTTTAATTTCAAATAAAACAAAGTTACAATTACTTAACCTTTTTTAATATACAGGAGAGATGCTTTGAAAAAGAGATTTGGGAAGATATTCATTTTCACGATATTAACTCTCTCAGCTATTGTTGATACTGAATGCTAGTGTAGGGGTACTGTCTTTAGTTAACGAGCCCTCAAATGTTAGAACAATCTGGATGCTAGAGTAAGGGATGATCTATTAGTCTAAGCATTTAAAAATAGGTTGAAAACTCCTATCTTATTAAGCTAAAAACTCTCATTGACATTACCTAAATAAAACTGTAGTTGTCTTCATTATATCTCCTAATATTCCCTCACTAGTTTCACTTTCTTCTTAGTCTATTGCTGTGTATTTTGGAATACTTACTATGCAAGTATTAAAACTGGCAGACACCACACCAGTAAGCTATCTAATATTTAGTTTACTGTAGACACCATACAAAATTGAGCCAGAATGTGATGAACAACCAGTTGGCCTAGGTCAGCAAAACTCTGACTCTGTGAGTTTTAAAGGACTCTGAGGTGTGGTTTCTGGTGCTCTGAAACACTTCTGTTGTCCTCCTCTCTACTTCCAGTTAGACAGTTTTCTCTCAGCATGCTTTTTATGGATCATTATTTATTCACTAATGTACATTATATACCTTTCAGTTATTGCTTTTCATTATTACATCCAAGGATACACTTCAGTGAAAAATGTTATACAAGATGAACTGAAATTGTTTGAATTTTGCCAATATTGAATTTGTTTACTTTTTACCTGTTGACAGTTTGCCTTTTTGTAATTTCTTTTTTCATGTTATTAATGATTCCTTTTTTTTTCTCAAACACTAGATAGTTCATTTTTATCCTTTGCCCTGGATTTTGCTTCTTCATATGAATCCCTATATTTAGATGTAACACCAGCAGGAACATGTGCACCCAAATTCAAATATGGGACTGGGACTGACTGTTGCTGTATAAAAGATGGCATTGGGCTATTGGTGCTATAAGTGCTGCACATGCCAAAATGTAAACTAACTAAAAATAAATGTATAAACAGAATAAATAAGACAATAACAAAACAAAAAGACATCCAATGTTCATATCCTGACGTGTGACATCCAGCCTTGAAGGAAAGAAGGAAGGCCCTAAAGCAAATGCAAGGTAATACTGTAGTAAATATATAAAGATAAAGTGAGGTGGTGAAATTATAAAAGTAAGCTTGTATATTTTTACTTGAAACATTCAGTTTTCTATTAATTGTCCTAGAAAAGTGTATTAAATACCACTGTATCGCTTGAAGTGGCAGAAATGACAAAATGTAGAGAGCCATTTTACTTTTCAGATTTATGAAAGTATAAATTATCTATTAAAAGTACTAATGCAGCAAAGTAAGTTTTTTTTAGTCATAGTATCAGTACAACTCTCTAAAGTACTGGTATAAATATTTTCATGTAGAATTTTTTTAAATTAAAGAAAAATGAAACTTTAAACTAAATCCAGTTCAAGGCCTTCATTTATGATAATTTCCTGGTTTACAGTGACATTTGAAAACCAAGCAGAAGCCGATTGCTACAAAGGCTGTTTAGAGATAGACTTCACATTATTTTAAGTTTTTAAGTAAAATCTACAGGGAAAATACAACTGAGCTTTGTGCATTTCTCAAAATTGTTTCAAAGGCAAGCCTACTTGGTCATTTGACAAGCTATTTAAAATTTTAAACTTTAATCTTAAAGTGAGAGAGCAGATGAAATCTGTAGCATTTCAGAACAGAAGCCCGATTTATAAATGTTTTTAAAACTAGGGTGATACTGAATTTTTCTAAATGTCTGTGATGAATGAAAAGTGGTTGGTTGTGACAAACTTTCCTATATTTCAATGCAGATTCAATGTTTTATCTAAAATAGTTTATTTTAGTTTGTTTCTTTTTTTCTAAAATCAATTAAGATAAGGAGTGGAATGCTGAATGAATGTTGTCCTCAGCACTTTCTCTTATGAGCCAGGCTGCAGCAGCTGTGCTTTTTCAGAATGAAACACAAAAGTTTTGTTTTTGTTCCTTAGATTAGTGACTGGAATTACTAGATTAAAGTAGGATTCCACAATAAAAGCACACAAGTCTTATTTTGCTTTCACCTTCTGTTCCGGGGTCTATTCCAGAAAGAAGGATTAGTGTGAAATCCAGCTAATGTAAGTCTACAGAAATCCAACTAATTCCATTCCAAAAAAAGCTAGATTTTGCCAAACTTATGTTTCTGGATCAGATAAACTCAGAATTATGTCAGGCCAAAGATGTAGATAATGCACCTAATTCACCTTTCTAGAACAGGCCCAGGCTTTCTCCATTCCAGAAAGAAATATTTGACAAGAATACAACACAGAAACCAATGCCCAGAAATCAACTTGCAAAATAGGTTTAAAGTGAAAGATTAATGATTTGAGGCTGCCATTATTAATAAGCAGATATCTAATCATAGAACAAAAAGACGAAAATGTCTTGAAAGAAATGCTCATCCCAGCTGCACTATTTATGAAGCATAGAAAGTTAATGAAATGTTAAAAATGACCTTTCCCTTTCTGACTGACCAAAGAAGCACAACACCTTCGCCAAATACTACTCAGAGGATGGACAGAGAAAGATCAGACACTGAAGTGGACATTCTGGTATGCCCAAAAAAGTGCCTGCATAAACGTTATCATGTAACATTGGAAACTGTAATACATCTGAATAACATTATAAAACACCAGTAATGGCGTACTGCACGATAACGTGCAGTGAATATGCTTGACTTGAGCATTTCTAGTTTTCATCCTCTTTCTCTGTCTCTATTTAGCATTCATTTGCTCAGAGGCTGATGCGCTTGCTGCTTCCTGAGCAGCTCTTCTTTTCTCCACCCTAGCGGCCCGCTGCTTCTCTTCTTTTGTTGGCATATTTTCACGTTAAAACTGATTAAATTAGTTTTTGTGCTGCAATTACTTAGTACGTTTTCTTAAACTTTTCACTTAAGTCTTCAATCTGCCTCAAGAATGATTAACAAAGGTGGTAGGGAATGAGAACGGTGCCCATATGCATGCGCCGCATGGCTGCCCTGCTGCATGCTGCCAAGAGTTGATTCTACAATAAAATAAAATAAAAATAAAAAGAGTAATAAAAATCATCACCCTGAAAGCAGATAGTAGATGTCACTTAGTATATGTGTACCAAATTTCAAGTCAATAGGTTGAACGGTTTGCGAGCTACAGGTGATTTAAAATCCTGGACAAACAAACGAACAGCCATGGTAGCGTATTATATAAGAAGATGGTGCCACCATGCCACATTGTGGCTTTGATCCAACATCGATGCAAATCATGTGCATTGCCCATTGTTTTGACAGCTTTCTCTACAGTATTTGAAATTCTGCATATATCAACAAAGTAATGGCACACAAGTTCATCTGAAAAATGTGTCATAACTCTGAAGCAGGATCTGCTCAGTTTTCTTTTTACTTTTACATATTTGACTGATGCCTTTTTCCAAGGCAACTCACAATCGGTTACATTTCTTTTGGTTTTCCTATTGAAGCACAGATAGGTCAAGTGACTTGCCCATGGTCACAGTGTCAGTAGCGGTATTTGAACCCACAACCTCAGGGTTTGAAGTCCAAGGTCTAAGGAGGATAGACTGGTATAATCTTTTAAGAGTGAAGACAGTCAAGGAGCAGTGGAACAGGTTTAAAAACGTTTACATTAAATGCAGAACAGGTACATACCTAAATTTGAAATTAGTAGGAAATTAAAAAAAAACTCTGCAGGGGGTGTAAGAAAAGCGCCTGACCTGACAAAGACTCACACCGGAGGCACATATAAAAATAAATAAACTTTTATTTTTTCTTCACCTGTGGGGCACGTCTTCCCCATAATCCCCACAGGCACAACACAGTCCAAAGCACAAATAAAGCACCCAAAACACTCTTCTCCCTTGCACCACCACTCCTCCTGCAAGCATAGACCTCCTCCTCCCGACTCTGGCCATTGAGTAGTGGTTGCTGGCCCCTTTTATAGTCCGGGTGTGGCAAATACGCTGCCCATACGGCCTCAGAAGTCCCAGCTGCAGCAACCCCTGGCAGTGCCTACAGAACCCAAAAGGGCTGCACCCAACTCCAATTCCCATGGAGCCCTGCGGGAAACTGAGGCACAACTCCAACCCAAGGGGTGGCCATCTAGCGTCCAGGGGAGGTATTGCACCGTCCAGGGCTGCTCCCCCGAATACAGAGTGAAGGGGCATCCCAGCCAGGCATGGACCCTGGCCATCTGCCACAGGGGTTAATAAAATAAAAAAAAACAAAGCTGCAAAGGAAAAAACAGCTGTATAAGGTTTATAAGATTAATAAATCCAATATGAATTATAGGGCATATAAGAGTACAATGGCAACTTTTAAGAAGGATATTAGAGAGGCTAAAAGGCAGTTAGAGAGGAATATTGCATATAGGGCAAAAAATTACCCAAAGAGATTCTTTGAGTGTTTAAGTAATAAAAGAACAGTCAAGGAAGAGGCAAAATGCATCAGAAATAGTAAAGGGGAATTAAAAATAAAGGCAGCAAAATAGCAGATGGTCTAAACTTGCGTTTTTTGAGGTTATTACATGTGGGAAAGTAGACATCCTCCCAACGGTAAAAGTGACTACTAAGGAGGTACTGAGTGATTTGGAAATTATACAGTGAGAACTGCAGCTTAGACTAAATAGTCTGAAATCAGTCAAATCACTAGGACCAGATAAAATTTACCCAGTGCTTTTAAGGGGGTTTGTGAGTTCATATATAAACCCTTCACGCATATTTTTAGGAGCTCAGTGCGCACTAAGGAATTCCAAAGGACTGGAAAATGGCAAATATGATCAAATTATATAAAAAGGGTGACCAGACAGATCGAACCAACTACAGTATACGCCAGTAAGTTTAACATGCATCACAGGAAAATTAATGGAAGGAATTATTAAGGATAAGATGAGCAACACATGTCAAGAACCTAAGTTTTACTGAACAGTCAGGATGGTTTCGGAATAGGGAGGTCATGTTTTACCAACATGCTTAAATTCTGTGAGGAAGCAGCAAAAGGATATGATCAAAGTGGAGCATGTGATATTATTTATCCTGACTTTCAGAAAGCATTTGATAAGGTGCCACATGAGAGGTTGTGCATCAAACTAAAAGAAGTGAGAGTTCAGAGTGTTGTTTGTAGATGGGCATTCAATTGGCTCAGACACAGGAAGCAAAAGATTATGGTGTGAGGAACCTTAACAGAATTGACTGACGTTAAGACTAGTGTTCCCTAGGAGTCAGTGCTAGTGGCCTGCTATTTCTCTCTAATACAAAAAAATACTGGGAGCGAAAGTCTAGGGAGACAAGACATGATCTTCATGTGAAGGTCACGGAAGACACTTAAAAGACCAGCGAGACGAAAGAGATTGGCCACGGAGCGTCTCGTGGGGACCTTAAACATGAGACTTTGTGCCAAGAGATTGACCAAGAACTGTCTAACGGGGACGTAGAACATGAGATTCTTGCAAGACATGCCCTACGCGCACACAGGCTCTCAGCGCATATAAATCGTATAAGGACAATACGTTATAGATGAAACGTCGACGACTAAGCAAAGAAGAAAGAGCAGCATGAAGAAAACAGACTCAAAAGCGTTGGAGAGAAAAAAATGCAAAAAAGAAAAAGAATAATCTAGGTGTAAATTCAGAAAATAAGGTAATCATCCCGGAAGAAGTGGAATTGAAAAAAGCAGGTCCAATTGGGCTCAGAATTAAAAGACAAAGAGTAAAAGACAAAGTAGAACTTTATAAAGATGTTCAAAAATGTTGGCACTATACACATGCAGAGCAGGTTAGAGATTATGAAAGCACTGGAATTCGAAAGGCTCAAAAAAAAAGTTGGCGCGATACAAATGCAGAGAAAGTTAAAGAATATGAAAGCAGGAAAATTAGAAAGTATCAAAAAAAGAAAGTAAAGATCACAATAGCGCAAACAAATGGAAGTTATTACTCGAAAAAGGGAAATAATCACCACAGACCTGGTGTCATTGAAAAAAAGCAGGACAAAGCGAGATCAGAAATAAAAGACAAAGAGTACAAAACAAAATTAAACGTAATAAAGAGGTTAAAAAACAATGGGACCAAACACATGCAGAGCAGGTTAGAGATAATGAAAAAGTGGAATTCAAAAGACTCAAAAAAAAAACATAGGCGCGATACACATGCAGAGCAAGATACAGAATATGAAAGCAGAAAAAAAACCGAAAGTGTCAAAAAATAAAAGTAAGTAAAGATCGCATTAGCGCAAACAAAGAGAAATTATTACTCTGAGAAATAACGAAAAGGCAAACAGAGATCGAATATACGGACATAGGTGATATAAGTATGTAAATATTGTAAGGCTTTGAAGTTTAAGTCAGAGAATTTCAAAAACGTGGTTTACCTCACATGCATTTATTGGTTACTATGCAAAAAAAAATGATGATGTAGATCGTTTTGTCTGTGCTGAAATTCCAAACAGAGAAACCTATACTGAATTATGGTACAAAGTCATTAAACACATGTCTCACAGACCTCATTTAAATGATTCAGCATGTTTGGACTCAAAAGATTCCAAATATTCTTTTTAATGAAGTTCTGAAATAAAAGTGAAACTAATGAAATAGCAACAATTCAAAGAAAAAAAAATCTTAAAAGTGTGTATCCAGAAAACCAAACACGGGGGTTGGCAAGCAAAGCCCCCTAGTTTAATATAAATAAATGATTTGAATAGGAATATAAATAACAATCTGCTCAAGTTTGCAAATGATACCAAGCTAGGTGGAATGGCAGATAATCTGGAATCCATTAAGCCATTACAGAGGGGCTTGGACAGCATACAGACTTGAGGAAGACTTGTGGCAGATGAAGTTTTATGTTAGTTAATATACAGTATTATATGTAGGAAGTAAAAATGTTAAGTTTAAATACACAATAGGAGGTCTGAAAATTGAAAATACACCTTATGAGAAGGATTCAGGAGTTGTAGTGGACTTGACACTATCAACTTCCAGATAATATTCAGAAGTCATTAAGATGGCTAATAGAATGTTATGTTATATAGCATGATCTGTAGAGTCCAAGTCCAAGGAAGTTATGCTCAAGCTTTATAATGAACCTGTGAGGCCTCATCTGGAGTACTGTGTACACTTTTGGTCTCCAGTCTACAAAATGGACATAGCAGCACTAGAAAAAGTCCAGAGAAGAGGAACTAGGCTAATTCCAGGGCAACAGGGAATATATTATAGGGAAAGATTAAAAGAGCTGAGTCATTTCAATTTAAGCAAATGAAGATTAAGAATGAGGCATGATTAAAATGTTTAAAATTATGAAGGAAATCAAGACTTTTATTTTAAAATTAGTTCATCAAGAACAGTTGGAAACTTGTTAAAGGTAAATTTTGCACAAACATTAGAATGTTTTTCATTACACAGAGAACCACAAACACTTGGGATAAGTAACCATGTAATGTGGTAGACAATAGGACTTTAGTGACCTTTAAAACTAGACTTCATATTTGTTTTAGAAGAATTAAGTGGATAGGACTGGCAAGCTTTGCTGGCCTGAATGACCTATTCTCATCTAGATTGTTCTAATATGTGAGCACTGTGTTGAAATGTGCAGCTACTCTACACTTGATTAACTGGAATATTACAAAAAAACAAAACATTATGCACAATATTTTTTTTTCCTTACATGATCTTTTAGATGAATTCCACATGTACTGAATTCTCTTTTATGACAAGCTGGTGTAAAATACAACATTTAATAGGTTATTACAGTACATGCACATGATTAGTCTCGGTGGTATGGTGCATAATTAAGATCTATTAATTAACATATGCTACGTTCTGCTTGTATAAAACTGACCAGTCTTTTAAGTATCAGTTGACTTTTAGGTATTGTCACTCTGCTTGTTTCTTTTTGTAAGCAGTGGCAATCCAGTCAGCAAGTCATCCAACTATTTTAGCGGCGTCGGTGTGTTATCTGGTACTCTGTACAGGTTCTGATCACTAATTTTTCTGATTATGATTCTTGTTTCCCTCAAAATGAAAAAGACTCACTATTCACCTGAAAGTCTGCTTGGCTCATTGTTCATGATCTCACTTAAATAATATTTAATAACTAATATTTCTTTTGCTTTTTGAGAATTACATTGTACACCACTTATAACAATAATTTAACACAAAACTCAGGTATAAAAAGAAACTCGGGGCCATTAAGTGACTCTGTAAAAGTGCAGGTGCATGGTATCATAATCAGCAGGCATGCAAACAGTGTTCACACTATGGATCAAGATGAAGCCTTTCTAATGAACATTTTGGCTTTCATTTGATAGACTAAAACTGTGCCATCTGATCCTATGACCAAAGGACTGCATTTGGTTCTCAAGGGATTAAAGATATTCTGACTGTACCTTAATGTTTTTGTTGTTTTTTTTTTTGGTAAATTTTGGAATTTTACCCCCAGCTTCCTAGTCTGTTCTCTATTTATATTTTTGCATTTTTTCTAATCCTAACATAGTTGTTTTCACTACTGTCAACCTGATATGGCCTGTAGGTGTGACAAAAGGAGTAGTATTCAAATCAGTTCTTTGGTGAGTCATTATCTTTTCCTTGTTCTTGTTATTCAGCTTCCTTTTTGTGCTTTCCTTTCTCTTTTCTTAGCTTTTTTGGTCTTTTACCATTTCATCTTATTTTCGGGTTTTGATGTAATTATTGTTTACTTGTTTTTACTTTTGGTTTTTAAAGTTGGTTTTGATGATTTTTGGATTTTTATTTTTTTTTTGCTTTTTTCCTTTTGGCAGTTTCTTTGATATTTTGATAGAGTTTATGTCTATTGAGTGTGTTTAGAACTTTTTAGTATTAGGTCCTTGTTTAAAGTCTTTAGGCCTAATTCACAACCAGTCACATAGTTGAAAATTTCTGGACCCTCCGCAATAATGAAGGTGGGAATCCTTCCCTGAAAAAAAATTTTGCATGGAATCCCAATTTAACATTCCCATATTTAGTATTAACATTTTTTTGGATGCAGCTATTGACATAAAAAATGCTTTTGTCTGAAGAAGCGTAAGTCTTCTAAGACTATGTTAACACGTTAGTTAAAAATCAATCCATTCTGATTTTGTCTATCCTGGTTTTTGACTCATAATTTTGACCACTCAGATTAATTTTGCCAGTGATCCAAATCTGTCTACCTTTAATGGCCCAGCATGCACAAAATGAATAAAACAATTTTGTCAGACAGATGCAAGCTAAAAGATATTGGTTGCTGCTGTACTTCACATCATTTCAATGCAGGACACATGCAAATTCGTCAGGTCATGATGGCAAAAAAGAGAAATAACAAACAAAAGATCAGAGGAGTATTTTTGTACGTAGATTACTCGTTTAGCCAGATGTAATTGTTGACAATTTGGCATCATCCTGGATCTGTCGGTTTTTCTAAACTCTTGTTCAATGTGTTTTCATAGCAGTACATCCACATCCTCAACCCTGCTCGGAGCAGGTTTGTTCTATGTAAACAAGGATTAGCTCACATACTTAATCAGCGTCTATGCATAGAATTCATTCAGTCATGGCTTCGCCGTTCATAAATGAGCGAACAATTGATATCAGTGCACAAATTATAAGAAGAGAATTTCATATAGAGAGGATTTTGCGTGATCGGCAAGATCCTTTATTGCTCCCGGAGGAAAATCTTTCCGAAAGACACCAGTTTAGCCGAGGGGAAATATTGTACCTCAAAGATTTATTAGCACCTTATATTCGAAGTCAAACTAGGTGAAGTCGGGCTCTGAACCACACAGACAGTATGCATTGCTTTGAGGTTTTTTGCAAGCGGCACTTTTTTTAAATATTGTAGGTGATGCGGAAAATCTACCTAAAAGTGCAGTTTGCCAGGCAATTCATAAAGTCAGTTTGGCTCTGAAATATTTCCTTCGGGTTTTCATAGTGTTTCCTGGACACCTGCGTGTGCAGACAATAAATGAGTTGTTTCATGCCATTGCAGGTAGGTAATACACAGGCAAAAACACCCACAGTTCCATAAAGAATCTCACAATCAGCCTAACATTCTCATTACCCAGGATTTCCAAATGTGATTGGGGCGCATGGGACTGATCAGAGTGAAGTTTGATCAAACATTATTTGAAAAATGTACTTCTCCTCCTGATGAATAATCAAACACAGTGTCTTCATCAAATATCTGACCTTCGTCAATATCTCATTGGTCAGACAAGTTCTAGGGATATTCATATATACATTATATATACATTCCCAATGCAATTGACCCAACAAAAAAAATGCCCTCAGAAACAGGGCGATGGGCATTTTGCTGGAGAGCCAACTCTTCAGCAGGGGTCAGGTCTGGACTGCGTAGACCTCCACCTGTTTTTTGCTTGTCTGCCTTCTTATTAGCTTTAAAATGAATGTTTTGTATTATATATGATTCTTTATGTCAACAATTCTTTAAATAGTTATATACCAATATTTACCAGCTTGAAGTATATTCTTGTACTTCACTTTAACCTGTTCCCATGTTCTCCTTGTGCTCACGTTTGATCTGGAATTATGACATATTAAATAATAATAAATCTGACACATAGGAAATGAAACGCTGCATTCAGTAAGTACAATGCACACTACTTAGCGTTTAATTTTTTGGCCACTTTTTGCCAGCCGTCTTTTCTGGTTTGGGCTGCTTTTGCAGTGTTAATCCTTGTGCATATTAAATTTTGAAATTCTTAATATCGTTTGAGTTAAAGGTCCTGCTCCACTTGTGTGAAAAAAAAAATGCGCCCGTTCTTTCGTCATTTTGTTACAGCCTATCAAAGACTTGCTGATGATGTTTTCTAGACTCAATGTATATGGGCTTTTCAATCAGTGTGGGCGTGCGCATTCATCTTGGATGATTAGATCCAGCTAGACTAATCTACCACACCGCTGTGTTTGAAAAACTGATTTATCCCGGATGCGCTTCACTGGCATTAACTCATCCAAGATGAGGCATCTGATCTCGGATGATTTAAGCAACGTATGGAAAATACCCCCCAGAGCTATTGGTTTGATCACCTTTATGCCTGTAGCCAATCTGTCCATGGAAAACAAAGGCTCAAAGAATATTAAATTGGACTGGTCATAGCTGTGTGGAGTTTTTGGATGCAAAATAATCATTACAAGAACAGCCACCATTTTTTTTTAACTATCAAGCACTAGGTTGTATGTGACAGTTTATAAGAATATTATAGATGCTCTTAACATCATGGCAGCGCTCAGGAAAAGGAGTAATAATCAGAAACAACAAAAATTGACAATTATAATTCAGCATATTAAATAAACCAAATCAGGATACTTGAAACTGGATGATAACTATTAATACTAAAAATAACTTTAGAAGAAAACCCTAAACACTGAACCTGTACTTACTAGATCCTAAGAAATCCTTGACAATTTCCAGAATTTAACACTTTGTTTTCCGTTTGTCCCTAGAAAAATGCTACAATTCTACCATATTTCAAACTCTGTTGCTTCTCTGCTGAAGTCATAAACTATTCAAATGAATGTTTAGAGTTTAAATTAAACCTGACCAATTGTATGCAGTTCAGAAGAAAACTGCTGTTGCGTTAACATACAATAATGAAACATTTTGAGACCCCAATGCTATTATTTATTTAGTTCTTTTCAAATACTGCATATACTTATTTCTACCTGGGTCTGGGGTTATCAGGATTCTCAGCACATTGTTACAACTAAGCTAGTGGTCATCTGCAATGGGAAGAGGTGAGCAAGCAAGACAAACAGAACAAGGCTTTTCTGTCACAGTTGCTGCCATTGCCAATTCACCTGATGTAATGATCTGGAGCCTCATGTATAAACGGTGTGTACGCACAGAAATGTTGCATAAGAACGTTTCCACGTTCAAATCGCAATGTATAAAACCTAAACTTGGCGTAAAGCCACGCACATTTCCACGGTACCTCATACCCTGTCGTACGCAAGTTCTCCGCTCAGCTTTGCAGTCTGGCGGCACTCAGCATCAAAGCAGTGCTACTATTCCTGTGCGGTTAGCCTTTCTTTTCCAGATGCGGCTTTATAAATACATTGAAATTAACCACACATTGTTTATTAGTTTAATGCATCTGATTGTAATTAACCAGTAACAATATAATGGTCCACGGAATGGTCAAACTATTCCAAATACCATAGCTGCTTTAGCGTTGTTACTCTCACTGCATCTTATTTTACTTCTTTCAGCTGCTCCCATTAGAGGTTGCCACAGCAGATCATCTTTTTCCATATCACTCTCACTGTACCACTCGGAGCAGCTGATCGGAAAGAGAATTATCGGTATACAGCATCAAGCACACGCTGTCTCAGCCATGCTTCCTATTTGAACTGTTTCTCACACGGCAAACGCTTCAAACCTTTCCTGTACGGACCTCACGGTTCAGAAAGAGTTTCATCCCAAGAGGTCTAAACGCACTCAATCAAGTGCTCCTTGTAGAACTATCTGTACTTATAAGTAGAATTACCTCACTGTAAACTTGCACTACAGTTATAATATTGCACTACTTGAGCTACTTTATAAAGCGTGTATTTACATATGATGACAAAGTCATTTTTAAGATGAAATGCAGCAAAATATGTTTATTATATTATACAGATAAAACTTTAACTTCATTTAAATAATCTATATTGTTATTAATTAAAGGTTATTCCTGCCTCGCACTGTTTGCTTCACTGGGACTGGCGTGAAGGATAGAATAATTAAACATGCACTACAAAGATATTTCAATGTTCCTTAAAAGTTTTGAAGGATCAACTTTATAAGCTTACAGATGGCCTAACGTCTATTACAGAGCTGATCGTGTGGCGATCGGTTACTTGGAGAAAGAAAAGGAAGGACAGAAATTGCAGGTTAGTATGTTTGAAAGAGACAATACTGCATGGGCGGCCTTAGGCATGTGCAAACTGTGCACCTGCACAGGGCCGCCAAGCCAATATATATTGAATATAAAACAGAAAGAGAAAATAACGACACAGCTAAAAATGCAGCGGCAAATTTCACCAGAAGTTAAACGCTTGTGCCATGAGCACGAGGCGGCTATGCAGTGTCCGCAACGGACGTGGCCATCCGCCGTGCATAAGATACTATATTGACATTGGAGGGCAAAAAGGCCACCGATTCTTTCTCTGCTCAGGGCCGCCCTGAGCCTAGAGCCGCCCCTGAGTACTGCTGCAATAAATTATTTCATCTAAGGTCGCGCACAATCACTGTGCCACTGTGAAACCCATGTTGAATAACGTGCTTTAACTCCTATCATCATGAAAATATCACGTATACATCTCAGTATTTTAGTTATTCAGAGAGCTGTAATATCATGAATGTAATGGATTCTGTGTCCTGTCGGAGGAAGAGAGCCGGTTTAAGAAGCACATAGTGATTCACACACATAGATCACATAGAAGAACACATACAAAACAAAGCATTTAACATGCTACTTTAATTACGATGTGATTTGAGAAACTGGTTAATTAAATGATTTTAAGATGAAGTTTATGATGTTCTACTTTAATGACAAAATAAACTACGTGATTAAAGTGGAAATTTCAAGATTGAAGTAGACATTTCGTGCTTTTTCCCCACTGTGTACCCTAATAAGCTTTCATATGACACTCAGACAGTGGGCTATGACTCGCCTTTTCACAGCAACTTTGATATCTGACAACTTTTTTATTTTGGGCACTGTGCGACTTTGTTAACTTGAGCTTTCAAGTTTCTCCAACACGCTATTCAGTTGCTCTGTTCCTCAGCTCTGGAACTCATTACCTTCCGAGCTTGGAAACATTGATTCATTCTCACTTTTCAAATCTAAACTTAAAACTAATTTGTTTAAGACTGCTTTTTCTCTTTGACTAAAATTGTTTTGTCTGATTTTAAATTTTGTATTTTTAGTTTTGTTTATAATTTGTGTTTTATCTATTGCTTGGTGTCTTTGAGTGTTTAGAAAGGCACCTACGAATAAATAAAATGTATTATTATTATTATTATTATTATGTTCTCTCTTGTCCTGTGCAGACTACCTCTGCCCCTGTCCCAACCTCTCTTTCTACAGTCTAGTTATCTTAAAGAAAACACCTTGTTTTAAACTCAAGAACTGGAGCTGCTGTAATGGAGACAAATAGGAAGTTGTCCACATTGCTGTCTGTTTGAATTAAGGCTGAAATGTCAAATAAAATCTGAGTGCTATTCCTGCAAATGCCACAATAAAAGTTCTGTTTGCTCAGTCCTCTCCTGTCTGTCTTTTGTGCAACTCAGCAGCCCAAATGCTGAAGCTATAAAAGCTGAGCTGTCATCCGACAGTCATGGTTCATCATTTACCATGACTGAGTGAGCATGTCCTTGTTAGAGTGGCAAGATAAAAACAGATTAAAAATAAATCTTTCTTCCATTCTCACCCTGTGCTAGTGTGGTGCAGCTCTACAATATGTTGATTTTCTAATGTTCTGTTTCAATCTTATTTGATTTCCTCCTACTGTAATTCTAATCTACAAAGTTACATATATATTATGTCTAAAATGTGTTGTAACTGTAGTTCAGAATACAATGGTCCAAATGTGTATTACTTCCACAGTGGCTTAATAGTTGTAAAATAAATAAATTAACATGTTTTGTATTTTACTGTCTTAATTTAAAAAATATTGCTATGGTAGGAAACATAAATGATTATATCATAAAACATCTTTCATTAAATTTACATTTGTAGTAAGTATATTTAAATAGTTTATAGCATATGTGCAAATCATTTGGGAATCCAAGGTCCAGAAGATCAACTTCCTCTAGGCAAATGTAGTTAAAGAATAAACAATATATCAATATAGTTTATGAAAATGTCCTAGGAGACTGCCTCTAAAATAATGATTATTATACACTAAATGTTCTTTTAGTTTTCTGTGGAATTTTTTTGTAGAGTTTTTTATTTTAATATTTGTTCTACATTAAGGAAAAAGAAATACAGGATCATTTTATAAAGCTGCTATGCCTTGTCGCTTTGGCAAGCCAAATTAACATTTAGAGATATCTCAAAATGAATTTCAGATACATCAAAGTGACCAGGATGTCATTTTAAGGTAACTTGAAATGAGTTTGAGTTATCTGAAAATACATTTAAGATAATCCTGAAACTGTTGTATAATCAGATATCTCTAATTTATTTTAAGTCACAGAAATATACATTTTAAGATGCTCGTAAATGTTTTGCACACAGAAATTAGATACAGAGTGTAAGATTGCGGGAGATCTTTGTTAGACACAAATCTCGTTCCTAGGTAAGGTAAGCAAAACTGCAAGAAATGCATGGAATGCAGTATAATGAAAAGGACAAAGCTATCAACTCTTTCATATGGCCTGATCATTCTGCAAAAAGTGTTGTATCAAGCAAAGCTGGCATATGCTTTGGGTGGCTTAAGAGAATTTATGAATACTTTGGAAGAGCTTCAAAAGCAATTTAGATGCAGAAAAGGCATTTTATACAGTTCAGTGGGACTGCTTTTTTGCTACACTCCGCAAATAGGGATTCAGCTACCAATTCATGAATTTATTGTTGCATTTGAGTTCTTAAGCCTCAATTTGTACAAAAAATAAAAAAAACATGTTTGTGCTCTTTGTCTTGGCATATGACAAGACTGAACTTTCTTGCCTCCTTTTTTATTCATTGCTACCAAGGCACTTGCTTTTCTGTAATGCTGCTGAATTTTGCAGTATTTGGAAAGCAGTTTTTTTTTTTTTTGCAAAAACTTTTACAACACATTGAATCCTTAGGTATCTTGTTAACAATAAATGCCCCCTCTCACAGGTGTAATTTTGAACAGCTCAGCTTGGCTGTCTCATGTTGAATCCAGAATTGCATGACCATTTAAGAGTTTATTCAGACAAACTGTGAATTGTCTTTGTATGCTTTTAATTGGGTAAATATACATGTGTCTTTGATTTTAAGAAATAATGCAAGTAAAATTAGCTTTTTTACCACCTCCACTGTACAATATGCACTGAGCAAAGTGAATGCACGCAAAGCTGCTGGTCCTGATGGCATACCTGGGTGTGTGCTTTAAGCCTGCACTGGGCAACTGTCTGAGATCTTCAGTAGCATCTTCAATCTGTCTCTGGCCCAGACTATTTTTTCCTGCATGTCTTAAGTCCACAACGATAAACTATCCTCTCCAGGAAGCCTGAATCACTACCATCCTGTTGCACTCACCCCCATCATCACCAAGTGCTTTGCGAAATTGGTTATGGCCCACCTCAGATCCAGCCTACCTCTCACACTAGATCCCTACCAGTTTTCCTGTTGTCCCAACAGGTCAATGGAGGAAGTCATATCCTTGGCTCTTCACTCTGCCCTGACACACCTGGACAACAATAACTCCAACGTTAGGATGTTATTTGTTGATTTGGCTCTGCATTTAACAGTGTCATCCCTTTCAATCTGGTAACTAAACTCTTTTTCTTGACATTGTTTTTTTTTTCAATATATCCTTACTGTGATTGAAAGTTTGGTTAGAAAGGGGATTGCAAACAGTAAAACGTGACAGGGTCTCACCAAGGACCCAGAAGATGGTAGAAAGCAGGTATCGACAATGATACTTGTTGCCAGGCAGAACAAGAAAAAAGGCACTTCTAGGTTATAGTAGGTCTTATGTGTTTAAAAGGAAGTGAAGAAAGGAACACCTACACAAACTATAGCCTGGCTAAAGGCATGCAATGCTTCTCTAGGAGTCTACGGTGTAGACTTTGACAGCTGTATGTTATCTTTCCCTAGCAGAGAGAATATAGCAACAAAAGGTTGGTGAGAGGCTGCAACATCTACTATGGGGAAGTGCTTACTCTTAAAAAAATTAAAGCCCTTTAAGATATGGCAAGAGACTTGACAATAATCTTCTACTTCTCAGCTGACACAGTCCTTAAATACAATAAGTAGGTCTGTGTGGCTAAAAAACTTGGTCCTTGGCCATTAAAGAGATTTGAATACAACAAAAGTGGAATAACAGCAGAGCTGACCTTGAACTCCTAGGAAGTTTAAAGGAATATCCCACCTAAAAATGGTAATTTTCTTTATATGTTACTTAACCCGCGTTGCTTTACTTTATGGGCTCTCCACTTCATTTATTGGTTAAGTGCCTTAACTTCAATTCAAAATCTCAGATTTGCTTGAATGTGCTTCCTACTTGTGTTCTACTCTTATTTTAGAATGTATTTATTTTTAGTGTTTATTTAACAATATTTCTGCACAAAGTACACATTATGGATGTTGTGAACGTACAGTTGGATAACATGTTTATTTTGTGACACGAGTAACCTGAGACTTTTATTATGGACGATTTAATAATATTTGTTGTTTTATAGTTCTCTCCCCTGGTGATCCCCACTGAAGCAAACTGTATCAGAATGTTTGTTATCTCTGTTCTTCATGACATTAGATTAACAATTTTTTCTAAGTGAATTCAGTAGAATTCTATGGGAGCGGAGCTGAGAGGTGACAGCATAAAACTCTTAGCAGTAGGGAGAGGAAGTCCAGGGTTTTTTTTTTTTTTACATAAAAAACCAAAAAGCACAAGTAGGTGGAAAGTAAAACAAAAGTGCTTTAGTGTGGTGCTTAGTAGGGTGGCATATGAGTTAGCCACTCCTCGTGAATGTCAGGGGTGCCAGCCCAGATAGGGTGAAGAATTTATTTTGCTTTTGTACAAGTATGATTTGTTCTTTATAATGACCCTCTTTGATTTGTCCTGTATTTATTTTTTGGATTTTGGGTGCTACCTATGACATCTTGGGGATTAAAGCTTCTGGGAGAAGGAGGTAAAAATCTTAATGATCCTTCAGCAAAGACAGCACATGCACCAAATGTAACTGGCACCACTCACAGCTACAAAATAAGCTATGTCACAGGTAAGCAGGTACAAGGATAATGTAGACTAATGCGTTCAGAGATACAAAGGCATTACAAAAAGTGTGACCAGTCGTAATCATGGACAAGTGATTGAGCCACCCTATTTGATAGATGGACATCAATCACTATAAAGACAGGCTTAGCAAGTCTACAGGTTTATTGGTATTTTTTCTTTGTTAATGTTCATTCTGTATTCATGTTTTAAACAAGCAAACTATTTTCTATATTGGACTTTTGTCATTCCGTGTTGGAAGAGAGACCCTGGTCCTTCAGTATTTATATAATTTTGTTAAAATTATTGTATTAGAATTCTTAATAGCTAATATACTGTATATAAAAAATTACCATTTTTCTGATCTGACCTTGAGGCTTTCATTGATAATAGTAATGTCTCTTGTCATCTGCTAAAAGTTTCTGGAAAGACTTTTTTGATCAACATATTAGTGACTATAGCGCTGCAAAAGACACCAAGAAGATAAAGAGAATTAGAAAGTGTATAATAGCCAATCACATTTACTGTCAGTTAACATGAAATGTCTACTTGGAGTGCCTACGCTGAAATAATAGGATCTACTGCTGTGATATAAATGCTAAAACCAAAATGCATTTATAATATTGTCAGGGAGATACATTTCAGAGTTTGAAGTGTCTACATTTAACATTAGAATTACCAAAGCCTACGAAAAAACTTGTAGATCCGTCCCACCTTAAATCCCTTCACACCTTTCCGTCAGCGTCTTTTGTCCTGTAAATGTGTCGATAAGCAGCAAGCAGCCTACTATCACATCCCCCCACTGCCGCACAGTTTTCTTACCGCAAGTCTGTTTACCTGCGTGTCAGTTGCTTAGAGTTGTATAGAGTGAGAAGTCAAGCAAAATGACACCTTTTATTAATACTATATCGTTATTTGGAACACATGCAATTCATGTGTGTTCCCTATCTACAACAATCTATGTAAACATGTCGTTAAAGCAGAAAAGTTTTTAATGATTTAGTAATTATTGACAATATGTAGACATGAAGTGTATAATGTGTGAAGCCTGAAGTCCAAATATCAAATAAACACTTTCACAAAAGGTACAAATATAACAGAACAAGATCGCTTCTATTCAAGAATATAACTGCAGAAAAAGAACCCACGGTAGGGTTTTACATTGACACGCCTTTGATACGACCACTTTGGTGGCACAACGATATCAACTGTTGACTGGTAATCAAAACTTCACAGGTTCGACCTGGACAAGTCCGTTTTGAGAAGTGAGCTGCTCTTATTCTTACTATTTTAGAATAAAAACATACATTTGATTTCAGTCTGTAACAGCCGGTGTAAATTTATGATACTTGTAAAGGTTAGCTTTGTTTTTTTTTTTTATTTAGTTTTATTCTCTCAGTCACGTTCACAATCCCATCCCCAAACCCCCTCCCCCCATCTAAAACTGCTGTTTTCACATAAAGACGCACTATAACATAGGTGAACTCTGAAGATGATGACAGTTCTGCATCAGAGAAAGAATGCACATTGCACTTTTGCCATCGCTGTACTTTGTATATATACACAGGAAGCTCTGCAGTCTACTTGTGACTTTACGCTGTAGGAAGTAAGTAAATAAATAAAGGTAAATAAGTAAATAACATTCGATCTGGCTCTTATATACAAAGTACAGCGACGGCAGCTTCCATCTGCAGCTATAGACTATTCAGTACGCGAGCGACTCTCCACTCTAGTGTTTAGATCTGGATGGTGATTTATTTACTTATTTCCTACAGCATAAAGTCACAAGTACACTGTAGAGCTTCCTGTGTTTGATCAACACAGGCATGCTCAAAAAATACATGTGTAATGCGACGAAAAGTGCCTGCTGACACTTTAGTACGCGAGCAATGGTACGAGAATGCAGTTAGACTTTTTTTTTGGGCACATGCACTGTTCAGATCTAAACACTAGCGTGGAGAGTCGCTCGCGTACTGAAGAGTTTTTAGCTGCAGGTGGAAGCTGTTGTCGCTGCTTATATATAAGAGCCAGATCGAATGTTATTTACTTATTTACCTTTATTTATTTACTTACTTTCTACTGTGTAAAGTCACAAGAGCTTCCCGTGTACATATACAAAGTACAGCGATGGCAAAAGTGCGTCGTGCATTCTTTCTCCGATGTAGAACCGTTGTCATCATCAGAGATCACCTCTGTTATAGCTTGTCTTTATGTGAAAACAGCAGTGTCTGATGGAGGGTTGGGGGAAGGGGGTGTGGCATCATGAACGCCACTGAGAGAATAAAACTGAATAAAAAAAAAACAAAGCTAACCTTTACAAGTATCATAAATTTACACCAGCTTTTATAGACTGAAATCAAATGTATGTTTTTATTCTAAAATAGTAAGAATAAGAGCAGCTCACTTCAAAAAATGGAGTTGTCTGGGGTCGAATGCGTGAAGTTTTGATTACCAGTTAACAGTTGATACCGTAATCTCTAAATTTCCACTTTAATCACGTAGTTTATTTTGTCATTAAAGTAGAACATCATAAACTTAATCTTAAAATCGTTTAATTTACTAGTTTCTCAAATCGCATCATAACTAAAGTAGCACGTTAAATGCTTTGTTTTGTATTTGATCTTCTATGTGCTGTATGTGTGTGAATCAGTACGTGCTTCTGGGCTTTCTCTTCCTCCGACAGAACACAGAATCCATTACATTTGTGATATTACAGCTCTCTGAATAATTAAAATACTGAGATGTATACTTGATATAATTTTCATGATGATGGAGTTAAAGCATGTTATTAAACATGGGAACATGGTGGTGCAGTGATTGTTCATGCCTCACGCAAGATGCTTGCTGGGCCGTGCACGACGTTCGATGAAATAATTTATTGCAGTAGTACTGTCTCTTTCAAACGTACTAACCTCCAATTTCTGTCCTTACTTTTCTTTCTCCAAGTAACCAATCACCAACAAAATCAGCTCTGTAATAGACGTTAAGCCATCTGTAAGCTTGGAAAGCCAATTCTTCAAAACTTTTAAGGAACACTGAAATATCGTCGTAGTATATGTTTAGAAGAATACAGCATAAGGCAGGAAGAATCCGTGAACGGAGCACCAGCTCCTCGCTAGCACTATGGCACTGTGTCCTCACATGTTTAATTATTAACAATATAGATTATTTAAATGAAGTTAAAGTTTTATCTGTATAATGTAATAAACATATTTTGCTACATTTCACCTTAAAAATGATATCGTCATCATATGTAAATATGCGCTTTATAAAGTGGCTCAGGTTGTGCAATATTATAACTGTATCGCAAGTTTACAGTGAGGTGATTGTACTAATAAGTACAAACAGTTCTACAAGGAGCACTTGATGGACTAATTGAGTGCGTTTATAGTTCTTGGGATCTATGGATCTAAAAAAGAAAGGGAAACCACACTGGAACAGTAGCATTGCTTTGATGCTGGGTGCTGCCAGTCTGCAAAACCAAGCGCAGAACTTGCGTACGCCAGGGTATGAGCTACCGTGGAAATGTGCGTGGCTTTACGCCAAGTTTAGGTTTTATACATCGAGATTTAAACATGGAAACTAGCTTAAGCAACATTTTTGTGCGCATGCAGTTTTTATACATGAGGCCCCAGGTTACTAATAGGTAAATGTGTTATTAGACATATCCTTCTATATAAAAGCCGTCGGGATTGTCCTTCCGTCCCGTGAGTGCTACGCAGGCGTGGAGTTTCACACACGCCCCGTCCATTTTGCAATGCACGATGGGATTTGTAGTTTCGTTTTTTCAGGTAAAAGATGATTTTCTACTCCAGACTGTGCAAGTAGCACGGAGTTTCACACACGCCCCGTCCATTTTGCAATGCACGATGGGATTTGTAGTTACGTTTTTCCAGGTAAAAGATGATTTTCTACTCCAGACTGTGCAATATCTTCTTCTTCTTTCTTACTATATAAAAGTGGACGGGATTGTCCTTCAGCCCCCATCGTTCCCTTGCTTTTGTGCGCGATGCGCTGGAAAAATAGACAAAATTATGTCTCTGGAAATAATTAATGTTGATGGAGTACAAATGCCTCACCGCGTAGTAAATATCAGGGGGGTTCAAAAGGGCGACCTCAATATAGAAAAAAAGTTTAAATTTCATCACAAAAATAACAGAAACTACGAGTATTAAAGTAATACCGCTCAAATGCAATATAACCAAATTAATGAGTTTGTATAAATTATCAAATTGATCTACATATTAAATTGCCTTAAGAAATGGTCAACTTAAAAGTCGGTCGCCTTAAAAGGCGGGTCAGCCTAGTATAAACAAAAGACCTGTGTGTATGAATCAGTCCGCTCTGCTCACGCACAACCAGACCCCCTAGATGAAGCATGCATGCAGTTTTAAATATTTTCAGTGCTTGCATGCACCTCACTTCTCATTCACCCCAAGCAGACAAACTCAGCTGTGTGGTACATACACATTGTACGTTCACACAATGAGATATCATACGTTTGCCTGAGACAGGTTCCAGCCTGTCCCACTCAATTTGTCCCACAGCTGCACTCGACTACACATCCGTCTCGGATAAGACACAACCTGCCTCGGCTGCAGAGGAGGGTCCATGTCCTCTGCCCTGGGTAATTCTTAAGAGATAGATGACACCTCAACAACTTCACCAGTATAATAAAACTGCTAGGGAGTCTTTGGGATGTTTTCTGTCCTGAAGACCACATGCAGCTAGTATTACACATAATGTCAGAACATAAGATGACCTTTTCAAACCAGTATAATCTAATTAAGTGCTGCATGGAGCAGGGGCCTATCTCATCAGCATTTTGAGTAAGGCTGGAGTTAGCCCAGGAAGGGGCATATGTCCATCATATGGCCCTACCTTACACACATCGACATAGGTCTTACTTGTCCAACCATCCTAATGTGCATGTGTTCAGGGATGTAGGAGGAAAAAAAGAATATCCAGAGAAGTCAAATGATGCAGACAGAGGGTGAATGTACTGTTTTCATGTAGACAATCACCTGGGGCCTCATTTATACAGCTTGCACACACACAAAAAGGAGCTCAAAATGAAGGTACAGTAATCCCTCGTTTATCGCGGGAGATAGGTTCCAAGGCCAGCCGCAATAACTGAATTTCCGCGAAGTAGGGACACCATATTTATTTAATTATTTAACGCATATTTGGACGTTTTTAAATCCTCCCAGTACTGTTTACAACCCACCCTTTACTCTATTAATAACAGGGACAACTGTTAAGCAATATGAAATCGGTAGATAAGTTTACAGTTACTGTATAGCGAAGTACACGTACCTATATATGACGTGATGATGGTGATGAATATGCTATGCAGTAAAAATGATGACGATGAAGGTGATGATGACTTTTACTGCGCAGCCGATGACTTTATTTTATTTTACGTCTCTTCAGACGCCGGTGCCATTTCCTGGGGCATCTCTTCCACGGTTTCCGAAGGTGTATCCGTAGTAGTAGTAGGAACTGGCTCTTTTTTGCGAGGCTGCAAAAACATTGTGATCGGCAGTTGCTGCCGCTGTTTCTTTTTCCGGTCAAAGAGCAGCTTGTAGGCGGTCATGACATTGTCGACCTTGTTGCAAAATTGGACCAATCAAACCATATCGTCGTCCTATTCCTGTGACCGCTCTTGCAGATCCTTAGCCAGTCTGCAGCCACAGCCGCGAACGTTCTCCCTTCCTTCAACATATCCAGAACTTTCACCTTCTCAGTGATCGTCATCATTCTTCGTTGGCGTTTAGGCTCAGCATCAGCCTTGGAAGAAGGAGCATGTTTGGGAGCCATTGCAGGGGGTGAAAATTGAAGCGAAGTTCAACACAAAAATACCACAAAAAAATCACACACAGTACAGTGTAAAGTAAACCGCTCGGCGAGAAAGCTTGCAGCGAAATGGCCGCGACAGAGAGACAAGGGGAGATGCTGTGGGATCCGGGCATCAGTCAAAGCACCAATCACGAGCCCGATTAGAAAGCGGGAAGCTGTGATTTGTCGTCTCCCTCCCATGTACCAATCACAGCCCGTGTTACAACGCACTTAGTCACCGAACTTGTTTTGTTGTTCTTAGACTAGGAAATACTACTATCATATTTAAAAACCCGCGAAGTCGTGAACTGCGAAGTAGCGAGGGATTACTGTACACAACTTTGCATGCAAATGTTGGGATTTCTAAAAGAAAACTTAACACAGGAACATGAGTAGATTTACGACAACTCTGACCCATGTGTATACAAGATTTTTTAGAAACTGGAAAATGATGACACTCTTGATAAAGTAAGGAAATGCAGCCAAACCAGCTACAGTACATGACGGCTTGCACATATTACAGTTTTTCTCAATTGCTAAAACACTAAAACCCATTGGCTGAAGAAAGTTCTCAGTTGCCTGACCTCATTTAGCTAATTGTGCAGTCTGTTGTCAATACCTTAAACCATTTAACATGGTAAAACACAATATGCAGATCTTACTTAGACTTTTCAGCAAAACTCTAAACACATTCTCATTCTCAAAACACATTCTACACTCTAATGCACACGTCATCCATACTGGTAAACACAAGTAGCAACGCTCAAATACAATTAGAGAGAACATGTCATTGATTGAACACAACCACTCAAAATTGATGTCACCTGTTTCAAATGATGTGACACAACCAATATAAGCCAGTTCAGAGAGCAAACAGGTTGTTGAAGGTAGAAAGGAGAAAGTCTGAGCATGGATAGAAGAAACAATGTGAGAGGACGAGTGTGTATGCGAGGTGGGCAACAAGGAGGAGGAGGAGGACGACGACAAGAAAGAGGAAGAGGGCGAGGAAGAGGAAGAAGAGGAGGGCGAGGAAGAGGAGGAGGGCGGCAAGGAAGAGGAGGAGGAAGACAAAGAGTGGAAATATCTGATGAAATTCGAGCAACAGTCATAGACCATGTTCTTGTCCATGGACTGACAATGAGGGAAGCAGGACTAAGAGTGCAACCCAATTTGAGCCGATTTTCTGTGTCCACCATAGTAAGGACATTCAGAGAAGAGAACAGGTACAGTATACTACTCAATTTTTGTAATTGCAAATTTACTGTACTACACTATATGCAACTGTTTCAATAGACGTTTGTAAAGTTCATCACTGTATGTATAGTACTGCATGAATATTTGTTGTAACTGCACATCTACTTTTTGTAGAATTGCGAGACTGCCACATGCAGGTGGAAGGACGGCTTTATTCACTCAAGAGCAAGAGGCCGTTATAGTGGGCATGGTCCTTCAAGATAATGTAATACGACTCAGAGAAATCCAGGAACGAGTGATACAAGACAACACACACTTCCAGGGAATCAACAGTGTGAGCATTTCCACAATTGACCGTGTCCTCCATCGTAACAGGATGCGAATGAAACAAGTATACAAAGTACCCTTTGAGCGCAACTCACCAAGGGTGAAAGAACTGTGAGCTCAGTATGTGCAAGTAAGTGTACATTCAGAAACATTTACTGTAATCTAGATTTTCTACAGTACTAACACATACTATGTGAATGACATTACTCTTCAGTACATACAATTTATGTGAATCAGAAGTGCATACAGTAGGCTTAATTGTACTCTACAGTATAGCACTGTCTCTGTATGACTTACAACATTCTAAATGCAGTATATTGTATTTCTACACAGATTTGACTTGGAATCCTTGGACAGACCCCATGACTTCATCTTTGTAGATGAAGCAGGCTTCAATCTAACAAAGAGGAGACGGAGAGGCCGAAACATCATTGGACAGCGGGCCATTGTTGAAGTCCCTGGTCAACGAGGTGGCAATGTCACCATCTGTGCTGCTATTAGCAACCATGGTGTTCTACATCACCATGTTACACTCGGGCCATATAACACCCAGCACTTTCTAAGATTTATTGCCAATCTAAGAGAAATTTTATTTGAGCTGCAGGTTCAATACCATCAGGGTCAAGAGCTAAATGAGAATCCCATTCCCACCTATGTGATAGTGTGGGACAATGTCAGTTTCCACCGAGCTGCTCCGGTAAGGGAATGGTTTAACATCAATGAGCAGTTTATGAACTTGTACCTCCCTCCATCCTCGCCTTTCCTGAATCCGATTGAGGAGTTTTTCTCCTCTTGGAGATGGAAAGTGTATAATAGACAACCCTACACCAGAGTAAGTCTTCTGCAAGCCATGGATTTAGCTTGTGGTGATATAGGTGAGGAATCATGTCAGGGCTGGATACGGCACACAAGAGGCTTCTTCCCCCGTTGCCTCAGGAGGGACAATATTGCTTGTGATGTTGACGAAGTGCTCTGGCCTAACCCAGCCCAAAGACGAGAAGAAGCAAATTGATCACGTTTACTCCTTTGATTTTTGTCCCTTTTAGTATTGTATACTGTAGTACAGTGCATTGTATGCTGTTTACTATACAATGAAAAAATTGTATGGCCCAAAACATTGAGATTAAAATTTGCTTCTCCCTGAGAACTATATGTTTTGAACAATGTGTTTTCTGTTTTTTGTTGTATTGTTTACTGACTGCTTGATAGTGTATATCATTTTGATCACTTTGTTTTTGATTTGAGAGCAGTGCTTGATTTTGAACACAGGTAAAACTGTTTTTAGACGAAAGTTTCATTTTGCAAGAGGAGTCAGAGGTTTTGTAAATAGTGCTTGAAGATAAGGTTTTGCATTTAATGGTTTCAGAAAATGGAGCAAGGTTTCAGAAATTGTGTTTTAGCAATTGAGAAAAACTGTATTATGATATTACAATTATAGCATATTTCAATAACAGCTTGCTGAGCTAATACAATAATGTGTGTTAACCTAACAAAAATATTAAACCTCAAAAGTGTTGAATATGATGTACATACGGTATTCAAGTTCCCTTTTAAGACAGCCAATGCCGGGCATTGTTACTGAGGAACTTTTTTGATTTTTCATCAGTTTATATTGGCTACCATTTGCTCATGAATATTGCCTTCACTCCATCATGCACCCTGTGCTGAAAGCCATGAGCTACTGAGAAGGCACTTCATCCATTTTACGTATGGTGTGGGAGTACATACATAAAACATTGCCAAAATAAAAAGCTATTTGCAGCAATGTCCAGTTCTCTTAACGGAATTGGATTACTTTATTTCACGCATATTGCAATAAGGGCATCTAGCAAGAATGAAGTTGCTTTTGTTAACTGTAAGCTTTTAAAGTATATTAACACATAAGTCAAATATGATCCCCAAGATGACACTGACAAGCATCGCGTCCTGTGGGCTTGGTCATCCCATGATTCATTTATTTTGAGGCAAACTGACTTTGGCAGACCTCAGTTTTTCACGTTATACACTATTCATTGTATCAGCAATTGTGTCATTAAATGTGCCAGGTAATAGCAGCTGCCCACTCAGACACTGGTACTTTATGCCTTTTCTGGATCCCAGAACACAAAGTAAAGGTGCTATAATTCCGCATATGATCTGACACCCTCAGTTGCGGAGCACATACAGATACTCTTAAATGCAGGTGCCAGGGTCTCAGCATGTCAGGAGAAAGGCTTCTCTACCAGCCAATGAATGTCTACAGCATGGTGACTGCATATGTACAGTATGAGGTTGGTTAGCATTGAGGAATGTTTGTGAATGCACATTTAGAACATGACTGTGATTTATAAAGGGTAAGTTTAATAAATCTTATTTTTTTTTGGCTTATGTATATTTTCACAATCCAGTCCACACAGTTTTATAAATGAGACCCCTGCCATGGGTTTTGAACATAGGACACTGAATTGCTGAATCAGCAGAATTAATCACTATGCCACCATGCCATTTTACACAACATCACCTATACAGTACATAATCTTTATAAAAAGTCAAACACACGCTTCCCATAACTCCAGTGTTATTCGAATTAACTGTTCCTGCTAGTTTTCATTGCTTACAAGCTGCAGAAGGATGTCACATAGGTAGGTAGAAAAATTAGTTACACAAAATTATTCAGTAACCATGGGGGCAAACTGGATATCAAGGTTGCCATTTTTTTTCACTTTGTAAATGTTTTCTTAACTGTAAATTTACTAACCATCTTTGACAAGTAAATCTATTTGGTAAATTTATGGTGATAAAAATACATCTAAATGCTGAATTAATTATGTACATTGAAATCATAAAAAATGTTGCTAAGATTCAGGATCCAAAGTCTATGGACTTTGGATTTGAAATAAGTTTATTCAATGTTAAACCTAGGTTCACAACCCATGAACCACTCCCCTCAAAAAAAAGATAAACATAAATTGAGGGAATAATGGGGACTCATAATCACTGAACGCAATGGTCAATGTCAGCTAATCCTTTTAACCAAGATGTGTAAATTGTAGCTTAACCAAAACTGATAAAAAAAGTCACGCTAGAGTCAGTGAATTCTGGAGGACAGGTCTGGAAAAAAACAAAACAAAAAAAAAAAAAACGGACAAAGTTGAGAATAATATTCTACTCACACAACCCTTTCCAACACTTAACTTCTTTCAGATATACATGATTCTCTATTTTATACTACAGGGTGGGCCATTTATATGGATACACCTTAATAAAATGGGAATGGTTGGTGATATTAACTTCCTGTTTGTGTGTAGTATATGTGAGGGGGAAAACTTTTCAAGATGGGTGGTGACCATGGTGGCCATTTTGAAGTCGGCCATTTTGGATCCAACTTTTGTTTTTTCAATAGGAAGAGGGTCATGTGACACATCAAACGTATTGGGAATTTCACAAGAAAAACAATGGTGTGCTTGGTTTTAACGTAACTTTATTTTTTCATGAGTTATTTACAAGTTTCTGACCACTTATAAAATGTGTTCAATGTGCTGCCCATTGTGTTTGTGTTAACAAACAAAACCACCGCTATTGGTCTGACACTAACCCACATTGGATAGATCCCTCCAAGACTGTTGGAATAAAAAAATTGATGGTATGGTGTGATATATGGGGTACAAAGATAGTGGGGCCATTCTTCATCAATGGAAACCTCAAGGCCACTGGATATGCGAAATTGCTACATGATGATGTGTTTCCCTCTTTATGCACTGAAGCTGGCACGTTCCCTGAGTTTTTCCAGCAAGATGGTGCACCACCACTTATAAAATGCGTTCAATGTGCTGCCCATTGTGTTGTATTGTCAATGCAACCCTCTTCTCCCACTCTTCACACACTGATAGCAACACCGCAGGAGAAATGCTAGCACAGGCTTCCAGTATCTGTAGTTTCAGGTGCTGCACATCTCGTATCTTCTCAGCATAGACAATTGCCTTAGATCAGTCACTAGTATCCTGGATTGAGTAGGGGTTCCAAGAGTAAGTATATGAATTGCTGGTTTCACATTATTTCATTT
The DNA here is from genome assembly GCA_026402145.1 of Polypterus bichir lapradei. Classification (NCBI taxonomy): domain Eukaryota; kingdom Metazoa; phylum Chordata; class Cladistia; order Polypteriformes; family Polypteridae; genus Polypterus; species Polypterus bichir. The sequence continues at coordinate 48,641,691 of JANRMT010062813.1, read as the reverse complement.
ATTTATTTTTCTTCCAAAAGGGAATTTGTGTCTTTGTTTAGCTGGGTTGACAGTTTTGCTATACATTATTTATTTTTTTATCTGATTTTTGTTCCCTGCTAAGTAGTGATAATCTTGTTTTTGTTTCTTATATGTCTCTCTGAGAAAGTTGAGCTTTCTTCACTCTTCTCTTGTCTGAAAACTTTCACTTAAAAAGCACTACATAGTGTAATAAACCCTTCCATCACAAAGCACCAAAAAATGAAAATAGGTCAAAAACTCACACAAAAAGATTAGAACAACTCTAAATCAGGGCTTGGCATAGAAAAAAGCCACATGTGGCTTCATGGGCCTAAAAATGAGGCAGAGGCTTTTTTAATAGCTCATAACTACAAACAGACCTGGGGCCTCATGTATAAACGGTGCGTACGCACAAAAATGTTGCATATGAACGTTTCCACGCTCAAATTGCAATGTATAAAACCTAAACTTGGCATACAGCCACACACATTTTCATGGTAGCTCCAACCCTAGCAACTTCTCCGCTCGGTTTTGCAAACTGGCGGCACCCAGTGTCAAAGCAGTTTTACTGTTCCAGTGTGGTTTCCCTTTCTTTTTTAGATCCACATCCCTGACGTAGCTTTATAAATACACTGAAATTAACTGCATATTGTTTATTAGTTTAATGCATCTGATTGTAATTAACCTGTAACAATATAATGGTCCACAGAATGGTCAGACTATTCTAAATGCCATACCTGCTTTAGCGTTGTTACTCTCACAGCACCTTCTTTTTCTTTCAGCTGCTCCCGTTAGGGGTTGCCACAGCGGACCATCTTTTTCCATATTACTCTCACTGCACCACTCGGAGTATTTATATCACTGTTTCTGAGTGGGGAATCACTGCTCTACAACAGCTGACTGGAAAGAAAATTATCGGTATACAGCATCTAGCAATTGCTGCCTCAGCAATGCTGTCTATTGAACTGCACTCATACAGCAAACGCTTCAGAGCCTTTCATCGCGGTTCAGAAACAGTTTCATCCCAAGAACACTAAACGCACTCAATCAGTCCATCAAGTGCTCCCGGTAGAACGCTTTGTACTTGTAAGTACAATTACCTCACTGTAAACTTGCGATAGTTATAATATTGCACAACCTGAGCCACTTTATAAAGCGTGTATTTACATGATGGCAATATCATTTTTAAGATGAAATGCAGCAAAATATGTTTATCATATTATACAGATAAAACTTTAACTTCATTTAAATAGTCTATATTGTTAATGATTAAACGTGAGGACACAGTGCCGCAGAGCTAGCGAGGAGCTGGTGCTCCATTCACGGATTGTTCCTGCCTCGTGCTGTATTCTTGCTGGGGCAGGCGCGACACTGGAAGGATAGATGGGTAGAATAATTAAACATGTACTACAAAGATATTTCAATGTTCCTTAAAAGTTTTGAAGAATCGGCGTTCTCAGCTTACAGATGACTTAACGTCTATTACAGAGCTGATTGTGTGGCGATTGGGTATTTGGAGAAAGAAAAGTAAGGACAGGAATTGGGGGTTAGTATGTTTGAAAGAGACAGTACTGTTGCAATAAATTATTTCATCAAACATCGCGCACGGCGCAGCAAGCATCTTGCGTGAGACATGAAAAATCACTGCGCCACCATGTTCCCATGTTTAATAACATGCTTTTACTCCTATCATCATGAAAATGATATCAAGTATACATCTCAGTATTTTAATTATTCAAAGAGCTGTAATATCACGAATGTAATGGATTCTGTGTCCTGTCAGAGGAAGAGAAAGCCCAGAAGCACGTACTGATTCACACACATAGAGCACATAGAAGAATCAAATAAATAACAAAGCATTTAACATGCTACTTTAGTTATGATGGGATCTGAGAAACTAGTAAATTAAACGATTTAAAGATTAAGTTTATGATGTTCTACATTAATGACAAAATAAACTACGTGATTAAGATGGAAATTTCTAAACTAAAGTTTCACATTTCGTGCTTTTTTTCCAGTGTGTGCCTATTTTTTTTTCTGTACCCTAATAAACTTTCATATGACACTCAGATGGTGGGCTACAACTCTCCTTTTCATGCCGACTTTGATATCTGACAACTTTTTTTATTTCGAGCACTGTGCGACTTTGTGAATTTGAACTTTCGAGTTTCTCCGACGTTCTATGTCACTCTATCAACTTTCTTTTGTTGTTTATACCAACAAATAGTAAGTTTTTCCTTTTCTCCACTTGGTATTCGCTGAAATTCTTCTATTTCCCACTGTGCTTTTGCCATTGCCTTTTCACAGAACGCTGAGCTTAAAGGCTATTTATGTTGATTTGCTTATTCAAAGAGGCATAATTCTGGGAGGAGTTGGGGTGGGGCAGCAGGTGCGTTCATGTGTGTTTTATGCTGACCGGGATTTATGTAGCGGAAGAACATGGAAGCTGGCGTTTGCAGAGATTTATGCATCTGGATTTTTTTGTGCTTAAGCATATTTCCACTTTTGTCTGTACACCATGTTATAGTGTGAATTCTACACACGGCGTTATGCATGAGGCCCCTGATATGGAGAGAGGGAAACCATAAAACCTCTTAGCTGAGTACAAACAAAAATATAGATTCTTTAACTTTTAAAAATGTATTCAAGAATTCAAAAAAGGGCAAAATAAAGGCAATGCACTTGAAAAAAAAAGGTTTTTCCCTAGAAGGCAAAAACCTAAAGCAAAGAATTGCAATAAACACAAAAACAAAATACATGATAACGGAGATCAACTGCCAGGAAATTCAAAGAATATCATTAATAAAAAAAAAAAATCAGGAGTCAAAACCTGTGACAGGCCAGTACATAAACAGGTACTGAACCACCTGAGAGACAGGGTGGATAAATAAAATGCAACTGTGAAATATTAACATAATACAAAATATCAAAATAATTAATAAACAAAATATTAGACATAAATATAAAGACAAAACCAAAAATAGAATTAATAGCAATATATATAAAATAATTTTAAAATAACAATGCAAAAAACAAATGAACAAGAAATAAATCTCAAGCTAGGTTGTTTGTCTCTGCAGAGGCAGATATCCTCTGGTGGTCTTTGCTCTTGGGTCGTCTGTAGTTATGGATTACTTTTTAAATAAATGTTCTGAAAAGGTTTCCATATATAGAGTATACAGTGGTACCTCAGTATACGTCCTTAATCCATTCCAGATCCTTGGACTTATACCAAACAGGACATATACCAAACAAATTTTTCCCATACGAAATAAACGGAAAATGATTAATCCATTCCCATGAAAACAAATCCTATTGTTATTGGCATATTATACATTGATGGGGTTGTATGAAATAATTTAAACACTGCTTAATACTAAAATACATAAATACAAAAGCAATTAGATGAAATAAATTAAAATTTAACCTGACTTTACTTTTTAATAATGTCTTTGTTTTTTACAATCGTAGATACCGTCATTCTTGGCATGCAGTATGCAGCAGCCTAGTCCCGGATACGCATGTCACCTTCATACTTTTCAACAATCAATTCAAATTTGCGCAAAAAAACACAAAATCATGTGAAAATTCACAGAAAGTTATAGCGCGGGTTGTTAACTGAATGCTAGCAACTGGCGTACTGATGCTTGTGGGCAATTGTGGCTTTGTCTTGTGAGAGGTAAACATGGGTAGCGCACGGTGTTCTAGCACACGAGCTGTATTCCAAACAAAATTTTTTGCGTCCAAACAGGATGTATACCAAGATAGACTTATTCCAAAGCAGACGTATACCAAGGGTCCACTGTATATGTTTATTTTAGTTTAATAACTTTTTAGGAGAGCTGCAAGAAATGTTCCCAGTAATTTTTGTATCACTAAGCAAATATGAATAACATATGAGCTGTTACCATTTACTGTCGTAAAGCACCACTGCACAAATGACAAGTTAGGGTCCCTTGGGAGTACTGAGCATCAGAAAGCACCAACACATGAATGACAACGAGTAAGTAATGTAATAACATCTGCACAGAACTTCAAAACGGCTGTGTGGCACCCAGCAAAAATATGAGTATCCGCATCCATGCACCTGCACAGCTTTGAGGGAACAAAGACTGAAAGTGAAGTTTTCAATCATCTTGAACAAAGACATTCCTACACTTATATAGGCATAGATAACTAATGACAGCTAGAAAGGAGGTAATCATCCTAGAGTAAGAGTAACAAAAGATAAAGAACTTATCACATGGTCAAACCTTTCGTGTAAAGTATATATCCATCCATCCATTATCCAACCCGCTATATCCTAACTACAGGGTCACGGGGGTCTGCTGGAGCATATATATATATACATATATATATATATATATATATATATATAATATATATATATATATAATATATATATACACACAAGTACATGAGTATACATTCAGAGAAATGTATAGAAAAATACATAAAAATATTTTTTTATACTGTGCATGTAGTTGACTCAAAAACATTTACCAGATGTGACATTGCCAACCACCCTTAGCCATCTGTCTGCCTGCATACGCCTTGCAATGACAATCAGTTACTCCAATCTGCCATTTTTAGGAAAAAATATTTTTCTGAAATTGACCATGGCAATTCCCACAATCACAGACCTGCTTCCCCACTAGCTTAAGACATCATGGTCTTTTGTACGTTCATATTTTTACACCAAGGTTGCTTATAACAATGAGTACTAGTTGCTTTCATTTTAATATAACTCTTATCTATTTTTGCCCATTGTTTTGTCCATTGATTACACACTTGATCTCTGACTTGGAAAATAATATCAGTGCAACATGAAACCTGCAGGCTTAAAGGAAAAAACACTATTCATTTTTATAATCAACTGACGGGATCATGCTCACCTGATCGTGACCCTTAAATGTCACTAGCACAGCTCTGAAAAGATGCATCTCTCAGTTTGGATAATTTAGTCCAGTCACCATTTGTAAAGCTCATTTTCCATTCATTTATCTCATTAAGACTTTAATCTGATTGCTTAGCAAGTTGTTTCCTAAGCACTTTTACTCTCAGTTTTCAGCTCACAAAATTAATTGTCTTGCTTGCCTTCTCATCTTCTATTCTGCTGTGGCACTAAATGCCCCTCTGGTGTGGTCATGCTATACATTTCAGCAGTAAGATATCTACAAGAGAACCTTTTATATTACTGGAGACAACTGCAGTCTCCAACAATCATCTTGAGATTTTGTTTCCTTCCTCTTCTTCATTGCCAATTGGACATATTATTTTCCCAGTTTGTGAAATTTTCAAGTTTTTTTACTGAATATATGCTTCCTAATTTACTTATTTCAAATAAGTTAATTCAACACATTTAAATTCTCCATTCATATTTAAATATATGTGTTCATACATATGTAATTGTTGCATTGCTTTGTATTTTTGTTATTGTTTAATATTTAAAAATCTATGCATATTGGGTACTTTGTGCTCACCTTCTGATAATCATATCAATATGAACAAATGGAATTTTATATGAAACCATGTCTTCAAGAGAAAGCAGTACAATGTCACAATCATCCAATTTAAACAATACAAGAGAGCAATGTGTCTTTGATGTTAACATGCTATCCTTACATTGACTGCCAGCATTTCTGCTCTTTCGTCAAGTTTAACATCAACTCTCTTGCTCTTCAGGGTGGTAGAGTGGAGTCAGCAGATAGCACTGCCATTCTACTTTGCTTAAAATATCTGCTTGCAATATCTTAATTGCCCCAGAGTATATTTATAGCTCGGCTCACATGGAAACTGTACAAAAATTAAACATTGTTAAGTTAAAACGGAAGTTTAAACACTAAGTTAGCAAATGAGGTTTTAGCCATTTTCATGATTGCTGACATCTGATTAGAGTTCAATCCATCTATTTTCTTAACACACTTAATTTAGTTAAAAGTGTAGAGTGTGTGCAGAATCCAAGCTTAGACAGGGCACTGCTTCATTGCAGAGTATACTTAGACACATGCTCGCTCTAACGCACAATAACTAATAAACATAAAAATCTTTTGAAAGAGGCACGATAACCTGATCAAAAAATGCTATTCAGATTCCAACAGTCAAACTCCACACAGACAATGAGCAGCCTGTAAGGTGGCATGCAGAACTGTGAGGTGGCATGCAAGATTTCAAATACTTTATTTTTTTTTCAGGTTTGGCTGTGTAAGGTATAGAACATGACAGTTCAAAATGGCTTTTTTTTCTGATTCCTCCAGTTGTCATCCTTAATGCCAATCCACTTTTTACTTGACATTTTCAGGGTTCTGCTTCCGGTTTAATATATATATATAAAGAAAGCTCTGCTCCAAGCTTCTTGTCTAATAGCATTTTGGGATAAGTATATTTAGATATGATCAAATTTAATTCACTAGCCAACCCACAGCGTACCATACGCCGCATAATCAGGCTGGTTTTTTAATGATTTTTAAGCACAGGGAGAAAATTAACATTTGAAAAATCGGTAATGTAATAAATCAGCAAGAAAAGCAATATTGTAACAATGCACGGAACGAATAAACACACAATCGTCCGTGACTGAAAACTGGCGGACCGCCATCGTGCCTTCTCCTGCCAGACGGAGGGATGGGGGTGCACGGCGCTCCGGGAGGAGAGAAGGACGTCTATTCCGCTCCCTCCGTCATGCTAGTCTGCTGATTTCTCGTTCAGTATGCACTGCCTGCTCATGTGCCCACCTCCAACTCGTCACTTGAGTCGTTGTCGTCTTTGCACAGTCCAGATGCACCTGTGACTCACGTAGACTTTTCATTGCTCTGTGCGGTTTTGGCTGCTTTTCTATATATAATCCACCAAGACACCCGACCACGGTAGTAGCGAGGTGGGAGGGGGGTGTGTACAAAGGGTAGGGACGTAACCAGTGGGAGCGTATGAGTCGCACTTAGTGGGAATTCCACGGTTTGCAGCCCGAATGGGGTTCAACGGCTTACCCACGCCTCTCTGCATCGGGTAGACACACGCTCAATCTCATGCATAATTATTTATTGAATGCTAAACACTTGTGGAAAGACACGGTTGTCTAAAACGGGTTGGTGTGAGAATACAACAGTAAGTGAATGAAAAGATGGAACTCTGGAGAGAGCAAAATACAACACAATAGTGAACCCGTGGCATAACAAACACCGCATAATTATTTATTGATGGTTGAACACTTCTAGAAAGACACGGTTGTCTAAAAAGGGAGGGTTTGAGGATACAACAGAAAGTGAATGAAAAGATGGAAAAATTGTCCGTGAGTGAAGAAGACGCATGTTTGTTGCGGATGCGAATCGCTGTATGTAGCATGTAAAACAGTTTGCTATGGTGCACGTGGTTGTGCGTCGTAACCGAAAACTCGGTTTTTAAAGACTGCTTACTTCATTGTGTTTTAACCTCAGTTGTAAAGGATTGTTTTAAGGATCCCATGGGATACCCCTCGCAAACCGTTTTACACGCTGCATATGGCGACTCACCTCCGCGAGAAACATGCCTCTATGAACAATTAAGGTGGTTTGGAGGTACATGAGGCCTCTACGACAGACGAATATAAATGACGCCGTTCTTTCTGTGTCATCGCGTCCGAGTTGGTGGGCGTGGCTCTGCGAGTTGTCGTCGTATCCAATGGTCTTGGAGTTGGTGGGTGTGGCTCCTCCCTGCATGCGCCATAGGTGTCTTACTTGTTGGCGGCTTAGTGAATCTACGCCCCTTCCGGCGTGTTTTCCATGGGTGTCTTGCCTTAGTGAATCTATAATAATAAAAGGCAAAGCCCTCACTGACTGACTGACTGACTGACTCATCACTAATTCTCCAACTTCCCATGTAGGTAGAAAGCTGAAATTTGGCAGGCTCATTCCTTACAGATTACTTACAAAAGTTAAGCAGGTTTCATTTCGAAATTCTACGCGTAACGGTCATAACTGTCAACAACATCTGCCATGTTGAACTTTCTTATTTATGGCCCCATCTTCTCGAAATTTGGTAGGCGGCTTCCCTGGACTAACCGAAACCAATGTACATACTTATTTCGGTGGTATGATGCCACTGTCGGCCGCCATATTGAACTTTTCAACAGTCTTTGTTACTTATGGGCCCATCTTCAAGAAATTTGGTACATGGGTTCCCAACGCTAACTGAATTCTACTTACGTACATATATACGTCCATAGCCTGCAGCTTGGTCACCATGTGAGGCGGCGTTGGGTCCCCATCCCAACGCCTCCCACGTTGTTGGCTGCCTGCCTATATAAGGCCATCCGTCGCTCCAGTCTCTACATTCCCTTCCTTGCTTCGCCACGGGATTCACGTCTCGCTGCTGATAACTACAGCCTTTTTGTTTAATCCACGGCTTCTCCGCTGTTTTATTGTTTGTTTATTACAATTATAGTTATTGTATAGGTATTTTACACTTACTTTACATTACTCAGGTACCCATTTCCTTCATCATTCCAACCCCCATTACCATGTCTATCGAGGTAATCACCATCGATCAAAGAACTGTCACTTACCGAGTGGTTTCCATGCCCGGAGATGGCACCTACCTTTTCCATTCTCTTTGTTACATATTGCACGGCCATATCAGGCTCACTCTTGATATCCGGAGGAACATTGTGTCTTATGTATTGAATGACTGGGACAGGTTCAAGGTGTGGACTGATGACGGTACAGGAGATAATTATACTACACAGGAGCACTAGAAGAGTGAAATGCTTAAGCCCTTCACCTATGGTTCTGCATGTGAGTTGATGGCTGCCGCTGAATTGTTCGGTTGGTGCTTTCAAGTGTACCGAAATGGCCAAATATTTTACACCTTTCGACAACCGCCAATGCCTCTTAAACATCTTACATTCACAGGTGACAATTTCAGTAGTGGACACTTTGATGTTTATGAATGTTTAAACTCTCAAAAGCTGGATGTGAAGTTAACGATGAAACCGGTTGTAAGCTTACAACGCTTGACAGATGCCGAATGTCACTTCAACACAAGTCCTGCAAATACTGTCGTAATTGAAACAAACCATGAACCTCAAACTGATTATGACAGCAGCAATCCAAGCTGTGAGATTTGAGACAAGATTACTGTTCACATGGCCAACTGTAAGTTGCATGCTCAAGAGTAAGCTCAGCGCACAGCTTGGTCATGTTACAACCGGAAGGCCGAACTGACAACGTGGTATACAAAGAGATCCTTAACAAATAATTATTGGCATATTTTCCCTCACTTTAAAAAGGTTACATTTTCTTCTTAATAAAAATTTTAATGCAGTACTTCGCCGCTGCGAAGTGCGGGTATTTTGCTAGTTATATATATAGATATTCAGCTCTAGTGAATTCATCGTTCATTGTTTTTAGACAAATCTTTAAGGAGTTAAAAATATGCCTGTCTCCAAACCTTTGATAAATACAGTCTAGTACAAGTTTCAGGGTTGTCCAAAGGCCTCTTTGTTTGCAGACTATTCATCCATTGCTTCCCTGCTTAAGCTTATCATTTTCATCTCCCTCAAAAGAAATGCCTCTTTTATGTGACACATTCACAATCTCCTTCAGTTTGTTTCAAAAAAGATTATGTGGTATCATCCATGTGGAAAAAAATCTGCTTTGGTAGGAATGTACCAATAGCTAAAAAAAAAAAAGGTGACTGGCATACTGGTTACTTCTTCATACTGGAGAAATTGTTAAGAAATGCAGTTTAGATTTTTTTCATTCCCTGTGTGATCAGTATTAGTATTCAGACTGCCGCAAGTGAGAGTTAAAAGAGAATAATTTAAAAAAAATGCTTACTTTGGTGCTTAATTTAGCATATTTTGTGAAATAATTTAAAATTTTTATTGTCAGCAATATGGTATGTTTCTCTTTAAAAGTGTTGAAAAAGCTCATTTCAGACTTGCTGTTTACTTAATTTACCATAATGTGCTTTCATTTTTGTTATCAAAGTTGATAAACAAGAAATATGCACAGCTATAACATGCAAATTAAATGCTTCTACTATATAAAATATATTTCTGTTTTTGATTTGTTTCAAATATCTATGAGAAATGTTGCAGTACTTATTTTGTTGTAAGAGAAAATATTGTCTTTTTGTTAATTAACAACATTAGTGGACTATTTTAATAACACCATATTTCAATTTTTGTTCCACCTGTCCATTAATTGTTTTGCACATATCTTACTTACCTTATGTGTAATAAGACTGCGTAAGAGGCAGCAAAAAAATGTGTTCCTAGAGTTATTTTTTTCAACAGCACCGTTTTTAAGTTTTTTGACCCATTCACACCTAAGAGCTTTTCTAGTGTTTTAGCTCTAGACCAGAACACTCCTAAACTGCTTTATTTGCTATTATTTTCAGTGACACGATTCACACCTAAGTGTTTTAGTAGTGAGTGGTTTAGCGGTTTGCATGCTGCAGTTTTCAAGCATTTTTGGTAAAACACTCGTTCAATTGAAACCATTGATACTGCCTATAAAATGGTGGTAAAAGAAAACAATAAAGGGTTTTGTAAGCATTGTTATAAGAAATCAGTGCCTCTTCCTGGATGAAGCAGCTCATGAAAATCTGAAAAATAAATAAATAAATTAGCCAGTGTCATCATGCACATGCTTGCATCGGCCTTCTAGTGACAGTTATTGAGGGACATATTAAGTTATGTAGCTTGCACTCAAGTGACACAGATTCAGTAAAAGAATATAGGTATACATTTGGTTTAATCAGGTTAAAGTTTAGCACAGATGTCTTAACAAAAAGGCAGAGTGATAGCACAGAGCTCATCCTCACAGCAACATATAGGAGTTACCTGTGCATCTCTGGATTGATTGGTATTATTGAGTGTTGAAATAAGAATCAATACCTGTTTAACAGTGAATACTAAATTGTGTCAGTAATAAATCTCAATTAAAAAAATATGATTTGGTTTTTCGTGAAATAAATAACATCCATCCCCAATCCAAGCCCCCGCATGAACACTGTCCGCTTCACAACCAGATCACACTGTTTCAAAATATCTTTTGCAAATAACTGCATTAAAACTAAACAGATACTTTATTAATACTTTCCTGTTACTGGATTTCATAAGAGTACAGAGTTTTGCTTAGCTGTGCAACCTTTCCCTTAAAGTGATAGGCACACCATCCACTATGTGTGCTTCTTGCCTCTCACCCAGCACTGCTGTGATATTCACTGGCTCTCAGTGACCATAAACTGGGATGATTAAATCTACCCTGTAGCACATGTAGGATTAAATGTATATGAATATAATGTATGTTCTGTTCTTTTGAGTTGATTACAGCTGTGCATCATATGCTCTTTCTCATTAACTGTTACTAGATCACAAGCTTGCATTAAGTTGCAACGACAGAAGTAGGCATTTTTTTTTTTGCAAATTAATGCAATGACATTTTTTTTTTTCACATGTCACAACTTATATGTGCATTGACGTCTGCCTGTAATCCTGGAATTTTTTTAGGATGCTGCCTGCTTCATAGAGAGTACACAATTATCCTCTTCACTCCCTTTGTTGCAGAATAGGGTAAACTCAGTTTCTTTACTCATGACGCTAATGACACCTACTATTCAGTACTGTGATCACCAGGATTAAAAACACTAAAGTCCCAGAAGATTTTCCAGAAATACAACAATCATGTAACAACACAACAACATCTTATAGCCTATAAAAGGGAAATGATGTCAGTCACATCTTCCCTACAAAACGCTTCCTTGAAAACAATAGAAAAAACAATGCTCAAAAAACATTCGAAAGTCACCTAAAATTGCACGCAGTAAGTGTGACAATCACTTGCATTAAAGCTTGAAAAACTTTGGAAATTTATAATGCTCAAATGTGAATGGGCCCTTAAAGATTACTGTAACATCTGTAAATTTCTTTGTTAATTATTAGCTAATATGGTTTCTTTAAAAATAATGTGTAGTACTGTACAATTTTAAACAAAATCCCTTAGCTATTTTAACTCAACAAAAACACAGCAGTGTTGCAGTTTATGGTCAAGAAGAAAACAAATAATACTATTTAAGTGTTAACAATAGTGGATTAAATTTGGGCAATTAATGTAAATGAGCATTTATTATATGCATACATTGACATAATGAAGAAATAACATTACTATAAATTATTATTTAGACCAAACCAATAACAACAAATACAAATTGCTACATAAACATTCTTATAAAAATTAAGAGATTTAAATATCTTCATTGACCATTACATACTGTATAGTATGACATTTCATTGAATAAAATAACTGTCACAAGTAACTATCACTTAATACCATGTAATACCAGTACACCTCCTTACTTTATTTTATGCATTTCATCTACTCAATGAATTATATGTAAATATTCTTCAATGTTGCCAAAGGAAAATGATCATGATTTTAAATTTATTCATTGTTTCACTGAAATATAACACACCCTATGTGCATTGACCTTGACATATATCTACATTCTATAAGAAATATGCAGTATATGTGTTAAACCAAGACATTTTCAACTTTTTCATACTGCTGATTAACGTTGAATGTTGAAGAATAACAACAAAGAAACTGAAAATAAAAACAAACAATATCCACAATATTTTCTTGGAAAGTTCAAGCATAGCCTAGGTTTCTGTCTGCTTCACAGAAGAGAAAATGATGAAGTACCTTTCTGATCAACAAACCTTGCCATCATTTCTGAACTTGTTCTTTAACAATCATTCCTCTTTTAATGTACACAGCAAATGTCTCTTAGAATGAATTCCAATAATGATTTGATATACAGTATTTAAGAGGTTTTCAATAAAGTTTGCCATTTTGAACTTCTACCATCTCAGACTGGATGAATATTATTTCCCAAGTCCATAATTCTTGAACAATAGCTCCCATAAAAAAAGGCTGCGATTGTGGTTTATTGTAAAAAGAGCTGTAGGCAATGCAGTTTGTATAGATTAGCATATTGTGCTAAAAAGCAGAAAAAGACTAATGTGACTCTTTACCTTATCCAAATGAATGGTGGCACAGTGGTTAGTGATGCTAAATCACAGTTCCACAGTCAATTGAGTTTCTTTTATTTTATTATAAAACCCTTCCTGGATACAGATTATGGGTACTTGCACAGTTTTATACCATAATGCATTAACAGTAAATTGCTAAACCCTATGACATCAGAATACAGAATACACATAAACCAAGTTAAAAAATAGTAAAACAAAATGGATTATCAATGTTTATACTGTCATAACTCCAACCTGCGAACGCTGCAATCACGTTCCAGCCTCACTGAGTCACATGTTTTGGGCCTGCACCAAATTAACATCATTCTGGACAAAACATTTTAAGTGCCTATCAGACAGCCTTGGTGTCACAATCCCTCCTAACCCATTAACAGCTGTGTTTGGTGTTTTTCTAGATGGGCTTAAAGTGAAGAAGGACAAACTGTGATTGCCTTTACTACACTATTAGCACGCATATATATTTTGCTAAACTGGAAGAATCCTAACTCTCCTCTTTTAAGTCAGTGGGTAACTGATGTTTTATATTATTTGAAATTGGAAACAATCAAATTCTCACTTAGAGGATCTGTGCAGAACTTTTTCAAAACCTGGCAGGATCTAATCAATAATATTTTAGAATAAGTTCTTAAAGCACTGAGGAAGCAGATTCTTTTCCCATTTCTTTTTCTTCTCCATTTATCTTTATCCACTTATTAAACTCAACAATTTATTTATTTGTACTAGCTTTAAGTTTTATTCCGTTGGCTATGCTCTCTTTCTCAGGGGTGGGGGTTGATTTGTTTTCAATCCTATTTTTTGTAAAAATTGCTCAATTTCTATGGAATGATTACAGTAAAATAAAATAAAAAAAATAAGATGGCAGAACATAGGAACTTTTTTGATTAACCATAACAAACAACATGATGTGTGAAGACTTGGACAGTTAGGTATTCTCTGTATAGACTTTTTGAAACTACAAGTTTTCTGTTAACATTTGGATAGGCCTTAATATTTTGTCTTTCCACCTCCCAGTCCACTTGTTTTAAAGTCATATTGGTCTAGTCATTGCTTTCTTTAGGGTATAAAAGTTGAATCCCAAAGCTCCTGATATCCTGATATTGAACAAATATCTAACCAACAGAGTTGCAATGTGAATGATGTAATCAGTAGATCTAATAAGGGTGTGGTAGATGAAAGTAGCCTAGATTTAAATGCTGAAATCATTTGAGCATCTTTTTACACTCAGACAAGTACATCATTCCGCTGCCTTGGGGCCCTGTTGCAAAAGTAATAAATTGATTTTAATTGCAATTACCTCCAACGTACGACTGTTTAAGAAGAAATTTTTTTGCAATAGAATACAGTATTATCATGCTTTGGAAAATCATTTCTAGATGTGTGGTGTTCTCAAGACAAGACTACTTTCCCTCAGCTTTCTTTTCTTATTTTTTACAGTGTGATGGTGTACTGACCTGTCTAGAACTGCTTGATTAACGGAGGAGATAGAAGCTACCTCAAAAGAACATAAATACAGTCAAACTCAGTGTATTGGTTCAGCTGTATTCATTTACCTTTAATTTTGTTTCCTGTGTCTTGTTAGGTTAACTTAATAAGGGAGTGGTTCTTTTAATTAGACAATTTAACACAGGTCCTGAGGCAATTAGGTCAGTGCCTGAGGCAGTAACCTGACTGCTATTTAAAGACCAGCCTAGGCCTAGTGATGGGCGGAGTGAAGCCTCATGAAACATCAAAACGTTTGAAGCAATTGTGTCGGAAATCGTATCGAAGCTTCGAAGCATTTGACACTCACCTCTCTAGTGACCTCTCCTGGACATTTTCATTAACATTACACAAACTCATGATCCACTTCAATGACGTCTGTTATAACTCTTATTGCTTTTATTTTTCGCTGCTGCAGACTGACAACGAAGAGAAGGGTTCGTCAGCAACTTCTAGTGTCTGATGTGTAAAAAATATAAATATATATATAACTAACGCCGACAAGTAGAATGCACTATACGATAGCAAGAGTTAAACAAAATAAGACGCCTCACGCATGGATTCCCGGCTCTTTCAATTAGTATTTACTTTTGCACTGTATCATTATAATCGCTCCTGTTATTAGTATTAGAATTAACCTTCATCTTTTCTTGAGATCACATTTAATAGCCTTAAATGTTTTCTTTGGTTTGACTTAATTAAAATGGAGTAGACGGAAAATAAAGGTTTATCCCTGTACTTTGCCATGATATAGGTAAGCACATTTGAGAAAGAAAAGGTAAAATCCTTAAATCAGTTGTTATTATTCGATCAAGTATTGAAATATTTCATTTATTAATACTTTACAATATTTTGTGGAGCACGAAAGTAAAGAATTAGCTACAAATGGCTCAACTAACTAAGGTGGTTGCTTTTCAAATTCTGAACGTAGTGCTAGCCCGAGTTCGATCCGACTTAAAGACTCATCAAAATTAACAATAATAAAAAAAATGATCAGAATTGAAATCTTTATAACCAATTTGAACTAAATAATTTTGAGAGATACTGTGGAAGGATCGCATAAGAGATCTGTTCGGGAATCACCAAAATCGCCATCAAAATGCGATGTCTAACTGCGGATGGCAGCTCACGTATTTACATTAATCCATTTCTATTCATTGCCATTTGACGTCCATGAACCCCTCCATTGAATAAGGCAGTGGATCTCAACCTGTGGGGCGCGAAGTAACAAAAAGGGGGGCGCGAAGATGTGAAAAAAAGAAAACATCTGTGGGAACCAAAACAAATTAACTTAAACTACATTCTGATAATAGAACAATAAATACTGTATAGAGTTAGATAAATGTCGATAAAAGTTAAGTAGGTATAATCAAATATGCATCTACATTTCAAAAAATGTTTGGGCGCGATTAAAACTGTTATGAAAACTCGGGTCGCAAATACTTAAAGGTTGAGAAACGCTGGAATAAGGTGATAACAAACCCACTGTGGTAGATCAGGTTGAATTTGCTCTGCTGCACCAAACATTCAAAGGTGTCAATCCGGAGCACATCAGAGAGGCTGAGAGACACGGCGCAGATCAGTCACCGGCACACAGACACACACGGGGCACTCCAATGTGAGCAGTGCACATATCAAGGTCGGCATTAAAGATTGAGTGCTGAGGCAACAAAAAGCAGCGGGATAAACACATCTGGACCTGCTGTTGAAAAAACATTTGTTTTTAACAGCAGCATCCCTTCCTCGTGAACACATTTTCAAGGTCCGGACAGGTGATCAGTAAAAAGTTTTTTAGTCACAGCACAGTGCAATAATAAAACATTTCCTTAAACATATAGTTGTCCAGTCTGTATCATTCCTAAGCAATCTTCCAGTAATAGAGGCGCAATCCCAGTTACTAACACATTAACACTCAAAGTAAGAACACATTCCACCTTATCAATTTAATATTTAAAAATTTAAACCGCTAAACCCGCCATCAACAACTACAAAAACAGTTGAAATCGTTACTCAAATATTTTTTTGTTATAGACATAAAACAAGATGCACATTTCCATTTGATATATCTTTACTAGTGTTCTCGCCATGCTCGCTTCCGGTCCACGCTGGAATTTGTTGTTTAATAAAAAAAAAAAATCAGACTCTTTTGGGTCATAATTCACAAGGGGTGGACGTGGGACCCGAACCCACGTATGCTTTATTATGAAGCGGTAACGCTACCACCGCACCACTACTATTTTCAGGAAGATGGTATATAATGTATGTTTTTTAATGTATACATGTATGTATGTACTGAAGGCGACAACAATTATATATAGATGTATACTATATGACATACCTTCAGTGTTGCATGAAAACGTTGCATGAGGCGAAGAATGGATATTTATGAGAGTATTATAGTGAGAGATGTGTCGTCACCCGTATTGCTAAAGCTCTTCTTTGCAGCCTTATGCATTCAACAAGTCGGCGTTTGTATGATGTATAATTTATAATTTTATTTTTTGCCACAACGTATTATCGGGCACGATCATTTAACATGTATTGATCATCTACAAACTTTCATTTCAATGGGAATTCTGTTGAGTTTTTTAACTCTGTTGATGCCATATGTAGCCTATTTCAAACGGGAGCTCGTTGAACAAATAATAAGTCGAAGCTTTGCGCAGAGTACTGAGATTGCGTCATGACGGGCTTTGAACGGGTCTCCGAAGCCTCAGACATGCGTACTAGTGAGATGATGACGGGGCTACTGAAGCCTCAGACATGCGTACTACTGAGATCATGACGGGCTACTGAAGCCTCAGACATGCGTAGCACTGAGATCATGACGAGGCTCCGAAGCCTCAGACATGCGTAGAAATGAGATTGCGTCATGATGGGCTTTGAACGGGGCTACTGAAGCCTCAGACATGCGTACTACTGAGATGATGACGGGGCTACTGAAGCCTCAGACATGCATAGAAATGAGATTGCGTCATGACGGGCTTTGAACGGGGCTACTGAAGCCTCAGACATGCGTACTACTGAGATGATGACGGGGCTACTGAAGCCTCAGACATGCGTAGTACTGAGATTGCATCATGACGGGCACCGAAGCCTCAGACAATCTTGACGGGGCTCCGAAGCCTCAGACATGCGTAGTACTGAGATTGCGTCATGACGGGCCTTGAACGGGGCGCCGAAGCCTCAGACATGCGTACTAGTCAGATGATGACGGGACTACTGAAGCCTCAGACATGCGTACTACTGAGATCATGACGGGGCTACTGAAGCCTCAGACATGCGTAGGTACCAAGATTGGATCATGACAGGGCTTCGAGCAGACATGGTCACTGGTTACTGAATCTTTGTGAAGCCTCAGCACACTGAAAGGCATTGACCTCTATATTTTGAGAGTCTATCTGACACTTAACTCTCTAGTTATATTTTGTAATTCGTATTGACATTACACATTTCAGTTGATATGGTTAAGCTACAATTCAGGTAGTTGCTGAGAATTAATTATTGTTCTTGTGGATTGCTGTGATTTCCTTTGTCTGATACAGAGTGTCAAAGATATATTGTCATATATTAACTTTATATATATATATGAAAAGATTAGGTAAATCGTTCAACCTTTTTATGGAACACTTAATTTTGTTCAAAACCGTACGTCATATAGTATACATCTATAAATATAATTTTTTCGTCTTCATTAGGAAAATACAACAATGATACTTTCGTATCAATTAAACCATTTTAACGTGCATATGTCAAACAATATATTTCATCCACCGCAGTAAGAACAGTAGTAGTAGTTCAGTTGTGCAGAGGTCGTTAATTATCCGGATTAGGTGGCTCAGTGGTGTTGTTGCTCAGGTTCGCGTCGCTGATCCTCCTCTTGTGAAAGTTTTTTTTCTATTCCTCCATTTAACAAGTTTGGACGGATAGCGAGCGAATTGAGCTATCCAGGGAAGGTTGGGCCACCGTAGTCGGGCAGGGGGCACACGCCACTAATTATATTGTCTATGTAAAGAGTTTCACTGTAAAACATAATAAACTTCATATTTGTGTGTTTGGAGACCCTGGTGTCGTACTGAATTTGTATTGTAGAAAAACAAACTACTGTCCAGCATGCGTCTTTTCGTGTCTGATCGCTATACGGCACTTCCAAATTGGGACAATTCGCTATAAACAGTTTCAGCCAACCAGCGCCTTCTAAACATGCAGAACGACAGTGTGAACCTTTATTGTAGCGGCGCAGCATCTTCGTTTCAGTCAGTCATTGTCCTGTTAGACTATTTACTGTTAAGTGCTGCTTGAGCAGAGCTACCGTTTATAGTACAATAGGTGGCATACGTAGTTCTTTAATCGATATTGAAATGCACATACAAGTCTCCTAAATTATTTATTGAAATACCTACATTTACAGTGTCCGTTTTAGGAAGTTGTAGTTTTTACTTGTTCCCGTTATTAGGTATTATCATTTCTCAGTGTCACATATGATTCGTTACTACTCGCGAGTCCCGCTTCATTGAGATTCTGTTTTATATTCTGTATAAGCAAACTTTTTAAAAGGAGCGTTGATTAAATTGACTATAGCAGACTTGTCATCTTCTTAAAATGGCTTTATTGATTTGATATTGACAATTAATCATAAGGCCAAACATCAAGGAGGATTTGAGTTTGCATGGACTGCGCTGTTTCTTTTTTTTTCGTGACATCGTGTCAGTAGAGAGTGCGTCACGTTAACAATGCATTCTGTCCTAAATGACAGCGCACACGCTTTTTTATATTTCCTAAAGGCCAATCTGTCTCAATTTCCTCATTAATATATTTTGACAGTGTATTTTAGTGAGAATGATTATAAACATATTACCTATGTTCATTTCCCATGTAGATATGCAACGTTTGGTGAGTATAAATAAAAAGTAACAACACATATAATAGTTATATTGCAATCTTTATGATTAAGAAAATTAATCGTTTATCGGAAATGTTCTACTTATACAGTCGATTTATTCCACTTCTGAAGGTGTACATTGTCGGTATTCTCCATTGCATTTGCCCCCGAGTGTAACGTGTGCCAGTGTAACCGAGGGATGGCAGACGAGCTCACGTAATGGGTGACAAGGCACATTCTCATCCTGATGCCCAGGCTCTTGTCATAAATATTCCCATCTTGTGCTTTGTCTCGTTCCTGCAAGTTTACTATTATTATTGGACATGTAGAGGAAATGTGTTTTATTTTATGTCTATGAAAGGAAGGACGGTAAAGCCTTGAATGAAACTGAGTGTTGATGCTTTGGGTAACAAGACAGGTTAAAGAGCAGGGAACATTGAATGTGACAGTGACTGCGGGGGATTGTGTAACTAGAAGATGGTTTAAGAATACAGAAACGACAAAATCTTAGTGTTTCAGTAATTCTATTTACGTCAGTTATTTACTCTGTTGTGCTGCACTTCAGAAGAATACTTATTTACCCCCGCGCGCAGCCTTTGATAAGTTGAATTCACAAGTAAAGGATGTTGCTGACAAAGTCAGATGCTTTTTTGAAAGTTTGGCTCCAGATGTGCTTATCCAGCTGCTCCTTCTTCTCAGTACTTGAGTGATCTTTACGTTCACCTTTGGATGAATTCGCAAAGTTTCTTTACAACTTTTTTTGTCTCATTAACGCAGAAATCCCGAGGCTTTCCTAAAATTGCAGAAGACACTGTTGATGGCGCTGATTCTGTTTTAAAGACAGTTGTGATTAGTTATGCAGAACACGCTTTTACTCACATTGCTTTTTGGAAATCAATAATACAAATCAGCAACAGATCTGGGAATCACTGAATAGTAAAAACGTTTAATGAGGAATGTCTTGCGCATATACTGGTGTAATGACCACGTCGGCTTTAGTGAAGCATTTCTTAGCCTCTGTGATATGATCGACATGGGGTAGAATAGATTCTGGATTGTTATAATATGTGCTACCTTACGCAAAATATGCTCATCGATTTGTTACAGATTCTTGGTGGACACGATTCCACACCGAGGAAAAAGGTGTTCCATGTAAATCGTTCATAATGTCTCCAAAATATATTTGTTAACTTTCAGACAATTACTACTTAACTGTTTTATACAAAATCCTGATTTCAATATATGCGAGCCCCAACAAGGATTTGAACTCGGGTTAGCGTATTTTATCAACATAGCACAAACAACCGCTTTTATGCTTTGAGCTAAAGCACCTTAGCAGACTAGTTACTGACCAAATCAACTGCTGACTGCGAAGATATCAATGACGTCATTACGCTAGCGTACTCAAAATCACGTGACGGGCGCATTTGAAGCAAGCCTCGAAGCGGTGCTTCGATCTCCAGTGCTTCGATCGCTCGACACAGTGTCGAAACCTGAGTATCGAGCGGCCCATCACTACCTAGGCCACAGTGCCCAACTTTTCTCTTTAGATCTTTTTTCAGTTATGAAAGTAACTCTTAGTAGTGATGTTTGCCTTTGTTTTGCACTTCTGGTTTTAAGCTTTAGAGATTTGATTATGGTTTTGATACACTAATTGAATATCTTTGAGATATTTGTTTGATCAAATATTTTGGTTCTTAGTGTTCTCCAGAAGATTGTGTTTATGGTTTTGGGATTTCCTTTAGAAAATTTTTTATAACAGTGAGGTAGTAAGTTTTGTGACCAAACAGGTAAAATAAGTACATTTTAAAGGAGCATAAAGCAATTATTTCAAACTGTAAAACATTTTTTACATCTCTCTATTATAAAAAATAATCCTGTGGGAGGGAATGACTAGGAGACAATACGTGATCTTATAAGACCACGGAAGACACTTCAAAGACCCGCAAGACTAAAGAGATTGGCCAAGGAGTGTCTCGCGGGGACCTTAAACATGAGACTTTGTTCCAGGAGATTGACCCAGGACCGTCTCGTGATGACCTAGAACATGATATTCTTGCAAGACACGCCCTACTTACAACCAAATAACAGCAGGGGAAGGAACACACTCAATCATGTTTTGGCTTTGGGCACATACAAATCCAAGGCTCTCGGCACATATAAAGTGTATAAGGACAGTACGTTATAAATGAAACGTAGACGACTTAGCGAAGAAGAAAGCAGCGTGAAGAAAAGAGACTCAAAGGGTTGGAGAGACAAAAAAGAATAATCTAGGTGAAAATTCAGAAAATAAGGAAAGTAATGTTGGCGCAATGCACAGGTGAAGAAAATTAAAGAATATTAAAGTAGGAAAACTAGAAAGTATAAAAAAGAAAATAAAGATCGCAGTAGCGCAAACAAACAGAAATTATTACATGAAAAAGGGAAAGTAATCACCACGGACCAGGTGTCAATGAAACAAAAGCAGGATAAAGCGAGGTCAGAAATAAAAGACAGAGTAGAAAACAAAGTAAAACATCAAAAAAAGGCTAAACAAGGGGACAAACACATGCAGAGCAGGTTAGAGATAATGAAAACTGGAATTCAAATGACTCATAGAAACACATGCAAAGCAAGATACAGAATATGAAAGCAGAAAAAAATGACAGTGTCAAACCAAAGAAAGTAAACATTGCATTAGCGCAAAGAAAGATAAATTATTACTCGGAGAAATAGCAAAAAGGCGAAATAGAGATCGAATATACTGTATGGACACAGGTGATATGTCAGAAGTATGTAAATATTGTAAGGCTTTGAAGTTTAAGTCAAGAGAATTTCAAAAACGGGGTTTACCTCACATGCATTTATTGGTTACTTTGCAAAAATATTAACTGCTGATGATGTAGATTGTTTTGTCTGTGCTGAAATTCCAAACAGAGAAAGCTATCTTGAATTATGGTACAAAGTCATTAAACACATGTCTCACTGACCTCATTAAAAAGATTCAGCACATTGGGACTCGAAAGATTCCAAATATTGTTTTTACAGAAGTTCTGAAATAAAAGTGAAACTAATGAAATAGCAACAATTCAAAGAAAAAAAAATCTTAAGTGTGTATCCGGAAAAACAAAAATGGAGGTTGGCAAGCGAAGCGAGCAGGGGGCAAAGCCTCCTAGTTAATTATGTATACAAGAAAAACTGTGTGAAATGAGATAGTGAGAAAGAAAGAAAGTCAAATTACTTTGTCTAGACATCAGATTTTATATTGAGGATTTAAATAAACTGGAATTCATGCCAGAGAATGTAGGCACAACAGCTATAACTGAGACCTCCAGAAATATCTGATAAAATGCCACATCTTGCCATGTGAATATAGAGGGAGTTACACATTTATTGTATAATAATTTTAATTGTAGAAATGTACAGTCCATACACATTAATGTAACAATGAAAATTTATAAATTCACTTGACTGTGGCTGAAACTAGGGAGAGTGTAACTAGTGCTGGAGTATCATTTAGTGATTTTTGTGGCCCATTGTACTCTTGCCACCTTTTTTTTTTTTTTTTTTTTTTTTTTCTCCATTATCCAAATAATATGTTAGTTAGCACATTAACATATCTACAATATATTCTGTGTACGTTGTAGAGACAAAAAGGATGCCAATTTGATAGGAGTGAAACAAGGTATTCCTTAAGTAAAAGAGTAAATATGAGTAAATATGACCTAAAATTGTAATAAGAGGCAAGTTGAAAATAGTTTTTCATTTGATGCAGTGGTGATATCTTCCTTTCAGCTGAGTATCTGTTATAACAAAATATATGTATGAAATACATTTTACTTTGATTTTTTTGAACATTTTATGTACATTGAAAGGCTAATATTACAACAAATTGCAAATATGCTTCTGTGACTTATGTCACTTCTACATGTCTGCCAATATTTTAGTATTTGGAAAGAAAAAAACAGTTTGGTCAATTTAAAACTGAAATTATGATAAAATTAATGAGTGTTATAGCTGTTCAATATATTTCAAACGATGCAGGGACGAAAATTGTTTCTTTTACGTTTTTTTGCATTTGCTTAAGCACAATTTTGAAAACAGGGCCCCGTTTTCCAAAACACTACACCCAAGTAGCACAACACCTCAGATTATTTGCAAAATAGAACACTTTTTAGTCAAGACTATACAATATCTTACAAAAACCCTATTTTCTTGTCATAACATTAACACATCCATCATATGGTCTGATTGTTTGAATCAGTTAAACTCTCCTGTGCTTTGCCTAAAACACTTTTAGCACTTACACAGAGAAAGTGTAAAAATAATTTTCACCAACACTACCAATTTTACAGACCAATGAAAATATTTTTTTCATTTATTCAAGTCAGTCAATGCTGAACATTTCAACAAAGCATTCAAAAGAAAACATTTGCCAGTTATCATACAGTATTACTGAATGTACCGTTGTACTGCAAGCTAACAGTATTAATATAAAGCATCCAGTTCAGAACTGAAAAATAGAGAACACTAAATATCATCTCTCCGCTTAGCTGGATCTGGCCACAGGGTCTCATCAACATCACAGGCTGTTTTCATTTGCATGGCAACATGGGAAAACCTTCTGGAGTGTAAAATTCACCCTTGTACTGATGCTGCATCAAATTGGTCACAGACTTCCTCAATAGCTTGAATGAGGGGCATCTGGACATATGGCTGGAGATCATACACCTTCCACCACCGTGCTGAGAAGAACTTCTCGATGGGGTTTAGAAAGGGGGATTATGGTGGAAGGTATTGAACTGTAAGTTGTGGTTGTTGATGAAACCAGTTTTGGACCTCAGCAGAACGATGTAAAGATCCATTGTCCCAGGCGACAACGTATCTCATCTGCTCCTTTTGGTTTGCTGCTATGATAATATTGTGTAATCTGTTCAAAAATGTAAGAATGAGGTTGGTGTTGTAAGGACCCAAGTTGGCATGGTGGTGGAGGATTCCATTCTTTGAAATGGCAACACAAAGGGTAATGTTACCCCCACGTTGCCCTGGTACATTGACAATAGTCCTGTGGCCAATGATGTTTCTACTCCTTCTCACTGTTCTCAGGTTAAATCCAGACTCAATATATTAATAATAATATATATAAACTCATGCCAGACTTCCTCCTCATCCATTTGCACTCTGAAATACAATAAAAGATCACATTGTGTAGATCAATATACTGTAGATCTGCTATACAGTAAAATTACATGTACAGTTACAAAAGGTTGTGTGCAGTGCACAATACCACAATCAGTGAGCAAAACTTACCTCCACATACTCATGCCGCAGGACTTTCACCCTGCCTTAATTTCTCTCAAATGGCACTCTATACAGTTGTTTCATCAAAACTTGAAGTTTTATTAGGATATGGGCTATTGACAGAGAGACTTGTTGGATATTATTGAAAATTGTGTGATTATTGACAATAATGTGTTTGAATTTCTCTTAAGTATGATTACATTATTGGACCAAGCGAGGTTTATGATCTCTCTCTCTCTCGCTCCTGTGTGAATATGTGGCCCCTCCCTCCTTGGTGTTCTCAACATTCAATCCTATTTTGGTCAAACAAAAT
Organism: Polypterus bichir lapradei; assembly: GCA_026402145.1. NCBI lineage: Eukaryota > Metazoa > Chordata > Cladistia > Polypteriformes > Polypteridae > Polypterus > Polypterus bichir. Next base: position 48,616,704 of record JANRMT010062813.1, on the reverse strand, counting down.
ACATTTAGCTAACTGTAAAATGATACAGGAATAGATACCAAAACTGTTGATATACTGTACATAGTATATGCAGTAAGCTATGGATTTTCTGTTGACAGAAGATGTTTCTCAACCTGTGCTCTTGACGAAATGTCCGAACTACTGATGCCACCGTGTACCTGCTTAGGTTAGGCTGTACCTCCCTCAGTGTTAGTCCATGGTTTATTGCATGGTCCACAAGTGTAGCACAAATTTCATTAGACAGATTTGGTTGTCATCTTCTTTGTGCACATCCTATCTCTCCTTCAGGTCTTCCTTTCTCTCTTCGTTGACCTCTGCCTCTTCCTCCACCTTGTTCTCTCGATTCCTCCTCTCTTCCACACTATCCTTCTTCCTCTGACACCATCCATTTTGTTGAAGACGGGTGACATGCTGACTTTTTATAGTGCTTGTAAACCTGATTGTTGTGTCCATAATTATGCACCTGTGTGTGTGCATACCTGGGGCCTCATGCATAACGCTGTGCGTAGAACTTACACTATAACATGACGTAAGCACAAAAGCTGAAATGTGCTTACGCACAGGAAAATCCAGATGCATAAATATGTGCATTCGCCAACTTCCGCATTCTTCCACTACATAAATCCCGGTCAGCGTGACAAGTAACGCTTGTGCACGCACCTGCTTTCCCGCCCCAACTCCTCCCATGCAAATCAATATAAATAGCCTTTAAGCTCAGTGTTCTGTGAAAAGACAATGGGAAGAGGGAAAATGGAAGAATTTCAGCGAATACCAAGTGGAGGCAAGGAAAAACGTACTATTTGTTGGTTTAAACAATGGTATAAACAACAAAAGGAAGCTGATCGACTGACATAGCGTGTCGAAGAAACTCGAAAGCTCAAGTTCACAAAGTTGCACAGTGCCCGAAATAAAAAAGAAGTTGTCAGATATCAAAGTCGCCGTGAAAAGGCAAGTCGTAGCCCACAATCTGAGTGTCATATGAAAGCTTATTAGGGTACAGAGAAAAAAAAGGCACACAGTGTGGAAAAAGCACGAAATGTCAACTTTAATCTCGAAATTTCCACTTTAATCACGTAGTTTATTTTGTCATTAAAGTGGAACATCATAAACTTCATCTTAAAATCGTTTAATTAACCAGTTTCTCAAATCACATCGTAATTAAAGTAGCATGTTAAATGCTTTGTTTTGTATGTGTTCTTCTTTGTGCTCTGTGTATGAATCACTACGTGCTTCTTAAACCGGCTTTCTCTTCCTCCGACAGGACACAGAATCCATTACATTTATGATATTACAGCTCTCTGAATAACTAAAATACTGAGATGTATACATGATATAATTTTCATGATGATAGGAGTTAAAGCACGTTATTAAACATGGGAACACGGTGGAGTAGTGATTGTTCATGCCTCATGCAAGATGCTTGCTGCGCTGTGTGCGACCTTCGATGAAATAATTTAATTGACATTGGCGGCCGTGAGCAGAGAAAGAAACGGTGGCCCCTTCGCCCGCCAATGTCAATATGGTATCTTATGCAGGGCAGATGGCCACGTCCGTTGCGGACACTGCATAGCTGCCTCGCGCTCATGACACAACATTTGCCGCTGCATTTTTAGCTGTGTCATTATTTTCTCTTTCTGTTTTATATTCAATGTATATTGGCGTGGCAGCCCCTGGGATTTAGCAGCACTGTGCAGGTGCACAGTTTGCACATGCCTAAGGCTGCCCCTGCAGTACTGTCTCTTTCAAACATACTAACCTCCAATCAACAATCAGCTCTGTAATAGACGTTAAGCCATCTGTAAGCTTATAACGCCGATTCTTCAAAACTTTTAAGGAACATTGAAATATCTTCATAGTACATGTTTAATTATTCTATCCTTTACGCCAGTCCCAGTGAAGCATACAGTGTGAGGCAGGAACAATCTGTGAGCGGAGCGCCAGATCCTTGCTAGCATAGCAACACCGTGTCCTTTAATTATTAACAATATAGATTATTTAAGTGAAGTTAAAGTTTTATCTGTATAATATAATAAACATAATTTGCTGCATTTCATCTTACAGTTTTTTCCAATTGCTAAAGCACAATTTTGACAACAAAAAAAATCATTTAGCACAATTCACAAAACACCTCACCCAAAGAGCAAAACACCTCACATATCCTGCAAAATGAAGCTCTGCAGTCAAAACTATATAAACACTTATCAAAACCAAACTTTTGCCCCAAATTGTAAACATTTTTATCCCATGCCTAAATTTTTCCTCCAACCAACCAAACACCACTCTGTAAAATCCAAAACACTTTTATCTCTTTAGGGTCTGTCAGAACTGCAAATACTGAGAATTGGACACAGAGACATATGTGCAGAAATAAATTAGGTTCAAAGAAATAATTTATTTAGCTACAATTTGCAACAGAAAAACCCAAACATGCACAAGTGAAAAAACAAATGAAGAACAAAACAAGATTTATGCAGGGTCATGTCGTCTCAGTGGATCTGGCCACAGCACCTCATCCACTTCACATGCAATGTTTTCCCTTGCTAGACAGCGAGGAAAGAAGCGTCGGGAGTGTCTTATCCATCCCTGGATAGCTCCTACGTCAATTTCCTCACATGCCTCCTCCATTGCTTGTAGAAGCCCCTCACGCACATGGGGTTGACGATCATAGACCTTCCACCGCCATGCTGAAAGGAACTCTTCTATGGGGTTCAGAAATGGAGAATAAGGGGGAAGGTAAGCCACTATAAAATGTGGGTTGTTGGCAAACCAATTTTGCACCATGGCTGCACGATGAAAAGCCACATTGTCCCACACTACAACATATCTGTGCTCCTGCCCTTCATCGTCCGTATGGTTTGCCTGTTGTAAGATGTCTCGCATTCTGTCCAGAAATGTCAGGATCAACTCTGTGTTATATGGACCAAGAATGGCATGGTGGTATAGAACTCCATGTCCTGTGATGGCAGCACACATTGTGATGTTTCCCCCACGTACGCCAGGAACATTCACAATAGCTCTGTGACCTATTCTGTTTCTTCCCCTTCTTCTGGTTCTGGTAAGGTTGAAGCCAGCCTCATCAATAAAAATGAACTCATGTGGGATCACATTTGAATCCATTTCCAGCACTGTCTGAGAACAAAAAAAGATTACATAAGCAGTGGTTTAGGTTTATGTTTAGTACTGGAAAAACGCAGCATTATATGTAACATCCTGTAGTCTAATAGTTACCTGCACATAATTGTGCCTCAGTTCTTTGACTCTTTCGGAGTTCCTCTCAAAAGGAACCCAGTATATCTGTTTCATTCGTACTTGGTGTCGCTGGAGAACACGAGCAAGGGTAGACAAGGCAACTTGCCTAATGTTGCCAAAAACTGTGTCGTCCCTCATGATGTGGCTTTGAATTTCCCTAAGTCTTATGGCATTATTTGCCAAAACCATGTTTATGATTTCTACCTCCTGTGCCTCTGTGAACATCCAACCTCTTCCACCACGTCCTACTTGTCTCTCAGTCCTTGGAGAAGACAACAATGTATATATTGGTATGTAGCCTTTCTTGTTTCTAATGAGGATTATGCAGTAGTATTGTACAAGTAAAGAATACTTTGAATTGCTGTAGATATACAGTACAGAGTGGGTGTTACAGAACATACCTGTTCTCAAGCCGAAATGTCCGGATGACAGAGGCAACAGTAAATCGACTCAGGTTGGGTTGGACCCTCTGTCCAGCCTCTCTCATTGTCAATCCATGATTTATAACATGGTCGACTAATGTTGCCCGAATTTCATTTGAAAGTGCTTGTCTTCTTTGTCTTTGTCCTCTTTCACCTCTCTGTGCACCCCTACCTCTTCCTCTACCTCTTCCTCTACCTCTACCTCTACCTCTACCTCTACCATCTCTTCCTCTCCCTCCAGCTTCCATTGTTCTTTAGTGTTGGTAAATCTGTGGAGTTTTATAGTTCTCACATTCTGATTGCTGAGTTAACTAATAAGCAGTCAGGTGCTTGACCGGGTGACACTTGTTTTAGCCTAATTGGTACATGGGTGTGGCTTTTTGAATGGGTGTGTTTAGAAATGGCTAAAAGTTTATTGCTGTCAGATTCCTGTGTTTTCTGTAGTAAAGTGTGCACACTCTAATGCAAAAGAAGTAAAGTTAATTGCTTTTTGTGTTCAAAGGTGTGATTTGTGTTTTGAATATAACAAATGTGAGGAGAGATTTTGCTCTCTGAGTGTCAGTTTTTGCAGTTGAGCTTTACATTAGATTTTAGTGTGTTAGCAATTGGAAAAAACTGTAAAAATGATATCGTCATCATATGTAAATACGCGCTTTATAAAGTGGCTTAGGTTGTGCAATATTATAACTGTAGTGCAAATTTACTGTGAGGTAATTGTACTTATAAGTACAAACAGTTCTACAAGGAGCAGTTGATGGACTGATTAAATGCGTTTAGAGCTCTTGGGATGAAACTTTCTGAACTGCGAGGTTCATACAGGAAAGGTTTGAAGCGTTTGCCACGTGAGAAGCAGTTCAAATAGGAAGCATGGCTGAGGCAGCGTGTGCTTGATGCTGTATACTGATAATTCTCTTTCCGATCAGCTGCTCCGAGTGGTGCAGTGAGAGTAATATGGAAAATGTATGCAAGTGTGTTTAGTGTTTTGAAAATCACTGTGTGTAGTGTTTTGCAAAAAGTGTGAAGCTGAAAATGTGCTTATAGTTGTGCACATCTGGGCTGGTGGTTTGCTCCTTGAGTGTCAGGTTTTGCTAATTGTGGGAAAAGTTTTATTTTTAGTTTGTAAGGAATTGCAAAAAATGTAATAAGTTTATAATAAGCAGGTTCCAGAAGAGCAGTATAATGAAGGAGATCAACTAGAAAGAGAGAGGAAAAAAAAGCTAGTAAGACAGCAGACACCTAGATGAAGATATGTGATTTCAAAGTATGACATCAACATGTAATGCCGCAAAGCAAAACAAGGGAAAGGGGCTAAACTATTAACAAAACAAGAAAAAGAGGCCAAAATTTTGGGAATTAAATACAAACCCTCAGAGATATTCAATCAAGGCAAATAGAATTTCATCCATCACTGGTACCTTTTTTTTTTTTTTTTTTTACTTTAAGCTAAAAATATGAAATATTCCTTTACAAATTCCAATCCTGTACCTGCTAACTCGGTACATCTGCTCTTATTGCAAAGAAATGCATGGCAACCTTTGATAAAGGGCATTTTTATAAGATTATTTAATGGAAATTACTCAGTTTTCTAATGTGGATATCAAAAAGTAAGGTAATTACCTAGCTTTCTAAACTGTTCAGCAGTATCACTCTGATGAATCAGTGAAGATTCATTTTTCTTTCTTTATTCATTCCTTCTTTTTCTTGATTCTACCATCTGATTGTATAGTTCTTTTTTCTATTGATTTTTGCTTTCTAAATCATTGACCAGTTGGCTTTGTTTGAGAGCAAGCTATTTATATACATAAGACAGCTAATAGTGTTGCACTGTTTATTGCAATATATTTTTATATAATATAATCTAGAATATACAGTTTAATGTTTTGAGCAGTTTGGTTGTAATATCTATGAAAACTGAGCAGTATTCATATTTTGAAAGCCTTTTGCAATTAATTTTTGTACTTGGACCATTAATATAATACATTGACTTGCATATATATCCATGTATAGTTTGTGTGTGTATCTATTTTATTTATTTATATACAAAACCCTGTGGGCGGCACGGTGGTGCAGTGGGTAGCACTGCTGCCTTGCAGTTAGGAGGCCCAGGTTTGCTTTCCGGGTACTCCGGTTTCCTCCCACAGTCCAAAGACATGCAGGTTAGGTGCATTGGCGATTCTAAATTGTCCCGTGTGTGCTTGATGTGTGGGTATGTGTGTGCGTGCCCTGCCCGGGGTTTGTTTCCTGCCTTGCGCCCTGTGTTGGCTGGGATTGGCTCCATCAGACCCCTGTGACCCTGTAGTTAGGATATAGCGGGTTGGATAATAGATGGATAGAACCCTAATTTAACATTTGCACTTTTGTCATTTTTCTCCACATTTAACAATTTTTGTTGCTATCAAGCATCCAAAAATCTTGACTAAACAAGTGCAAGTCTTTTAAAGTTATGTTTACATTGCAGCCAAAAGTGATTTTATTCTAATGCTTCCCCCATGTGCCCTGCATATGCAAAGTGCATAAAAACAATTTTGTCACACAGATGTGATCTCATCAATTGATGGTGGTTAGTTGGTTATTTCAGTGCAGGATGTCTATAAATTCATCAGCTCATGATAGCATGGAAGAGAAATAGAAAGTGGAAAACCATAGCTGTTGCCTTGAGCACAGTAACCACTGCCATATCAGTATGTAGAAACCTGTGAACATGGGCAAGAATATCAAAATTTTGGATGCAAAACAGTAGTTCCAAAAGAGTAGAACCAGATGTATAATACACATTTCTGGACACAACCTTGAGGGAATTTTACGTTAAATGTGAGTAGGACATATAGATGGTTCACTGAATTTCAAATTTCTAAATCAATCCAAAGCTTCATTAAGGTGGAGCTCAAACAGGGGTGGTGATTTTAAACAGCAAAGAGCAACTATGCTCTTAACACTGGCCTACTAACAGCAAGCCTTTGGTCACAATGGCTTAACCTTCTGTGGCTGAACAGTGTCCACAAAGACCCCAGATAAACATATAAATGTGGGTCATGTGTATGGAGAACACACTACATGTATTTAAAAATAAATATAACCTGTTGCAAAGGAAAAACCTTTCTGTAGAAACAGATTATACTTTGGCATACAAAGCCATGTCAAGTCTAGTGACTTTATTGGCATACCATTCCTACATAGTACTGCAGCATACAATGTCACGATATAATGTTCCGCAGGGCCACAGTGCAATATATACATAAACACAGGAGGAATTCAAGGTAAGTAAAAACTACATCATACTATAAATACGGAATTGATAGATGAATAAATAGTAAATAAATAACAACTACTAATTAAAACTACAGTTGTAACAAATGAACTGCATGTAAATAAACTACTGGGGGTAGATCTGAGGGCTCGGGGAAAGCACAGAGTTCAGAGTCCAAACAGCCAAGGGGCCGAAACTGTTGCAGAACCTGCCAGAACTGGTTTGGATGTTACAGAAATTTCTGTCAGATAGAAACCGGACAAAGAGAAAGTGGGAAGAGTGGGAGTAGTCCTTCTCAATGCTGTAGGCTTTGTGCTACAAAGCTTGATAAAAGATGTGGCAGAGAGGTAAAACTGATCCTCATACTGTGTTCACTAATCTTTGTAGGACTTTGGGGTCAGAGCACACTGCAGTTCCCAAAATGGACTCACAGTCATGCTCACAGTTATGACAATACAGTTGGAGTTATTGTAAGGCTCAAACAATCAGCAGCTTATGTTCACAAAATGATCTGTAAACACTCCTGTTAAGTGTGTTGATAGCTAAGCCCCAGGAGATGCAGGTTTCGGTAAACAGTACACCAGAAATAGTAAATGACATTGACACCACTCTAGCAGAACCACAGATCAGGCTGCATGGCACCCTCTTTCTGACTGCATGCCTAAATGAATAACTAAAGTAAGTTAACATTACAGTGTAAATGGAAATGCCAAACCTGCCATAAAAGAATATAGTTGCACCATTGTAACAAAAGCATGTGTATATAAAGTATATTTAATATGTAATGTGTGTGTTTAGACCACAGTGTTCTCTAAACACTATTTGCCATTCTTATCCCATGTAGTGATGCAATAGCCAAAATGTAGCAAAATATATAAACTACTGAAGCTTCAGTTAACTTGTGCTACTGCACTGTTGAATGGATAATAGCAATCTTAAGTTTTCATTTTCACTCTGCATCAAGTCTTCTATTCAGGTTTCTCTTTCTCTCTCCCTGTCTTTCATTGGTTATTTTACATCTTGTCTAATTTATGAAGAGAAATCATGCCTTCCCAAACACATCCAGGAGAAAATTGGAGTAGGTTTTCAGGAAGAAACACTTTGGACGTAGCCTTTTTAGCTGCAGATTTCATTGCTATTCTCTACAAATTTTTCATTGAGCTGTCCTTAGACATGTATTGTGACCGCTGCTTCAGGGGGACGCGGCGGCCCTTCAGGAAGCCCCTCTTAAACAGTTTTTCAATTGGAAATAAACACACACTTCAGCTGCTCTTAGTGGGATCAGCTGCAGGCATGCTGGCTTGCCATGCAACGTGCTCCTCGCATGGAGCTTCGAACATTTAAAAGACTGAGCCGCAGCCGTCCTGTGCCTCACTCTCCTGTCTCTCTTCCCCCAGACTCCCTCTGCTCCGAGCTGCTGTACCCCCTTGATGAAGAAGGCTTTGTGTTCCTTTCATCAGGAATTGGGGCCAATATGTCAAGTTTGACAGTTCCTTGCGAGGCCAGATCGGCTTTGAAAGAGACTTGTGTTTTGTATCTGCCTGAACATCAATACTCCTTGGAAAACCTTCTGTACTCTGCTGTGTAACTTTGTTAACCCAAGCTTGACAGTGTTCTAGTCCCCAAAAACCACATCTGGCCCCTTGAGAAAAGTACTGTAAGTCATTTCTGAAATTCTATGTAATTTTTTTGCTGATCACACAAAAAAAAGATGTGTGTCACATATGAGTTCAAATTTAGCTGCATTGTGAACATAGTCTTATTTTGTTTTCAAAAGTCAACCACAAGGTTATAAGCACTGCTCTGTAATTTGGCTTCAGGCTGTACTCATTTAACAGTGGCACCATTGCTATCAATACAGTAGTGTTCTCAAAAAGAAACAATAATCTGAAACAAGAAAAGGTCTATAATGATTCTACAAATTAAATAGAACAAATCAGGACTGGTTCAAACTGGATCTGAAATCGTAAACACACTGCAGTGAAACTATTAAGAAAAACTTAAACATAACAAACATAAACCTGTACTAATGGGATCCTGACAATTAAGTGATGATTTACTGTATGTCATTTAATACTTTCCTCAATTAACACCATTTTTTTATTTGGACTCTAGAAAAATTGTTTTTAAAATGATTGTTTTAAGATAACTTTAAGAAGTAGAAGATAACTAAATGCAAATAACTGTGTTAATGATACATTAAGTAACCAATGCATTATTTAAGGGCCAAAAAGTACCAAATTAAAGTAATTAATGTCACAGTGCTTTACAGAATAAAGTAGTGAAATTTTATTTGGTTTTAATTAGTATATAGATCTTATATGCAAATATGTTAATTACTTTGAGACAGCCATTTACATTTTAATAGCAGGTAATTACCATTTATTACCATTGTTTTTTGTAGCATGAGGACAAAACAAATGAGCTGACATGATATTTATCCATTAGAAACTGAAAGATGCATTGATATTAATTGCTTGAGTAAAATATGAAATATTCCTTGAATAGTTCTTTAGCAATTCCATTTTTATTCGCCATTCTACTCACTTACCCAGTACATCAGTCCTTATTTGCAAAGAAGTGCATTGCAACCTTTAATAAAGGGCATTTTAAAGTAAGTCACAAGAATAACATGTATGCATGCATTTTCATGAGAGCTAATTGTTCATTTTTACTTTTTTTTCTTCAGTTGTGAGAACATATTTTTAATATAGTCTTGTTATAACCAACTTGCTAAAATTATAACTTGCAAAAGCTAGCTATGTGTTCTGAAGAATTTTGCTCAAAGCTGGAAACCACTTTGTACGATATGATTGCTTAAAATTTGTTGATTAATCATGCAATAAGCCTTCCTTTTTGATAAATGGTTTAACTTGTAATCCACAACTACTTTGAACTCAGCATGTCTAAAGTGCATATTGCCAGACATGAAACCGCCTGCTGTTTGGTGAAAGACTGTGAGCTTTTCACAGGGCCTTTAAGAAGAGGTTACTACAGCTAAATAGCCTTTACAGAATTACATTTATTTAAAACTAAACAAAAGTTAAAGCACTGCAGCTTTGAGGACCTACTGATGTGAGCATGCATATAAGATCCTTTTTATTCAGTGGACTACAGCTTTATTCTTTGTAAATGTAATAAACAGGGTATCAACTAGAAATATAAATAAAACAAGAAAAAGAGCCAGTACAGATTAAAGAAATATTACTTATTATGTTTTGCTTGAAAATTGGCTACCAAAAATAAAAAAACAGCTAAAGAAACCCTAAATGCTAGGAAACTTAATGTTTGACATAATTGCTTGTGTATGGGACAAGAAACAGCCTTGACTGGAGCTCTAATAGCTGCAGGCAAAACAGTAAATAATGTAAATGTAAATGAATATGCTAGTATAATGGCATTTCTTCCCAAGGAGCATTTGTCTTATCCCTTCTTTAACTCTTGCAAATACCTAAATGACTTTTTGCACAGCAACACAGATACACACTGGGACAATTTAGAGTTGTTAAATATTCTAACCATAATGACGGTGAGATAAAAGGAAAAATGCTCAGTCTTTATGATGAACCTAAGGATCAAACCCAGTTCTCTGGGGCTGTGAGGTAAAAGTGCTAACTAACCATGGAACCACCATCCACACAACAAGAACTGAACATTAAGAAAAATGAATTATGCATGAGTTGACAGTAAAAATATATAAGCTTGTGAAAATGCTTCATAAAATATTTACCCACATTTAAGGTGGGTTTGTTTCAGACTATTTAAACTACTGCGTAATAATACAGGCCTACATAGAAAGCCTTAGCAAGTTGTTTCCAGTCTGATTGCATTTGCACTTAAATGTTGCTGTCATTATGCCAGCTTGTTGCCACACATTTTGACAGCGGAAAACAAAATTAACAGAACATCTGAAAGAGGTTTTTATAAGTGGAGGTTGCTCACTGGCATTAAAGCAGGCCACTGAACTCTGCAAAATACAAAAAAGAGACAGGTACTCTGCTGTGGAATACTTTTGTGATTTAAAACTGTATTTTTCTGCTCATTCCTTAATTTTTCATTGGCTTTGTTTTTGTTCATATTCCCAACTGAAACTTAAGCCAAGAAACAAATATTGCCGTAAGTTTTCTCATGTTCCTAATTAATTAACTAGGTGTTAAATAAGTGATAACTGTCACATTTGCAGATTCACAGATAAAATATAGTCTGCCTTTTAGTAATACCTTTTACTGTATATTCATTACCTTTTTAAACACAATACTGTAGTAGAAAACAGTAAGATGCGATTACTGAGATACACAGAGTAACATTACTAATTTTTATTTTAATTGTCAAGTAAACAGCTATAAAGGGTCACTGAAAGAGAGGTGAATTCAAAATAATTATGGAAGAATGCACATTTATGCATTCAGAAAAATTTTAAATTGAATGTGAGGTTTTAATAATAAATGGGCTCACTTTGAAACTCTACAAAAAGAGTTCCTAGCCCTGCAATCTAGGGAGGGTGAAATTTACTTTCAAACATTTAAAGGAATAATGGGCTTTATTCTGTGGTCATTTTCAGTGAAGCCCAGGTTTACTGTACTGTATATCCTGTATAACACTGTTTAATGTAAATAGTCCCATGAAAGTAATTCTTCTTATTACTACAGTAAACAGAAACCAACTAGGGCACAAACATGAACACAGACCAGACGGAGCTAATTTAGAGAGACCTGTTCACCTAACCTGCATGGCTGTGGTATGTGGAGGGAAACTGGAGTACTAAGAGAAAACCTATTTATATAGAAAAATACTGTACAAAATGTACACAATCGGAGCCCCCAGTTCTTGGACTGGTGAAGCAGCCACACTAAATGTTGCATCATTGTGTAAGCCTCTGCATATACTGTATATTGTACTTACTTTGCTTCATCTGACCGACAGTTAACAGTATACTCATTATAAACAAGACAGCAAAATCAAATCTATACAGATATCTGCAGTTGTAATTGAATATGGTCAGATTTACTAAGTAATGTACCTGATCTCAACATTGTTTAGTGCAATTCATATAATTTTTTTCTCAGCACATTTTCCATTTAACAGCAGACTACACTATACAGAAGTAACCAATATAGTATGACTAAAAAAGACATAGTGTTGAAAATAAAGCAAAATACATATGTAATACCTTAAAAAATACAAATATTCTGGGTTTATTTTGTCCAGATTTCAGTGGTTAGACGCATTCTGACAATCTGATTTATTACTTTGCAGGCATACACTGAAAATTTCAGTTAAAAATATAAATAATCCAATTTTTATTGAAAGAGAATATGAAAAATAGTCATAAAAACTGATTAAAGTCAAATATTCACCACCAAGGTACGTAGTAGAAACTCTCCCCATAGCATCTGTCCAACCAAGGAGGCACAACAGACTCACGGAGCCCAAATCAACAAAAAGGACAGGGAAATGGGACAAATTAAAAATTAGGACTGGAAATGTGACACAAATACTGGTCAACCAGCCTCTGACCAAACTCATATTTGACTGCCACTTCTCAGACTGGAGCCAGATTATGCATTATTCTGCATCAAGGAAAATTCAAATAAGACTATGCTAAATATGTATTTCTAAAAATTTACAAAGTGGATCGAGAGTTTTCTAGTGCGAGGTTAGGATTAATTTTCAGTGATCATCAAGAGACAAATTAACTTCTGCTGGAAAATGGTGAAGGTAACAGCAGAGAGATCCAGGAGAAGAAATGTATGAGGCAACATATTGTACATGCTAACAACATGGTGGTTTTCCAGACCTCAAGGGATCTAGAGTCTCCTGTGTTATGACAAACCAGTATCCAGTATGATGGCATCATAAACTAAAAGCCTGTGGACACGTTATTAAAAAAAAAAAAAAGAACTAATTTCAGGGAGGGAAAAAATGGAGATTTGACATAATAATTTGGAATAGAACTAAAAGTGCTTATTGATACCCAGAGATTTGTTAAAAAGGATTTCCGATTTATTTTTAATGAATAAAACAGTCACAAATGCTTCATATTACTGTCTTAATGACAGCAACTGGAAGGATTAGTTCTAGAAATCTAATATTGTGCCTGTGTGAAGAATTTCAAATTCTGTTGTTTGTAGCAGTAAAGAGTTTAATTAGGAACCATGTGCATGAGATCAATACCTTATGTTCCGTATTTGCCACGCAAGCATAGGCCTTTTTCAAAAATGAAAGGCGAGAGTCCAAGTCAAATATTTATTTCCGATGTGGATAAATCAGATTACTAGTATATCCAATTATACTTTAATAAATAAAACCTTTATTGCTAACTATGTATGTATTTAGGGTCATAAACAGACCTGGTGTTAGTATTAAAGAAATCTTCATGCTTAGTGGCAGCATAAGACCAGATAAGTTCATAATAAGTACCAATCTCCCAGAAGCATGGGAAAAAAATGTACTTTATGAGCATGAAAAATGTGAAAGCATTCATTAACATTTCAAGCGGCCTTTACCACAGAAATGGGCAGTGCATTTAAAATTGTTGATTATTTCCTCATTATGCATGTCATATTCCTGATCTTTTTTGACTTTCCTAAAAAGCTGCAATGCAAAGTTCCTTATAGTTACTATTATAAAATTACATTTTTGAAAAAGATGTTTTTACTTTTTTAAATGAAAGATTTCAAAGTACCACTCCAGGCTGTACTATTGAGCGCTGGTACCTAATGTGAATCACTGCTAGTCTCCTTCTGGCTTGCACTTGATTACATTTGTGTATTCTTTTTACCTTGAAGGTGTGGGGAACAGCCCGGAAACAGACAGGCAGACATCGTTTTGTCACCCAACACATGTTTATTTACAATTATATTTACAAATAAACACACACAAACCCAGTGCCGCAGCACCAAACACCCCTCAAGTCCTGGCCTCTCATAATGCCTTTTCTCTTCTCCTGACCGCCTCCACTCCTCTCCTTTGAGCTCTGTCCTCTTCCACCCGACTCCAGCCATTGTACGAAGGGAGGCGGCCCCTTATATATACACACCCGGATGTGCTCCAGGTGCTTCCCAACACTCTTCTGCTGGCATTCCCCTGTGTGGTGGAAGTGCTGGCTGCGCACCAAGAAGCACTCCAAGTGTCCCCGGTCCTCTTACCCCCCAGCACTTCCGGGTGCGGTGGAAGTGCTGAGGTCCAGGGCTCCAAAGGCAGCAGGGCGCCCCCTGATGGTGACCACAGGCCCCTACAGGGTTGAGCTTCAAAGCTCTGTACCCGTGGCCCCCAAAGCAACCAGGGCAGTTGCCCCCTCGTGGTTTGGGGTACCACCCCCAGCCACTCGCCACAAAGGTGACTACCCAAGGGTGCAGACAGCTACACAATAATAAGTGAAAAAAATTCATACTTATAATCACTCACAGTTATATAAAACACTAGCAGAATACCCGCGCTTCGCAGCGGAGAAGTAGTGTGTTAAAAAAGGTATGAAAAAGAAAAGGAAAAATTTTAAAAATAACGTAACATGATTGTTAATGTAATTGTTGTGTATGTATGTATATATATATATATATATATATATATATATATATATATATATATAGCAAAATACATATCTATATACATATCTACATATACACATATATATATATGCATACCTATCTACATCATATATACACACACATATACATACATACATACATACATACACAGACACACACATATATATAATTTGTGTGTGTGTGTGTGTGTATACACATACATACAAACATACACACAGGTATATATATATATATGTGTGTTTGTATAGCTTTGATCACTGAGTGCAAGGGAAAAATAATAAAATGTAGTCTATAAGTTATTAAACAGTAAAACATTAATGTTTTAAGAAGTAAAGGTACATTGAGCACTACTGGAGTGGTTGCGGGTAAACTACATTTTAAAGACGATATAACAGAAGAGGTAAGTAGTACTAACAGCAGCTAAAATGTATATGGATCATCTCTCGGTAGTAGATCCCTTTTGAAAGGAGCTACACGACGGCTGTGGTATAGAAATTACATTTTCTATGTGAAAGTCCAAATTTCTGCCTCTGGTAATGTGCCTTACCAGCAATTAAAGAAAATTAGTTTTGTGTCCTCTGCAGTGTTAAGAGAGAAAGGCTTTGGTTTGGGATAAAAGGAAAAAAGGTGTAAAGAAAGGAAAGTTGCCTTTTTCTTTTATATAATATAGAGAGATGTGTTCGGTGACGATATGAGCGCCTTTTGGGGACAGTCGCGGTGGGTCTTCTGCAGACTGGTGAGACGTCCCAGCTATTAATCGGCTGTGATGGCACTGTCAGTCCTTCACTCCTGTGCGTGTCTTCATAATCCGAGCTGACGACCTCATAATCGTATACGTGCAAAATAAAGTGCGAAGCGCCTTAATATTATTTTGCCGCGGTGTAGAAAAGGGGTCCCATGTTTGCACTTGTCTGGGCTATAGCTCAGGGGGAGGATGAAAAAAATTAAAAGTGCTCAGTCAGCGTCTCAAAGGCCGGCACAGCTATGCGCGCGCGCCGGCTGCTTGACTTTTGCTGGGCAGGAGACGCCAGTTTTTGCAGACACGTTCACATGATCAAAAGTCTCCGCGCTCTTTGGAGGTCATTCATATACAAAATACCCGCGCCTCGCAGCGGAGAAGTAGTGGGTTAAAGAAGTAATGAAAAAGAAAAGGAAACATTTTAATAATAACGTAACATGATTGTCATGAGTGTTGCTGTAATATATATGCCTGCCTAAATAAGTCACCCTCGCTTCGCTCTTACTTTTTTACCGTTCATTTAATCATGGCTAGTGGCGGAAAAATTATAAAATGGAAGGAGGATTACACTGAGTATGGCTTTACCAAAACAATTATTGATGGCGAATCGATTATTCATAAAGCTTGAATTGGTGATCTGTTTTTGTGTGTTAACCTCATATTTTTTCATACTTCTTCTCAAACCAAGGTGGTGCGAGGCTAAAATGAATTGGGATGCGCTGATCAATGTAATCGGTGTACCAGGAAATCATGCATTGACAAAACTTCCCCTTTGATTGTAATGCAAAGTGTGATTAAATGCATTATTTTTTAACGCGTTATGGAGCACATGCATCGAAGCTTCTCAGCTTTGCTTGTGCTAAGAAAATTAAACATTTTAAAAATAACGTAACACGATTGTCAATGTAACCTTTTGTAAGTAGTGCCTGGAGGATTCAGTGTGGAGAAAGTCTAGAGACAGCGTGTGTATTAACTTGTGGATTTCTCTGTATTTGGTGGCAGTGTGACGAAGTTGCTTCGGAAGACGGCGTTAGCCGCGGAGCTCAGCTCAGTGCGAAATGAGGTAAATGGGAGGGGAGATGATGACGTGACTCCCCCACCTGCCTTAACTGTCAATCCCCCACAAACACAGTCTCTCGGAATTTGCATAAGCACACCCCTTCACCTGCAATTTTAACTTAGTTACAAAGTGATCAAAACTCTCGTTTATATCCTGCGTCCTCTCATTAAACTTGTATCCCGCATTACCCGTGGGCATGCAAAACACCAGCGGCAGCCTGTCTATTAAGTTAATTTAAAGTTTAGGTTTATACCTTGCTTTGTTTCCGAAGTAGCTGTACTGATGAATATGGTAGTATGTCACTCGCTCGCTTCTTATTGTTTCGCTGCCCCGCTAACTTAAAAGCCTTGTGCAGCGCCTGTCAGTTGAAAATTGATTGTTTGCTTGCTTTTATCGCTCTCTCTCACTGCTCCTAGCGGAACTGTCATCTCTGAATTGTCATGGAGCACGTTTAAGCTCATGTGTTTGCAGTGTTTGAATAAAAATCCTTCTTGTTTCTACGACCTCCTGTGTCTCTGTGCAAATCTGTGACCCAAGCGTGACAATATATTCCGACGCTGACTTTATATATTTAAGTTTTGACTTTAGGTGGCAGTGTGACGAAGTTGCTTCGGAAGACGGCATTAGCCGCGGAGCTCAGCTCAGAGCGAAATGAGGTAAATGGGAGGGGATATGATGACGTGACTCCTCCACCCGCCTTAACTGTCAATCCCCCACAAACACAGTCTCTCGGAATTTGCATAAGCACACCCCTTCACCTGCAATTTTAACTTAGTTACAAAGTGATCAAAACTCTCATTTATATCCTGCGTTCTCTCATTAAACTTGTATCCCGCATTACCCGTGGGCATTAAAAACGCCAGCGGCAGCCTGTCTATTAACTTAATTTAAAGTTTAGGTTTATACCTTGCTTTGTTTCCGAAATAGCTGCAATGATGAATATGGTAGTATATGTCACTCGCTCGCTTCTTATTGTTTCGCTGACTTCTCAATTATATAATGCATGTTTTGTTCAGCGTATTTTGGAGCTCTTCCTGGTTTTCTACATAGTGCGTTGACAGTCAGTTCACGTGATTACGTGGGCGGCGTGATGATGTCACACGAAACTCCGCCCCCACGGCGGTCAAGCTCAACTCCATTACAGTAAATGGAGAAAAATACCTTCCAGTTATGACCATTACGCGTAGAATTTCGAAATGAAACCTGCCCAACTTTTGTAAGGAAGCTGTAAGGAATGA
>JANRMT010062813.1:48569091-48594202 GCA_026402145.1 Polypterus bichir lapradei | reverse complement strand
TACCGACTGTGAAAAACACCCAAAGAAAGATGCCCAGGGTCCCTGCTCATCTGCGTGAACGTGCATTAGGCATGCTGCAGGGAGGCATGAGGACTGCTGATGTGGCTAGGGCAATAAATTGCCATGTCCACACTGTGAGACGCCTAAGACAGCGCTACAGGGAGACAGGAAGGACAGCTGATCATCCTCGCAGTGGAAGACCACGTGTAACAACCCCTGCACAGGATCGGTACATCCGAATATCACACCTGCGTGACAGGTACAGGATGGCCACAACAACTGCCCGAGTCACACCAGGAACACACAATCCCTCCATCAGTGCTCAGACTGTCCGCAATAGGCTGAGAGAGGCTGGACTGAGGGCTTGCAGGCCTGTTGTAAGGCAGGTCCTTACCAGACATCACCAGCAACAACGCCGCCTATGGGCACAAACCCACCTTCGCTAGAACAGACAAGAGTGGCAAAAAGTGGGTGAGTTTCTGCATGACAGCAATGTCAGTGTTCTGCCATGGCCAGCGAAGAGCCCAGATCTCAATCCCATTGAGCACGTCTGGGACCTGTTGAATCGCAGGGTAAGGGCTAGGGCCATTCCCCCCAGAAATGTCCAGGAACTTGCAGGTGCCTTGGTGGAAGAGTGGGGTAACATCTCGCAGCAAGAACTGACAAATCTGGTCCAGTCCATGAGGAGGAGATGCACTGCAGTACTTCAAGCAACTGGTGGCCACACCAGATACTGACTGGTACTTTTGATTTTGAGCCTCCCTTCCATTCAGGGACACATTGTGAAACATTTTTAGTTTGTCTTATGGTGTTGACTCTTTTAGTGTTCATACAAATATTTACACATTAAGTCTACTGAAAGTAAAAACTTGAATGTTTTAGGCTTACTTTGGTATCGCTTCTTGACATTTCACAGATCTTCAGTCTCTCTTCAGCACTCAGTTTATAAACTGCCTTTTTATCTAAAGTCTTGGAAAAAGATGTTTATTCTCAATTACAAGCATATTTGGATGAAAATAGTATTTTGGAAAAATTTAAATTCGGACCCTGTTACAGAACTGAAACAGCGCTGTTAAAGGTTTGCAATGACCTCCTTCTAACTACTGACTCTGGAGATTCTGCTATTCTTGTACTGCTAGCTCTTGCCTGAGCTTTCAGTACTGTGGATCATGCGATTCTTATATCCCATCTTGAACTGTATGTAGAAAGTCAAGGTAATGTCCTTAAATGGTTTATGTCCTATTTAAGCAACAGGAGTTTTTCATCCTCTTGAGCCCCACTTACCTGTGGGGTTCCTCAGAGTTCAATTCTTGGGCCAGTTCTCTTTTTGATATACATGCTGCTTTTAGGCTTTTTTGTTAGGAAGTATGGCTTCTTATTTCATTGCTATGTTAATGACACTCAAATCTATCTGCCACTGAAATCAAAACAGAATGAGGTAATATAGTGTTACGATAACAATACTGAGATTGTAATGTTCTGACGCTTGGAAATTTTGGGTGTCCCTGATGATGTTTTTGGATTACTCGCCATACATTATAAATCTTCAGTTAGGATCTTAGGAATTTTTTTTTTGACAGCTCATTCAAATTCAAAATTCTGCTTTGCTCTGTGATTAAGTGAAGACTTTTATCTAAGGTCATTCATGCTTTTATAACATTGTGCTTGGACTATTACAACTCTCCCTATGTAGTTATTGATCAGGCATAATTATGAAGCCTGTAACTAGTCAAGAATGTTTACATGTCAACAACAGCATTGCAGTCTACTAGCCAGATAGATGATCTTAGCGGTGCTAAGGTTGGGAGTGAAGCATCAGGGGATCAATCTTTTGTGGTGACTGCACCCTTTTCTTTGGAATAGCTAACATTAGTTACTTTTAGGTCATCATTAAAGGCTGAATTTCTTTTCGCTGGACTTTGACCTAATAAGAGGTTAAATATGTTTGTATATATTAGTTCATGTACATTCATGATTAAGAGTGTATACGTGTGTGTGGTGGGGTATTTTAAATATATCTTTTATGAACGGTGTATCATAATCGTGGTTTTATGTGTAAATACTGTATATTTTAAAGGTTAATTTCAGCTTATCTTGTATAGCATTTTGGTTCAGTTTAGGCTGCTTTAAAAGTGCTTTATAAATAAATTTTGCTCTACATCTCTTAATTCACTATGTGCATGTGTGTGTGACTGGTTAATTTAATATTCAGGTATTGGGAGATTGGGTTCTAAATGTTTTCTTTTAGGAAGTTTAGTGCTTGCTTGCCTTCTCTCTCATGCTGGGAGCAGCAGCGTTGTAGATGCAAATGGTTTGCTACACATCTTTGATTCTGGCTGTTTCTGTTTGCTTTTTTGGGTGAGCGAAACTCTTTCATAAATCTTTTTCTCTTTACCCAGTTTTGTAAAAAAAAAATTGTTGCTTTCAATTTGTTTGTTTTAATAAGTAGCAGTTAAGTAATTACTTGCATGTTTTAAGCAGCAGCGCTATAGATGTGGGGAAAATGTGAAACAAATTGGGAGAAGCTAATGATGCTGGGTATTCTATTTGCTTTTTGCCTGTTGAGCCTAATGTCAACTTCAAATGGTCCATGAAGGTAAAAGGGGATTTGAACAGTGACCAGAAAAGACATAGTAACACAACACAGAGCATGTGGAGTTTACACATACATGTGCTTGCCTCTAATTATGGAAGACTCCAGGGGTTGAGGGCTTGTGGTAAAGTGAGGTCCATGACTGGTGGGTGTATTTTAAATAAATAATTGCCACTCTCGAGTCTTTGGGCAGATGTGTTAGCGTGGCAAGAACTGTTACCATGCGCAGTGCAGGATTGGACGATCCTGCTCTTAATGCACACATGTAGGATCGCCAACAACCTTAATTGGCGCCAGGGGCTGCTGATTGCCACAGCTTTGCCACATCCCTGTTTTAAAAGGGAAGTGTGAGTGCCAGAGGGGGAAGAACGCAGATCAGAGGAAGAGAGATAATAGACTGGTCAGCAAGAGACAGATATAGAGGAGATCGTAAGACGAGAGAGAGGACTGAAAGAGAGACACTTGCTGCACCTGCCTGTTTAGCAGAATGGAGGCAGGTGGTTTGGATTGGAGCCTCCGGGTGAGAAGCTAGGGGCTGGAAAAGGGGCACTCCTACTGAGGAATCAACGGTGAAATAGGAGTGCCCTGAGGGTGATGTCTCCTGCAAGGGCCGAGTGTGAGCAGTGGCAGAGCATGGCACCCTAGGGTTTTCTGAGGAATGACAATGGGGGCCTGAGCCCGGACACGAAGGTTGACTGTACCTGTCAGCAGGCATCTCCTCACACTGCAAGGTCCAGATAGGATAAGTGGGGCAGACGCCAGTATTTAGAGGGAAACATTGGGGCTCATGAATTTTTAAAGACTGTTTCTACTTGGATTTTAGCCTCAGTTTTTAAAGGAATGTTTATTTATTACATTTTAACCTCTATGTCTTTCACTCTTTTTTGTTTTATGGCTTATTTGTTTAACGTTTTGGAATTGCGGCACTGCACTATTGTTTTGAACATTGTTTGTTTATAAAAAAAAGCATTGGAGCCCTTTTGCACCATCCCCTTGCTTTATGTGAGTGTCCTCATCCGTTGGCTCATCCTGGTCATGACTATTGATGATCAACGTTCAAGAGGCTCCCTGGACAGACTCAGTAGTTTGGAAACAACCTGGACTGTCACAGGGACCTGTGAATAAAAAATAAAAATAAAAAAAGGGTTACATGTACTTCCTTTGTTTCTGTGAAAAATGGCTCCAAAAAACATTTCAATGCTCAAAATAACCCCTCAAAGTCTAAAAGGAAGCATAAAGTGCTATCTCTTGACATAAATATACAAATATTAGATCTTTTGAAAAGTGGCATGTCACTTGATTTGATTTAACTTATATGGAGACCTGGGTTCGTTTCCCAGGTACTCCCTGCCTGGAGTTTGCATGTTCTCCCCGTGTCTGCGTGGGTTTCTTCCGGGTTCTCCAGTTTCCTCCCATGGTCCAAAGACATGCAGGTTAGGTGCATTGGCGATCCCAAATTGTCCCTAGTGTGTGCTTGGTGTGTGGGCGTGTGCCCTGTGGTGGACTGGCACCCTGCCCTGTATTTGTTTCTGCCTTGTGCCCTGTGCTGGCTGAGATTGGCTCCAGCAGACCCCCGTGACCCTGTGTTAGGATATATACCAGGTTGGGAAATGGATGGATGGATGGAAATACTAATATTTTAGTGAATTGTTTAGTTAGTTGGTTAGGTAAGCATATGTATGCCATGTGAAAATGCATAATCTAATTTTGTTTATTAAATGACTTTGCTTGTTATTTTCATCTCTTAAAAGAACAACTCAAGAATTTGAAATGTGTAAACACTCTGAGCTACAGTCATTTTTTTTTTTTATCAAATATTCAACTTTTGTTTAATAACAGCTTCATGAAAAAGTTGGCTTCCCTTGTTTTTAACGAACTGTAAAAACAGAGCTTCTATTTTATTTGAGAGTGAAGTGCGTTTTCAGGTTACAATTTAAATATGTTTAACTTTTTAGGCCATTTTATGAACTAGACTATATATCAATTCCTGAATGTATTCAAAAAGTATTCATTGAGCATTCAGAATAAGTCGCACGTTTTGAGTGTTCAATCACAATACAAATCTGAATACATTAAGGACTGTTTATTCAGTATTCTGTATAACAACACTGGGAATAATAAAAAAATAACTGGTTTTCATGGAACAGGTTAAAAGTGCCATTTGCTTCCAAAGGAATCACCTGGCAGCCAGATAATTTTGACAAACTGTGATATTAATGGCCTTGAGAGATCTGTGCTATCATTTGTCATATAGATCCTATGATACCATTCAACTGCAGGTGTGAAATCACACAAGAATGCAAATAAAACCGGTCAAACTTTATTCAGAAACTTAATTGTATTTCTTTTTCTTTTTTTTTTTGTCTTTAATTTCCAAGATGTAAACTTTAATATCTGCAGTTTGTTTGTGTTCTGTAAACATAATTACACAACCTAATTTTCGGATGAAGTAATCTGTTTATTATTGTGGGTGACAGTGTTTTTTCATTTTGGAGAGTAACACTCTCTGCTGTAAAGATTTATACATAGCACAGAGCTGGTTGACCACAAACCAGCAATGGGCGGTCGGAAAATCGAGAGTACACCTTATGAGAAGGATTTAGGAGTCATAGTGGACTCTAAGCTATCAACTTCCCAACAGTGTTCAGAAGCCATTAAGAAGGCTAACAGAATGTTAGGTTATATAGCACGATGTGTGGAATACAAGTTCAAGGAGGTTATGCTCAACCTTTATAACGCACTGGTGAGGCCTCATCTTGAGTACTGTGTGCAGTTTTGGTCTTCAGGCTACAAAAAGGACATAGCAGCGCTAGAAAAGGTCCAGAGAAGAGCGACTAGGCTGATTCCAGGACTACAGTGGTTGAATTATGAGGAAAGATTAAAAGAGCTGAGCCTTTACAGTTTAAGCAAAAGAAGATTAAGAGGTGATATGATTGAAGTGTTTAAAATTATGAAGGGAATTAGTACAGTGGATCGAGACTTGTATTTTAAAATGAGTTCATCAAGAACACGGGGACACAGTTGGAATCTTGTTAAGGGTAAATTTCGCACAAACATTAGGAAGTTTTTCTTTACACAAAGAACGATAGACACTTGGAATAAGCTACCAAGTAGTGTGGTAGACAGTAAGACGTTAGGGACTTTCAAAACTCGACTTGATGTTTTCTTGGAGGAAACAAGTGGATAGGACTGGCGAGCTTTGTTGGGCTGAATGGCCTGTTCTCGTCTAGAATGTTCTAATGTTCTAAAAAAAATGCTTCAAATTTTGACCTGTCAGAATTTACATAACTGCAAACCTCTTGACCCAGATACAATCTTCTGATTCCATGAGATATACAAAAGGTCCGATTTCATGAGATAACTGAGAGGTTATTTATATATAGTAAGTAATACTTTATGATTCTCATCCTCTCTATATTACTTCAGGAAAAAGCAAATGTGCCCAGAGAGCTACCTCAGTGCATGCCACCCGGCCACTAAAGATAATGTGGCCTGAAAACAGAAAGATTTTGATTCCCACAGCTTTATTTGTTGAATAGCTGAAGATAACAACTAAAAGTTCCTTGATAGGTCATTAAAATCTATTAGTACTGTAGTTCAAAGTTTATACACAACTTCTAAAACACTGTTGTAGTAAACATTGTAAGTCATTTGACATGTGGAAAATTTGTTTGAAGACGTGAATTGCTGAGCCAGTAGGACATCTATCAACTCCAAAAAAAAAAACAAAATAGTTGTGATCCAGGATGACTATATAATTACCTTAATTCTGAAATGTTTTGCCATGTTAAATGTCTCTGCAAACCTCAAATACTCATAGGATATTCAAGAGAGGAAAATTATCTTTTGCTGTACCTTGTAACAAGGATATTACATTTAGTTTCAATGGCAGACATTTTGCCAACACAACATCTAAATTAACAGTATTAAAAAATAAATCATTGGAATAAAATTGTCCTTCTGCTTTTATTTCTCTTAATAATACTATGTGTATTATACCTCACATACTGTACAATATCTATTATTTAAGTTTCCAGAAGAAAGAAATGGCTGAAATGGATGAACACAATGTAACTACAAAACAATTATGTGATGAAACACATTTGTGCTGTGGAGTAATCGCAC
Source organism: Polypterus bichir lapradei (assembly GCA_026402145.1). Classification (NCBI taxonomy): domain Eukaryota; kingdom Metazoa; phylum Chordata; class Cladistia; order Polypteriformes; family Polypteridae; genus Polypterus; species Polypterus bichir. Next base: position 48,587,484 of record JANRMT010062813.1, on the reverse strand, counting down.
ACAATGATTTTATATATTCAAATTTAGAATTTATGTATTTGGTATATTTGCCTGTTTGGCACACAGTAATTTATACTATTGTTGAAAGGACAATTTTCAGCTAAACTATAGGAAGTATGTCAATTTTTTGTACTGTAATCATTGTGCCCATTTAATGTCATGCATATTAAGCAGACTTAATTTTTGGACAAAATGAGACATCTGTGATGGACTGCTATTCCAACCAGGGTTAACTGTTACTTTGAGTGAGATGCTGCTGGGATTGACTCTGGCCTCCAGCAACACTGAATTGGATTAAAGAAGTTTGAGAATGATATGTTATGAAAAATGTGATATTTAAGCATTTTACATTTTGATTTGAAAATAAAACGATTGCAATTGAGTCAAAAGGAAAAAGAATAAAATGTGAGGATTAATCTCATAGCTACACATGCTTTGGCGAGAGCCTGCCAGAATTTACAAATTTAGATTAATTAAAAATGAAAAAGAGCATCTACACAATATGGGACAGAAGAATGGGAGGAGAAAACACATGCAGAGATGAGTGGCTAGGCGGTTACCCAAACAGGCACTTAATTACATTCTTAACCTTTGAAATGTTCTTCAATTTAATGTAAAAGTAATTTTGTCTAAAGCTAAACTAGTTTCATACTCATATACAAGTAAATGTTTTTTAATATAAATGCCTTTCATTTTCCAGTGCAGAAATTAAAGGTGTTTTTTTTTTTTTGGTTTTTTTTTTTCAATGATATAATTTTATTCACTCTGTAAAATAAATACTAAGTAAATTACATGGTAATCATCGGATACATTTTTGTTCTATATTGGGTATGATTAAAACAAATTTACTTTGTAAATTTCTAATGGCTTTTAATCTAACTGAAATCTACACAAGGGCACAATCCCCTCCTGGTCAGTTATCTTATCCAAGTCTGTTGTCCTGTCTTGGATACATGGCAATAAGAACAGGAACAAGTTTTCAGTGTCCCTGTGCTTTGATGAAGCACATTCAGAAGATCAGTAAATTAATGGATGGTTGAATAATAAAGGCATTGTATAGAATTTTCTCTTTTTTATTTATTTTGCTTGTTACATTATGTATTTTACCTGCAACAGTTATAATATTAAAAATTGCAAAATTTATTGCAGACTTTTAATTATAAAATACATTTAACTTATTAAGCAAGCAGTGTTTTAGTGTTAACATTTTCCAGTTTCATGGGTATATAATGTGATGAAGGGGCCGTGAAGAGTCATTATTGGCGCTCACTGCTTCTAGAATATTTTTCATTTTCCTCATACAAAAGGCGGTATGAAAATTAAATTGATTTAGGCTTAGCGGTGTTTGCATGTATTTATTGTATGTTATTTTTGGAAGAAATGTAATTGTGAAAATGCTATTTCGTGATGAATTTATTTTCAAAAAAAGTAATCAAAGTTACAATTTAGTGGAAATTCCTTGTGGTTCTCTTTGCTTATTTGCCAGTGTTTTACATTTGTTATGGTGTCATTGTTTGGCAGCATAATCAGCACTGATAATCACAGCAAAAGGAAAACTGACTGCACCCAAAACTAATTTTCTCCTGATGTAAGTAGTTATTTTATTTATGTTGTATCAAAAATCAGAATAAATGTTCTCCCATATTGTAGGGAGTATGAAAGAAGTAACTCACAGTTGATAATGAGGTAAAGCAGAGGTTGGTATTCTAGGTGCAGAGATTGTAACTGAAGTTAACAGATCAAGAATAAACCTGTAAATACAATACAATAGAACTTATTTTTGTATAGTGCTCTTCACTGAGTGCAGGTGCAGAGCACTGTGAACAACAAGTACAATACAATACAATACAATACAATACAATGTATTTTTGTATAGCCCAAAATCACACAAGGAGTGCCACAATGGGCTTTAACAGGCCCTGCCTCTTGACAGCCCCCCAGCCTTGACTCTCTAAGAAGACAAGGAACAACTCCCAAAAAAAACCCCAGTAGGGAAAAAAATGGAAGAAACCTTGGGAAAGGCAGTTCAAAGAGAGACCCCTTTCCAGGTAGGTTGGGCATGCAGTGGGTGTCAAAAAGAAGGGGGTCAAAACAATACAATACACAGAACAGAACAAATCCTCAATACAGTATAAAAATTAAAATTTTAGAAGTACGTAGCAGAATTTAACAATGGATGACATCACATAATATGATTTGGATTCGTTTATAGTCCTGGAGACCTCATCCATCAAGCTGCCTCCCCCATTTGGCCATTCCACAGCTGAAACAGTGCTGGGCCAGCCAATGCGATGAAAGGACCCCTCTTTCCCATGATTCTAGCGATCCTTCGTCAGGGGTGACTTTACCATAAGCAGGCACAACAACTTGACAGGTGGGCCATGGCACCAAGTGCCACTTTTGAGTACCGAGAAGAGAAACAGTATAGGTGAGGGTTAGTATCAAATTATAACTATCATGTTACTTATGTCTTAGTGCTAATGACTGACAACAGAGATGCAGTATGTACAGTTAATCAGCAGCTGTAGTCAGGATATGCTAAACTGAAGTAGTGAGTCTTCAGCCGGGATTTAAAAGCTGAGACCGAAGGGGCATCTCTTATAGTATCAGGCAGACCATTCCACAGTTAGGGGCCCTGTAACTAAAAGCTCAACCTCCCACTGTTATTTTATTAATCCTTGGAATCATAAGCAGACCGGCATCTTGAGATCTTAATGTGCGCTCTGGTTTGTAAGTCATGATAAGTTCAGACAAGTAAGCCGGACCTTGGCCATTTAATGCTTTATATGTTAAAAGGAGGATTTTGAAATCTGCCCTAAACTTAACCAGGAGCCAGTGTAAGGATTTAAGAACTCCAGTTTTCTTGTTCTTGTGATAATTCTTGCAGCAGCATTTTGGATTAACTGGAGGCTGTATAAATAACAGTTTGAACATCCAGTGAACACCGCATTGCAGTAGTCAATCCTACTAGAAATGAATGCATGAATTAATTTCTCAGAATCCTGTTTATGAGGGGTGGGGATCGATCTGTTCTTAATTTTTCTCTTTGTAAAAACTTGATTGCTTTGTATGGATTGTAATAAAATTAATAAAAAAAAAAAAAAAAAAAAAAAAGAATCCTGTTTATTTAGAAAGCGTCTTAATTAGATGGAAGAAACATGATTTGCACAACTTTGTAATATGTGCTTTAAATAACATGCTAGAGTCAAAGAACTCTGAGAGTTCAGGCTGATTCAGTAAAATTAATGGTGATTCCAACTGAGTTAAACGATAACAGAATATTGTTGTGATCAACGTCATTCCCTCCAACAATTAACATCTCTGTTTTATCTGTGTTTAAAGACAAGTAGTTCTCATCCATCCAGTCCCTTAATTCACTAACACAACTAATTAAAGACAACATTGGAGAAACTTCATTTGATCTAAATGAAAGGTATAACTGGGTGTCATCTGCATACGAGTGAAAGTTAACATTATGTCACCTAATGATAGATCCCAGTGGAAGCATGTAAAGTGAAAACAGTAAAGGTCCCAGTACTGAGCCCTGCGGGACACCATATCTCACTTTTGTGTATAATGATGGAGTACTGTCAGCACATTTCTGTACATATTGAAATCAATTTGATAAGAACTAAACCAAGCAAGCACGTTGCATGTAAGCCCAACATCATTATACATATTATACTAATTATTAAATACAGTACTGCTACACATATAAATGCAGATTTGTAAAAATACACAAAGAAAAAGGTAGAGTTGATTAACGATAAATGAAAATCAACAATATCTGTCCATTGATTAATTGATGAACTATGGCCAGGTGACAATGCTGGACATTAAAATCATACAAGAGAAAGTCAAAAATAAAGTCCCAGTCCTGGAGACCCGCTCCTGGGTTTTATATAATGGTGTCTGCTGACTGTCCAATCTGTTGGGAGAATCTTTCCATTTGCCCTTTTATCTGAGATGACTTTTCCATATGCAGGAGAGCAGCCTGGCAGTAGAGCATCCAGATGCTGAGAAGAGAAACAGAATAGAGGAGGGTTAGTAATGGTTTAAAGATATTGTGATACTTATATTTCTGTACAAATGACCAACAACAGAAATGCAGTATGCTTAGCTAATCAGCTCTAGTCAGGGTATGCTAGACTAAAGTGATATGTCTTCAGCCTGAGTTTAAAAGCTGAGACTGAAGGGGCACCGCTTAGAGTAGCAGGCAGATCATTCCACAATTATCAAGCCCTGTAACTGAAAGCTCAACTTCTCACTGTTATTTTATTAATCCTCGGAATCGTAAGTAGACCGGCATCTTGAGATCTCAACAAACAAAAGTCAACACCAGATTCTAAACTAAATAATTTTATTTAAACAATAAGTCTTTATAGAGTCTTGCCTTAATTTTTGTAAAGTTCAGATGTACTTAAAACAACTTCAAAAAACATGGTTGCAATGATTTCATTTACAATGCAGCCTGTGTAGTACCCATGCCTACTGATGGACAGTGTAATACCAACCAAAACAACTCAGAATAGTAGTGATTGATAAAAAAACACAGTAAATAATAACAATTGCTGGAGTAGTCCTGACAATTCAGAATAAAGTACAGATGCTTTATCTAAACATGGCTTTTTCAGTTTCAGTTTAAAGATAATCACTATCACCTTGTCATACATAACATATTTGCACATAGTCCATGTCTGTAGCACCATAGCAACCCTTTTCAAAATGACAGCATGTAATGAAGTCACAAAACAAGGAGCTTTAAAAAGAAAAAAGACCCAAAAAGAACCAAAGGGCATATTATAGAAATTATGTCTATGAATCTGACTAACAGTAAACTCCACTGTATCATTTGACACAACAACATGGCCTATTTGTTGTGCACTATTGAATGCAAAGACACATTTACAATTCTGTCTGTCTGCTGTAATATCATCTTTTGTTAACCTATCCATACTTGCAGATTTACTGATGCTTTGCAGGGAACTTATTGTGTAGGATTGTGGCTTTAACCAACTATCTTGAGAGTTGGTGAGTGTTCAACAGAAATCCCAAGTTCATCTTTGTTAATTTGGCTTCCAATTTTCACTTAATGATTTGACTGTTGTTTTTTCTGAATTGGCCCCTACTTGAATTATCAACAATGAATTTTTGTCCTTGCCATCCCTTAGTACATTATTCATTTCATTTCATTGCCTTGTCAGTACACAAATATTCTCTCTCACTTTAAACTGCATCATTGTCCCACAAGCAGATCCTATTTTGGTACAATGTCAACAACAAAGTAGGAGACCCTAATATTGTGAAATGAAAGATTACCCACCATACCTGTGCATCCATCCATCCATTACCCAACCCGCTATATCCTAACTACATGGTCACGGGGATCTGCTGGAGCCAATCCCTGCCAACATGGGGCGCAAGGCAGGAAACAAACCCTGGGCAGGGTGCCAGCCCACCGCAGATACCTGTGCATTTGAAGTCAAATTAAAGAAATGCTGTTACTGTACATGAAATCTATAACAGCAGTCTTTGCCACTGGCCATTAATGTAAAGAGATATTGCCATCTTTTCTAACCATCTTCTGTCATTGTAGAGCAGTTGTATGCTTATGTTAATGATGGTCTTCTTCAAGGAACTTCAGCATTACCAGGGAGACCTTATAAAAGATTTCTAGTCTGCATTTGGTGTTGTTTAAAATATCTTCAAGGAAATGGAATGGAAATAAAATTTTACTGCAGCCTCAAGTTACAGTTAGCAAAGTGTCTTTTTGCAGTAACAAGAGCCATGGTACAGCTTTCTCAACTGCATACAACACATTTACTTATTCACCTACTATTTATATCTGTGGAATGCCAATCCCTATTTTCGCATAGTACATCTTCTCAATACTATCCAATACTCAGAATGTCTCTGCAAACTACAAGTGGCATACCAGATTTGCAATAAAGTGTACACAGCAATTCAAGAGATGTCAGAAATCGTATTATCATACCATGAGATTTTCACCATTCTACAAGAGTGACCTTGCTTGATTATTAGCTGCATACAAACAGAAGCTCTTGCCACACTGAAAAAGCCTATGACTTTCATGACTGACCTAAATCAAAACAACAAACAGATTAATGTGCTACACCAATTTCAAGACCATTAGGATATTAGCATGCCACACTGAGTTGTGCTGCACAACTAAAGCCACATGTGTGTCTTTTGTTCAATCAACAAAAAGAAAGTGAATCTTAAAAACACAGCTTAAAAACACATCATCTCATGATTAGTCACTTCAGTTACTAAACTGTTTCAGAATTCCTAGAAGATTCCACCATTATTTTGTTTTCCAAGTTTAAAATGTCATGTTCAACAGGCAACTGCCACTTTTGTGAATAGTGCACGTTATTTTTCTTCAGACTCCTCCACTGATGCCTGAAATTCTCCTGTTCCATCTATCCAGTCTTGTATAAAAGGTTGCTGGAGTCCCAAGTCAGAACAGCTGTAGAGATGGAAACGACACAGTAAATTTCAGCTATGTTTAAAAAAAACACTAAAGGAACACGACTACCTAAACTTTTGAAGGCAACTTTTAAGTTTCAGTTAAAGAATGTAATTGGTATTACTATGTACTCTGTTTTCTGCAGTCATTCTTTAATGGTGGTGTTTCTTTTCTGTAGAGCCATCAAGAAAAATAATGTGATTTTCAAGAGAGCAAAAACATATATCAGTATAAGGTACATGTGTCTATTTCAGTAAGTTTGTATTACAATAATTTAATGAGGAAATGGCAAACTAATACTTTTCTTTAAATAGTTACACAGCTTTGATGGATAATGAATAATGCAGCACTCAGCATTGTACATAAAATAGCTCATTAGGCGTATATGTGATGTTATTACAGTTTTAAGTGTTAAACTAATAGAACTGTTGTTTTTGTTCCTCAGGGTAATGAAAAAATAAAGTGAAATCACATGATTTTAAAAATGCCAGGTGCTCAGTGTTTGGAATATGCCAAAAAATGTAAGAAATTGTATAATGGTTCCATGTGAAATACAAGGTAAAATCAATAAAACTCTTTTTTTTATTTTCATCAGTGCTCTCAAATGTATGATAATGTTATGTATTTCTAAAACTGAACCACAGAACATCACATTGACTTGTACGGTAAACATTCTGCATTAACTGTTGTGGACATATCAGTTTACAAACGTGTCAATCTATGTCCATGAGCAATACCTCCTGCTCATCTGCTATGCCATGTAGTTTGATTTACTTACTGACACCTAATTCTCTTCAGAAAGTGTATTTAAGCATGCCTTAGGGGTCCATCCTACATTTTTGCCTCCCGAATTGCTTTATCTTGTGCTTTAGATTTTCTGTTTGCTCAGCTTCTCAGTTCTCAGTTATCATTACTACTTCTTGAGCCTAGCACCTATTTTCTGTTTTAGATAATTCTTATATTTTAAATTGTGGGTCTCTGAACAATTAGTCTAAAAAATACCACATAAAGAGACTATGAGCCAGGGTCTTCTGAATGTAAAGGACAGGGCTACAGTTGTCCATCCGAAATTTCATCAGTTTTTTAACTGGCCTATCCACTTTACATTTGTAGAGAGCAGGTTCCTATTCTGGCTGCACAAGGAAATTAAAATAGAAGCAAGATTCAAACTTTGTGATTATCTCCGTACTTGTAGCTACCCTGGAGGTCAATTCAAAATTAAATTATTTGGACTGACCAGGCATTTAAGGAACTTATTTGAAGTACAAGGAAAAATCTAATGATACAATTTATATTGTGCTAAAGGAAGCTTACTATCATACAAATGCTAAGTTAGCAGATCTGCTAAAACTGCATATATTATTGTTAAAAACAGATCAATAAACAATAACTTTGTGTCATTAGTTGAGTTTTTGAAGCCATAATAATGTGCATTAGTATTACAATTAAAATGTAGTGAAATGTTGTTAAAGAAACTACAAATATAAATATGTTTGAATGGCATGGAAGTGAATGAGGTGCATTCTCCAATTACAAGTAATTAAGTGAAGTTAAGCTCAGTCCAGCATAAAGTAAACAGGCTTCAGCAATAACTAAGACTGGTCAGTGAGATAATGATGATCTTCAGTTGATATGTTTGATTTTACAAATGTGTCTTAAAATTTGGAAAATTTTAAAAGTTTTTAAATTTGAATGTCACTTGTCCATTAAATACTTATTTTCAGTAATTGTTATTAACCACCTGTTGTCTAAAGAATTAGTATTGCAAACATCAATATAATCTAACAATGTGACTGGCCAACAAACCTGATTTCAAAGATGTGTTGTTTCAAAAGCAGGTTTTATTTCTGTTATAAAACACAAGAACAGGCTTTTTTTTTTATACAAAATGCCTCACATTGAGCAAAATTTCATGTGCCAAATCAATATACTGTATACCATGATTTTGAAGAAATAACTTTGACTTAAGACTACATATCTTATTCTTTAAGTATGATCTTTTCCCATTTTGTTTACTTACTTGTACTAGGGGGCTCCGCCCCCTGCTCGCTTTGCTCGCCCACCCCGGGTTTGGTTTGTCGTTGGATCATCTGCTGTCTTTCTGCTGCTGCTGGCGAGCTGCGTGTTCTTTTTGTTGTGCTGCACGTTGATCATTTAAAAGCCTGTACAGCAGCTGTCCTTTTGCCACTTCGTGTCTCTACTGTTCGTGTTGTGAAGTAGGGGCTGAACGCATGCTAAGGAGATGCAGTCGGATCATCTGCTGGCTTGTTACTGCTGGCGAGCTGCGTTTTCTGCTTGTCACACTTTGCGTCAATCATTTCAAAGCCTGTATTGCAGCTGTTATTTTGCCACTTAGCGTCTCTGCTGCTCACATTTTGAAACGTGGGGAGGGGGTGGAGTGGAGGAGAAGTGGAGAAGTGGTCGGATCATCTACTGGCTTCCTGCTGCTGCTGGTAAGCTGTGTTTTCTACTTGTTGCTTGTTGTTGTTTTAAGAGCTGGGAGCACATGATGTCTGTCTGCCAAAATCATTCCAACAACTGCTTGGTTAGATGTCCATGAACTTGTTTTAAATGTCGTCTCACTGCCTTGTCTCGCGTGACGTTAAAGTGTCTTTTGTGGGACATCCAATTGTCTTCATGTGACGTTAAAGTGTCTCTCATGGGACATCAAATTGTCTTCCGAGAAGATCGCATCTCATCTCCCTAGTCTCCCTCCCAGGATTTTTTTTGATAATAGAGAGATAATACATTTCATCCATCTTTATTTTTGTTGGAAGTGCATAGAAAATATTTAAAGTGATTGTTACACCTTATTTAACAGTTTTTGCCAGTATACATGGTAAACTTTTTAAATTGTCACTTCTGCAAAGAATGAGGATCAGACTAATCTAACCAGCTCCAATGGGATTCTTATCACAGCAACCATCCTCAACAGTATGACAGTAACAGCCATACTTGGAGGCAGCATCTGCAAATAATTTTACAGGTTTTTTTTTTCTCTAAAGTATTTGTAATTTAATATCCTGTATAAAAAAGATTTTCTTTACTCAAGCTGAGCTTTGCTGAAACAGTTTTGTCTATTGATGACTGGTATATAATGCCACTGCCTTGGGTAGTCATGTGTAATTAAACAAGTAGAAGGACAAATCAAATGTTAAATAGCAGTTTCTTAATATTGCACCAAAAATACAGGGGATTTCGATTTATGTGCATTTTAAGACATTTACAGTGTCTGAGATTATATATGATATATGTAGGTAGAACAGGTAGTGAGGGGAAGCAATGAGTCTAAATCGTATAGATGAGAAGTAACAAGGTAACCAGAAGCCAAGGGACAAGATGTTAGTGAGAAGCAGAGGCAAAATTCAAAAGAACCAGAAAACTTATTCTAGTACCTGAGAGACATAGTCATCCACCACAGTATAGTGAGTGTTTAGACCAATGCTATATTTATCATGTTACATGCAGTGACGCCTGAAACCTGACGGTCATAGTCATGGAACACTAAACTGAATGCCACAGGAACAAAGGAAACAAGATGGTAAAAATCTGAAACCGTACAAAAATAAGTCAAAATGATATATATATATATATATAAAAATATATATATATAAATATACTACAGTCAAAAGTTTTGGAACACCTCAGTTTTTCCAGTTTTTCTTCAAATTTAATCAGTTGAAATGCAATGAATGATTTAAAATGGCAAAAAAGCTAAGCAGTAAACTGCCAGAGGTTTACATTTAAAGTTTTGATTAACAAAAACTGAAAAAAAGGAAATTTCAGAATATTACAAATAGGCCTTAGTCAGGGAACAACTAATAGGTTACAATCTATAGATGTTCTACATCAATTAAACTAAGCCTTGCAGACAATTTGTACAGGTGTCCCAACTTTTGTTGATTACTTAAAAACTGTCTTAAAGCAGCGTTGGAACAGACTGTGTTACTACACCCTATGAAGTATTACTTGTACAAATGACGCTGAAAAAAGTTGTGAATACCAGTGATAATGTCAAGAAAACTGCAATTCACAAAAAAAATGAGACAGAGCATTATTACCCTTAGAAGTTTATGCCTTCCATTTGGAGAAATTAAAAAAAAGAATCAAAATGTCAGTGAATACAGTGTTTTACACAATTAAAAGGCACTTAGAAACTGGAAAAATCTCTGATAGGAAGAGATCTGGTAGACCCAATGTCACAGCTTGTGTGATAGGCGCCTCACAGCAGAAAAGCTTCAAGGACAACTTAACAGTGGTCCAGGAAAGAAAGTGTCACTTTCTACTGTGAAAAGAAGACTTTGTGCTGCAGGTTTGATAGGGTGAGTGGCAGTAAGAAAGCCATTCCTTAAAGGATAAAATAGGGCCTTAAAATACCAGCTGTGGACTACTACAGACTGGAAGAAAGCATTATAAACTGATGAATCAAAATTTGAAATCTTTGGTTCATCATGCAGGGTGTTTGTATGCTGTCAAGTTGGTGAAAGGATGGTTCTTCAGTGCATGATGCCAACTGTCAAACATGGAGGAGGAAGTGTGATGGTCTGGGGTTCTTTTGCTGGAGGAAGAGTGGGTGACTTGAAAAGAGTTACTGGCATTCTGAATCAAAAAGGGTTACCACAGTTTGGCTGTTATATCAGCAAAAGGTGGTTACTTTGAATGAAAAATTTGAATAAAATTTGTACAATGATTGCTTGACTTATTTTTTGTTTGCAATTGTTTATCTGTTCTCTGCCTTGATTTAATGAAACATTAAGACATTATACTGAATGTATTTCCATAAAAATTGAAAAAAAAACTAAAGTGCTCTAAAACATTTGAACAATAGTGTCAGTCAGTCATTTTCCAAGCTGCTACATCCTAATATAGGGTCACGGGGGACTTCTGGAGCCAATCCCAGCCAACACAGGGCGCAAGGCAGGAACAAATCCTGGGCAGGGCGCCAGCCCACCACAAAGCAATAGTGTATGTATGTGTATATATACTACATATAGAAAATTCACAAAAACACATGTAAGAAACTAATATATTACAGCATGTGTGTACAGAGGAAACCATGAAAACCAACTCCTACAATTCTGACCCTTGGCTGGCTGCTTTTCTGATGTAACAGATAAAACCTGAGGAGCACCATCAATATGATACAAACACCGCTTCTCCCATTTGTTTTTTTTGCTGCACAGTTGTTAAGGCCTGCACATTTGTCCTGTGTCCTTGTAAGCCATCTATAATAAGTCAGTGAAGAATACTATACAAGTACAACGTGTACTGAAGTAAAATAGATGACTAATGAAATAATTTTAATATTGTTCTGTTTATTATGTTCTTTTCATTTTTTGTATTGTTTTGTGTACTGCAGTATACTAATATACCTTGTCAATAAAAATGTTTGTTTTAAAATGTTTTAAGATATGTAACCTTCCTTAATGCCTACTGTTGGTTGGCAAAATTCAGCAAAGCATTTTTTGTAGCTAATATGCTGTGTCCGCTGGTGACCTTGTTTGCCAAGTAGTTTAATGGAAATTCACAGTGTGGCCGGCTTCAATAAACTTTTTTTCTTCATAGCACCCCATGATTCTTTGCAAGGCCAACGTGAGATGTTGGATAGGACTGTCCCCCAGCCATTTAAACACAAAACACACACATAAGGAAACTGAATATGTGTTTGTGTATTTGTGTCTTAAAGATAACGTCTTTTTGAATTAACTTGTACGTGACCTCTGTGTAGTTTACCTCTTTAGTAGTATTACGCAGAGTGCTGTGCAGTTGATGTAAGCAGGAAGGACTGAAGAGTCCATGTGAATGTTGTGCATGTGGTTAAAGCAGCAGTGAACGAGCAAAAGAGTCAGGCAAGTAAACACACTGAAATTTTCTGGTTTGAAGGAGGGAGGCAAGTGCCTGCTATAACATTTGTCGGGGTAGGCCTTGGTGAATTTATGCTTCCTGTCTGCCAGTGCAAGAGATGTTACTGTTCTGATATTTATTTCTGCCATTTTTATCTCAGGGAGGTACAGTGGTGTAGTTTTTAACACTGCTGCCTCACAGATCAGGACACATTTTTGGCCATAATAATCTGTCCAGTATAGTTGGCAGACATTTCCCTAGCTGGCAGGGGGCACTTAAAATACCACTGCACCATTACAGTCCACTCAAACGAATATTTCTGCATTTTAACAAACTGGAAATTCAGAGTGGTTCACTCATTAATATTAATGACTTTCAAATAAAATTGTACAGGGTTTTTTTTTAATTTTATTACTTGGTTCATGCCATGGATGAAACCCCAATTAAAATCAGGAAATAAAATAGTTTGACAGATGAATGTCTGGATTGTTATCATAAGCTATACAATGAAAAACATGTCAGCAATTTAAGCAATTTGTGGTATACAGGTTGACTAAACAATCGTCATCCAGCAAATAATAAACACATTTAATTAAACAATAAATTAATTTCAGTTTACACCACATGTAAAATTACCTTTCAGTGAACTGGTGTCCCAGCTAGGTTGGTTCCTGCTTTGTGCCTAATATTATAGGATGGATTGTAGTTCCCTTAGGCATTGCAATTCATCACTAAGGTTCAGTTAATGAATTGAGCATGGAGAATATTAAAAAAAGTAAAAAAAATCTATAATTTAATTTTAATTTTATTGTCACTTTGCTTATGGAAGTTTTATTTTGCTTTGAAGTAGGTCTAGTTTTGCTTTTCATAAAATGTGAATATTTAAAATGTAAGAAAAATATAATTTCTGACAGGGTTATAGTGTACTCATGACTACAAGCATCACATTTAAAAAGAAAATTTGGATGAAAGATTTTACTAAAAAAGCCTGTGTGGTCACATGGCTACTTAGTTTTCTGGAAGGTATTGATAATACAGGGGTACTTATGCACACAATAATAATATGAATAATTCACTTTACTCTTTGTTTTTTTTGTTTTTTTTAATGTAGCTTTATACCTGTTTTAATTAATGCAGCTGTACATGTAGCATGATGGATCCTTTATTAATTATTCCCTTTGCTGCTGCCTCCAGAGAGCTCAGTTTTGTGCACAGAGCAGAGCCAGCCTAACTGATTAACTTAAGTCTGTTGCCATCTCCTGTTCCCATGCTGCTGCCCCATCATACCACTACATAAAAGATCACGCTTGCAACCATAAAATGATAATACATTTAATAATTAAAGATATCACTGGGAATAAAAGATTCAGCGTATAATTTGTTATTCACTAAAATTAATGAATTGGTCAAAGGCCTGAATATACACTGAATATATATAAACCACTTCACTTTTTATTCGAGAGATGAAGAATTGAGTGATGGAAACTGTGCTTTTTCTGAAGTCCACTATCATCTACAGTACTTGGCTGTTCTAATGCAGAGCTATAAATGCTTCACCCTGTATCAGTCAACAATGTTATTCTTCCTCCTGTCCACCACTTGCAAACCCAGTGATTGTAGAGTTGCCTGATAACATCTGCAGGTTTTAAAATCTGTTAATGAATGTAAATTTAAACATATTATTACATAAATAATTAAATAACGAGAATTAGTAATATAGAAATTCCATACATGTAAATATTTATCTACAAACAAACTAAAACAAAATATGTTTCTGGACTTCTGTAGCGCCTTCAACACCATCCAACCTCTGCTCCTTAGGGACAAGCTGACAGACATGGGAGCAGATTCATATCTGGTAGCATGGATCGTGGACTATCTTAAAGACAGACCTCAGTAATTGGGTCTCGGGAACAGCAGATCTGACAATGTGGTCAGCAACACAGGAGCGCCACAGGGGACCGTACTCTCTCCGGTCCTGTTCAGCCTATTTACATCGGACTTCTAATACAACTCGGAGTCCTGCCACGTGCAAAAGTTTGCAGATGACACTGCTATTGTGGGCTGCACCAGGAGTGGGCAGGAGGAGGAGTATAGGAACCTAATCAAGGACTTTGCTAAATGGTGTGACTCAAACCACCTACAACTGAACACCAGCAAAACCAAGGAGCTGGTGGTGGATTTTAGGAGGCCCAGGCCCCTCATGGACCCTGTGATGTGTAGAGGGTGCAGACCTATAAATACCTAGGAGTGCAGCTGGATGATAAATTGGACTGGACTGCCAATACTGATGCTCTGTGTAAGAAAAGACAGAGCCGACTATACTTCCTTAGAAGGCTGGCGTCTTTCAACATCTACAATCAGACGGTTGTGGCGAGTGCCCTCTTCTACCCGGTGGTGTTCTGGGGTGGCAGCATAATGAAGAGGGATGCCTCAAGCCTGGACAAACTGGTGAGGAAGGCAGGCTCTATTGTAGAGACGGAGCTGGACAGCTTGACATCCGTGGCAGAGGGACGGGCACTGAGCAAGCTCCTGTCAATAATGGAAAATCCACTGCATCCGCTAAACAAGATCATCTCCAGACAGAGGAGCAGTTTCAGCGACAGACTGAGTAGATTGTTCCTCCCCCACACTATGCGACTCTTCATTTCCACCCGGGGGGGTAAACGTTAATATTATACAAAATTATTGCCTGTCTGTTATACCTTCATTGTTATCACTCTTTAATTTAATAGTGTTCTTTATCAGTATGCTGTTGCTTGGGTATGTGAATTTCCCCTTGGGATTAATAAAGCATCTATCTATCTATCTATATAGTTATAATAATGGACCTACATTTTAATAACTACAGTATCAATTAAATATTCCTAGTAGTTTATTCAAATGCAGTACATTTGTTACTGTTGTTGCTTATTATGTGTTTATTGCTGTTTACTTCAATGTATTACCAGACATCCCACCCTTGCAGAAATGATTTCATTCAGATCAGGATAAGGGTTATGTGCACAGCAAAGAGACCAGGGGGCTCTGCGCACAGGACTTTCTAGGAATTCCTGGTACCAGCATTTTTGCCCCCTTGGGCTGTCCAGTCCGATTGCCACCATTTGGGGGTTGGGAGGTGGGAGGGTTTATCTCCTTGGGGATTCCAGGAGATTAGGAATCACTTGTGATGTTTGTTACTACTATATAGTCATTGTTTTTTTATTTATGTATGTATGTATGTACTGTATGTATTTTATGTATTTATTTATCATAGTATAGTACAGTACTTTACTTCTCTTGCATTTGTCCTGTGTCTATGTGGATGTTGCACTGTGGTCCTAAGGAATGCTATTTTGTACCACTGTATGTTGCAATACTGTGTATGGATGGTATGGCAATAAACCCTCCTGAATTGACATCTGCCCTAAACCATTTCTTCTATCAAAGCTCAATTTTTTTAGCTAATTCTAATATTCTAAAAAAGTATGAAGCATGCCTAAAAAAGCAATTGTTCAAAATTTAAAAAACATAAAGGGCTTACGCTTTTCAGAGCAGTTAAATTAAAAAGAAACATTTTCTCATTTGAAAATTTGACTTTGGTTAATGAAAGCAGTTCAAGGGCTCATGCTCTGATTTTTACTCTGCTGTTGTCACTGACCAGTCTCTTTAGTTTTTCTTAGTACTTACATAGTACTAAGTACTAAGAGACTGTAATTCAAATATTTCCACTAAACTGACTTTCCATCATCTATTTTCAAAATCTTAATTTTTCTAGACAGTATCAAATGGAGCTGGAGCCGATTCCATCTAAAAGGCATTAAGTAGCACATGAATGGACGCCCTGCCCTTTCAAACCTGACTCGAACTCGGTCAAGAAGTAAAAATCTAGAGTCGTCAATCAACCTGACAGAAGCTCTTTAGACAATGGTAGACACTCACACAATTATACAGATAACATTTTGCAGTTGAGAATCAGATCATGGTTCATTTGCGGTGAGGAAGTAATTCTACCTTTTTTAGCACCGTGCCTCCCCTTCTGTCACATTTGTCAGAAAAAGTTAGGTCATAAATCAAAGTAATAGATGTATAGTGCATATGGTGTGTAGCCATATGATTAATAGATGACCACAAAAAATGTCCTGATTCAAAAATGAAGATCAGTCATCTGCTGCTGTTGTGATTGACAGCTGTCAATGTCTAAAAAACATAGCCTGTTATAAGGACATTTTGGGTAAATCCACCAGCAGTCTAATTCATAGTAACCAGAAATGAGCACTGTGGTAGATATCTGTGTGGTCATATTAATACTTAATATTTATCTCAACTTGATTTCAGTATAACACAAATTTGGCTAATACAGAGACCTATACTATAAACCACACTGTAAAATTCAGATTTTATTCACTTTTTCATATAGTACTTAAATGTTTAGCAAAAGCAGTGGTCAAATAATATGAAGTCTTTAATAATTTTCTTCAAATATTTGCTAATCAGTTTTTTTGTATAAGGGCTTCATTTTTATAGCCTTCTTTTACCAAAATAAACATCATTAAAATAATTTCCTTAAATACAGACATCAAGTGTAATATGCTTACGTTAGGAAAGTAGTTTATTCTGAATGTCAGGATTGTCCTGGCTTTTCCCATTGATTATTTTTTACTGCCTTAGTTCTTTTGGATTTTCCACATGTAAATACTTCTTGAGCTTTGTGATATTCATAACATAATGCATTTTAAGCAAGAACAGAAAGACCAGCCAAAACTCAGTATGAATATAAATATCAGTGTCCAAAGGATTATCTCAAGAGACTAGACAGAGGCCTTAAAAAGCCTGATGCCACATATAAGTCTGACTTTAGCCCAGCTTTGAGCCCAGTAGACCACCATGCTTCATCACTGCACATCAACATTAATAAGTTGCTTATAGTTGTTCAAGAGTGCAAAAAAACTACAGTACAATACACTACAAGAATATACAGTAATACAGAACGTAATGAAGGATGCATAGAAGTGTAACTATTAGGGAACTTTGTTCTTTTAAAAAAGTTACTAAGCAAAATCACTAGTGCTATAACTATCATACAGAGCATAAAATGAACACAATTCATGAAAAAGATAAAAAAAAAAAAATTTTGAGTTTGTATAATTTGAACAAATGACAACTGAGACAACTGACAGATTAAATTTACAGATTTTGAAAAAGGTGGAATGTGAGAGAATGGAAGACAAGCATTTTGTTAAATATGGGTTTGCTTTCTTTATCAGTACATGCAGAACTTTGACATGCGTCCCTCTTTCACTTTAGTGCAGTCACTCTGCTGTTAGTCATATTACTCACTAAACAGGTTTAGATCAAATATTTCAATTTTGTTCTAAATACACTTCTTGATGAATGATAGATTTCAAAATATGAACCAGATTATTGAGTTTTTTCTTTTCCAAACTCTAACACTTGTTGAACACATATGTAGAGTTGATCAAAGCTAAGGCCACATGTTATCAAAAATAAAATGTGGAAATATCAAGCTATATTTAAAAAGTAATGCATTACAAGAAATCAGAAAAGGGAAAATGTCTAACATTACATGAATTGCAGGATTTTTACTAAATGAAAAAATAAATCTTTAACAAGCGGTTTTTCTGACCTATGCACTAGTGCTTTATTTGACTCTTCCCATTACCTTGTCGACTAGAGAAAGATCTTTTTCCGTGCTAAAACTGATAAAATCTTATTTGAGGAGCACAAATAAGGTTAACAGGGGTGGCTTTGTTAAGAATTGAAAGTGATCTTTCCTATAAATTAAATCTGGATGTGCAAGGCTTTGTGAACTCCAGTAAATGAAGAGGATTAGGGAACAGTTTAGTTTGGAAAGGGTGAGAAAAGAAATATATAATTAACAAAAGAAGATAAAATAGTTCTGTTTTGTTTACAGTTTTATACTTCTTAATTTTCAAAAGAATTATTTGTTAGATGTATGACAATAAATAAATATTTCTTTGAACACAGTATCACTTTTCATTTTACATAAAACCCAACAACTATACTATGAAGGCCATTCAGGAAAAAAAGATTGGTTT
>JANRMT010062813.1:48497444-48568991 GCA_026402145.1 Polypterus bichir lapradei | reverse complement strand
ATATATATATATATAATGGTTTGGATACATTAGTTTAAATACATGCGTTCAGATATATACATTGGTTGAGATATACTGTATATATTGTCATGCAAACATGCATGGGAGACAACTTAAGGGTTTTGGTAATGGTAATTACCTTCCGGACCAGGGGTTGGCACTATGTACTAATGCCTTCTCCTCCCTCTGTAGAACACTATCATGTCCATCCGCCTGGATCCTCTCCTTCCTGCCACTTGAATTCATAACCCGGAAATTGGATATCTTGCTTCAGTACCTATCAAGAAAGAAAAGACTAATCCACATTTATTGCATATTTTCCTTGCTTTTGCATTTAAAATGAGTCATTAAGGTGGTGCCCCTACTCTTTATCTTTGCTTGTGCTCTATTTTACAATATACATTGGTTTCTATAGGTCCATTCTGGTGTATACTCATTGGCTGAGATACAACTGATTTGAATACAGTGATCCCTCTTTATATCGCGCTTCGACTTTCGCGGCTTCACTCCATTGCGGATTTTAAATGTAAGCATATCTAAATATATATCACGGATTTTTCGCTGGTTCGTGGATTTCTGCGGACAATGGGTCTTTTAATTTATGGTACATGCTTCCTCAGTTTGTTTGCCCAGTTGATTTCATACAAGGGACGCTATTGGCGGATGGCTTAGAAGCTACCCAATCAGAGCATGTATTACATATTAAATAAAACTCCTCAATGATATACGATATGCTTCCCGCGCGGTGCTTGATTGTTTACTTTTCTATGTCTCTCTCACTCTCTCTGCCTGACGGAGGGGGTGTGAGCAGAGGGGCTGTTTGCACAGAGGCTGTTTGCCTAGAGGATACGGACGCTTCTCTAAAATATGCCGCTTTATCGCGGTGCTTCTGCATACTTAAAAGCACAAAAGCACGTATTGATTTTTTGATTGTTTGCTTTTCTTAGCGAGCGCTCTCTCTCTCTCTCTGAAATTTTCTGCTACTGACGCGCGCACTCCTTTGAAAAGAAGATATATTTGCATTCTTTTAATTGTGAGAAAGAACTGTCATCTCTGTCTTGTCATGGCGCACAGTTTAAACTTTTGACTAAAGGATGTTATTTCATGTCTAGAGGGCTCTAATAATGTTAACAGTGTGGGAGAGTTTATAAGGGCTTAAAATATATAAAAATAACCATACAAACATATGGTTTCTACTTCACGGATTTTTATCTATCGCGGGGGGTTCTGGAACGCAACCCCTGCGATCAAGGAGGGATTACTGTACATACATACAGGTATATACATATATTGGCTGAGATATATACAGTATATTGTTTGATATACATTGGTTTATATATTGGTTTAAATAGATCAGTTTAGATATATACATTGATTCAGATACATCTCATTGGATAAATAGTTTGGTTTAGATACATACAACAGTTTGAATAGAATAGCTTGACTTTACATGCAGGCACAACATAGCCTTTAGCGTCTCAGTTTTGTTTCATCATTGCTTCCGTATTGTTGTCATTATTGTACATTTTATACAAGAAGTATATACCTATTGATCACATTTTATTTTGCAAGATGTCTTGATTGGGGTCCTTGATTCCAATGCATTTTTCATTCATTATTTTAAACACTTTCAAAAGATCTCTGTCTCCTCGCCCCACCCAGCTCATTCCACCCACCTCTCTTGCTCCCTCTGTTCTTCCCGTGACAGATCTTTCTCAGAAAGTATTGACCGCAACATTAATATGTCCCTTTTTTTCCACCATAAAACATTAGTTTATCATTGACTGAAAGCAGTTATTCCTTATTGGCAGCTTTTCATTGAACTGTGGTCTATGTCAGGAAGAATAAGAATTCCGTTTGCTAAACAGATGATCCTCTTTTCGGAGGGAAGCACTATAGTTGTGCAAGTTTACCCATCTGAGATTCTTGTCTATTGGAGTGCTGTTGTGCAGCTTATGGCCTTACCCCACTACAGGGGAACAGCTCTCAAGAGAATGTCTTTGAATTCTATTAATTTCAGGAAATTAAAATTGGAATTGAATTCCTCTGAAAATAAATAAGGTTATGACTTTTGTTTTAAAAGACCACAAGTACTGTTTGTATAAGTTCAACAATAAAGACTACTTTTAAAGAAGTGCTTTAATTTTATTTATGCAGCTTTGATCTCTATATACGACAGGTGGTACCAGACGCAAGGATTGCACAAATGGATCAAAAACAACAGCAACAATATTATGCTCAACAAGTTCCTCATCTGCTCGATACTGAAGAGATTTTAAGGAGTTGCTACTGAAAATTACCCTTGCAGATTTTTTCTTTACCTTTGTATGAACTGCCAGGATGATGTGCTGAGATGGGGTGCCATTGTTGCCATACTAACTAGAGATGCACAGCAACCTATACACAATGTCCTCCTCAACATGATGGATTAATATGATTTTCTGAAACTGCAAATTCTCCTATGTACCTCTATAATTTTTATGTTTGACAAATTAAATCTCTATGTCTGATTGGAGCTCATGCTTTAGATTTTGTGAATCTCAGCCAGAGCTGGTTATGGATGATCCTGCAGATCAGATTATAGAGAAGTTTGCTGTACAGTGATCCCTCGCTATATCACGCTTCGACTTTCGCGGCTTCACTCTATCGCGATTTTTTCTCATACACGCTTACGTCACTACGCATGCGCTTTCTGAGAACTTTTATCTAAGCCCCACGATGGCTCCTAAACGTGCTGCTTTCTGAAGCCTTCTGACAATAAAACTAAGCGCCAGAGGAAGATGCTTACTATCCAGGAGAAGGTGAAACTCTTGGATATGATCAAAGATGGCAATACCCTACAAAAGCCTCCTCACGCATATGAAAAGACAGCGCCAGCAACTGCCTATCAAGATGTTCTTCAGCCGCGCACCCAGACACCCACTGCCTACTCCTAGTACTCCTTCAGCGGAAGAAGACAACAACGCACCTGCTGAAGATACTGCACCACCTGAAGACTCTCCTACTGAGATTGTGCCTTCATAGGTTAGTGGTTGTGTGTAAGGAACTCTGTGTGTGTGTGTGTGTGTGTGTGTGTGTGTGTGTGTGTGTGTGTGTGTGTGTGTGTGTGTAATTAAAAGTACAGTACAATAATCTACTATATAAAAGTGGTCGGGATTGTCCTTCTGTCCCGTGAGTGTGCAAAAAAAAAACGGGATAAAAAAACTTAGGTTTTCAGGAGATGTTATGAATGGGCACTTTGATGTTCTCTTTCCCTACACTTACATGCCTGATGTACACATGGAGCGCACACAAATTGAGGATAAAAGTCGGTCGCCTTAAAAGGCGGGTGAGCCTAGTAATAATATGATATTTGTAACGTCTGTCTTATTTTGTCTAATACTATATTGGGTAATACGAGTGTAATGGTGACTAAAGGGTGTTACTTCATGTCTAGAGGGCTCTAATAATGTTAAAAAACGTATTTAGAAGGTCGTAAACAGGTTTTCTATACTCTAACTGCGAAAATATTCAATTTATAAATAAAGAATCCTACTTCGCGAAAATTCATTTATCACGGTAGAGTCTGGAATGGATTTAACGCGATAAATGAGGGTTCACTGTAGATGAGATATGTGAGGAACTGCATGAAGAAATGCTTAGAGTCTATGTTCGTTCTCTTATGGATTCAGTTATAAGACAGATAGTGATGCAAGTCACTTGCAAGAAGAAGGGTTATCCTAGACTTGCAACATGTTCAGAACTACCACTTTGATCTTGTTGAGTATTGATACCAGAGTCTGGCTTTCAAACTTTTGCACTAGACTCACAAATCACCGTTGCTCTAGTGGTTCCACTTTTTAGGGAGGGTGATTGGACAAATATTCCATTTAGAGGAAATCACCTTGGCAAAACCCCAACTTGAAATTAACATACTTGCTTTTGATGTGGTCAACTGGGTCATATTGCACGTTAATGTTGCCTTTCCGAGGCACAGTCTTTGAAGATCAACATGGCAGAGGTTTGTTATTCCACTATTTTGACCAAAATGAAGTAGAAAGATAATTTTTATATATATGTGGAATAAGCAGCACAGCAAGTACTTGCCTTATTTGACTGTGGTAGTGATCTGTGTGTGGACTGGTAAGATTTGCTACGAAAACTAAACTGTGAAATATCAGAGTGCTTAGACATTCAAAGCGTCCATGATGATGTACAAAAAATGAAACAATACTATTTCCAGTAAAATAATAGGAAAAGGCATATTAGGTTTGGAATAGAATGTGTATTAAACAATGTTGGGCTATGTTGACAATAACTTAATTAGCATGGGTTTGTACTGTTCGTAAAGTACAATATTTTTTTACAGTAGAAAAGGCTGCTGTTTCACTAAATTACATATTTGTGATTCTAAAAGGAAGACTCAAGTTTGGACTTTGCATTTAAACAGGCCTGACTAATGAATGATGAGTGTTATAAGAAATGAGACATGCACAATCTGAAAACTCCACATTTTATTATAAAAATGTTTTTTTATATGGGGTAATATTGGATCACATTGCAGCTGACTACATAGACTAGTTAGTTGTTCTACACTCCAAAAGGGAGACTGTTTTACATCTTGGTCACTCATATGTGTTAGTTAATATCTTGGGTCTGAGAAAACAAGGGACTGTATTTTTGTTAAATAAGTGAATGAAGCTGAGAGGGAGGGTGTGACATACAAGGCAGAAAATGTGGTGCTTCTCTATTACAGTTACAGAGAAAATGTACTTTCACCCAGAGAGTAGTCTGGTAAATGTAGGATCAGCTGCCTTCATGCACGAGTCTCATATCTCATTGTAATAAAGACTTTTGCAAGTGATCTCTTGCCTGATGCAGTTGGCTATATTCACCTGAGGCCCTTGTCTCTTGAAAAGGCATCATGCAGCTTATGGTCCCACTCCATTGTAGGGTGATAAGAGGATGACTATCAATTCTTACAATTGAAGAAAGTCACAAATGGAATTGAATTCTGTTTAAAATTAATTAATCATGACTTTTATTTTGAAAGACTCCAGGGACTGCTTGTACAAGTTCAACAATAAAGAGTGTTTTTAAAGAACTCCTTTAGTTTTATTTGTGCAAATCTAAACCCAATATGTGACTATACAGTGACACGTGAGTCGGTCTCTTACACCCCAAAGACGAAGCTGAGTCTCAGTACTTTAGCAAAACCAGCTTTATTCAACTCGAAAAAGGGACAGCAAGGTTAATTATTGTAGCGGGATCTACCATTCTACTATACACAGACAAAGCAAACAGGCAGGGCCAAGTCAATGTTCTCTGCATCACCCATTGGGCAATTGGCACTTTGCGTGTGGCAGTGGTCAGCTTGTAGCTGTTTTTGTAGTGCTGTGAATCTGCATTGCCTTGGCAACAGACAAGCAACCTTCAACAGATGCAGGAGTCGTGCTTCTGCATGTCGTCCCATTAGGGATGGCCTCAAAAGGGGCAATCACGCTTCTGCATGTCATTCCGTTGGGGAGGGTTCTCAATAGAATTCTGAAGTCTCACAATATATTATATATTACATAAAATAGAATAAAATTCTCTAAAAGATATTGTTAACTAAATATAAGATGAAAAATTAGATTCAGAAAACAAACTTGTTTGTAAACAAAATTACTTCAGATGCATTACTTTAAGAAGATCATTGCCTATTTTTCTGAAAAAAAAACCAAGAAATAACTCCATAACTGTAAATATTTTATGTTTAAGGATTAAAAATTTTGTGGATTACATTATAGTCACTTTGTTTCTTTTAATAAATGTTTGTTATAAACCTGATTATGGAAGGGGGTGCAATTCTGTACACATTGGAGACGTTCCTTAGCTACACCACTGCTGACCACTTACTGTACTTCACCTCCATGAGTATTTTGGCTCCATTGGCTAAAATCATTTCTCTTCACTTCTTGCAGGTTGCAGACCTGAGTTACCGTCCCAGGAGTTCAGTGGGGATAATCTGTGTATAGAACACTACCCAAGTTAACAGAAACTGCTTACATAATTACATTCATAATGGCTTAAGATTTTAACTGGGTATTAAATGACACTAAACTTTATCTACAACCCCAATTCCAATGAAGTTGGGACGTTGTGTAAAACATAAATAAAAACAGAATACAATAATTTGCAAATCCTTTTCAACCTATATTCAATTGAATACACTACAAAGACAAGATATCGAATGTTCAAACTGATACACTTTATTGCTGTTTTGCAAATCTTCACTCATTTTGAATTTGATGCCTGCAGCACGTTCCAAGAAAGCTGGGACAGGGGCATGTTTACCACTGTGTTATATCACCTTTCCTTTTAACAACACTCAATAAGCATTTGTGAACTGAGGACACTAATTGTTGAAGCTGTGTAGGTGGAATTCTTTCCCATTCTTGCTTGATGTACAACTTCAGTTGCTCAACAGTCCGGGGTCTCCATTGTCGTATTTTGTGCTTCATAATGCACCACACATTTTTAATGGGAGACAGGTCTGGACTGCAGACAGGCCAGTCTAGTACCCGCACTCTTTTACTATGAAGCCACGCTGTTGTAACACATGCAGAATGTGGCTTCACATTATCCTGCTGAAATAAGCAGGGACGTCCCTGAAAAAGACGTCGCTTGGATGGCAGCATATGTTGCTCCAAAACCTGTATGTTTTAAACCTGATTATGGAAGGGGGTGCAATCCTGTACACATTGGAGACGTTCCTTAGCTACACCACTGCTGACCACTTACTGTACTTCACTGTGAAGGCACCATTAATGCTGTACCTTTCAGCATTAATGGTGCCTTCACAGATGTGCAAGTTACCCATGCCATGGGCACTAACACACCCCCATACCATCACAGATGCTGGTTTTTGAATTTTGCGCTGACAACAATCCAGATGGTCCTTTTCCTCTTTGGCCCAGAGGACACGATGTCCATGATTTCCAAAAACAATTTGAAATGTGGACTCGTCAGACCACAGCACACTTTTCCACTTTTCGTCAGTCCATCTCAGATGAGCTCCGGCCCATAGAAGCCGGCAGCGTTTCTGGGTGTTGTTGATATATGGCTTTCGCTTTGCATGGTAGAGTTTTAACTTGCACTTGTAGATGTAGTGACAAACTGTGTTAACTGACAATGGTTTTCTGAAGTATTCCTGAGCCCACGTGGTAATATCCTTTGCAGAATGATGTTGGTTTTTAATGCAGATCCTGAGGGATCGAAGGTCAAGGGCATCCAGTGTTGGTATTCGGCCTTGCCGCTTACGTGCAGAGATTTCTCCAGATTCTCTGAATCTTTTGATGATATTATGGACAGTAGATGATGAAACCCCTAGATTTCTTGCAATTGTACATTGAGAAACGTTGTTCTTAAACTGCTGGACTATTTACCCACGCAGTTGTTCACAAAGTGGTGAACCTTGCCCCATCCTTGCTTGTGAACGACTGAGCCTTTTGTGGATGCTTCTTTTATACCCAATCATGACAAACACCTGTTTCCAATTAACCTGTTCACCTGTGGAATATTTAAATCAGATGTTTTTTGAACATTCCTCAACTTTCCCAGTCTTTTGCTGCCCCTGTCCCAGCTTTTGTAGAAGGCATCAAATTCAAAATGAGTGAAGATTTGAAAAACAACAATAAAGTTTATCAGTTTGAACATTAGATATCTTGTCTTCTTAGTGTATTCAATTGAATATAGGTTGAAAAGGATTTGCAAATCATTGTATTCTGTTTTTATTTACGTTTTACACAACGTCCCAACTTCATTGGAATTGGGGTTGTAAAACTGGCTGCACAATATAACATTTCTTCAAAGCAGCAAATCCAAAAGAATGAAGTTCAGACTGCAAAAACACAGCAGATATGCAACATAATGTATTTAGGAATTATTATTTAACACCTTACTTATTGGAATGTAAGGAAAATGATGCTGCAAAGGTTTTTAATAAAAGATAAATACCACAACTAAAGGTATCAGATATATCTTTGGTTGAAGTTAAGTCTGTATAAAATGAAAAACCTGCAGGCTTAGACAGCATTTCAGAAAGAAATGTAAAAAAATTAAGTGAAGTCTTTTAATGTTATGTATGTTCATTGAAGGCAGATCAATAAGACCATAGCTAAAATATTATACCAGTCATCAATTTTTATTTCTAATAAGAGTAATAACTTTTAAGAATGCACATCCCACCGACTAATTTCCCTACTGAACGCTGATTTTCAAAATTCTTGCCAAAGTTATTGCAAATAGAATACACAAAGTACATTCTTCTATTATTCCATAAGATCAAACTGGATTTATTAAAGGCAGCCAATTACTGTCAAATCTCTAACATATACTCAATGTAAAATACACCTCAGCAACAACAGAGTGCCTGAAGTCTTGCTATCTTTGGATGCAAAACAGTCTTTGAAGAGTGAAATGTGCTTAAATAATCACTACATTACACAGTTTGGATTGTACCTAGTATATCTGAATGGATTAAACTATTATAATCCGTCCCTGAAGCTTTTCTTGGGCTAAATATAAATTCTGATTTCTTGATTTTAGGGAGTGGAGCCAGACAGGTGTCAACAATTTTGTTCGATATATTCTTGGGTAAATAATCTAAGATTCAGAGAACTGTAAAGAAAGAATATGAATTAAGAAGTTTTTTGTTTATGCAAAGGACACAGTGCTTTAAATAACTGATCAATATTCATCACTTTCATATGAACTAAAAGTAGGGAGGAGTTCAAAAAATGTCATGGTTGAAAATTAATTTGTATACGAGAACATCATTTCCCGTGCATGCTATCCTAGTTTTAAGTTAACTGTCTGAGCAACAGTCCACAAATCTGAGCGTCATGAGTGTGTGATAATTTAAACATTTATTCAAATTCACTCTAGCAACCTGATTAAATGTGTTAAATAAAATCTTAGCAACTGGTCAGGTTTGAAGGAAATCTTTCCTTGAAAAAAATAATTAGCAAAGTTGTATCTTCGTTTTTTTTTTTATTATTATAAACCGGCCAAATTAACTGTCCAGAGATCTAACACAAGTTCGGGTATGGTGCTACCTAATTTTCAATTTTAGTATTGGGCTTTAGTATTCATATTAAATATACAGTACATAAGTATAAAGTTATGGATGCAATAAGACAGGAATTAACTTGACACTTGAAGGTAGAAATGCTGTTGTAAATTACACCCTTAAAGGCAATCATATATTTCCACCATTCCTAAAATATGTATTATTTAATATATGTAAAGGGCTTGATATTTGGACCTTTAAAATATAATTACAACATAGTCTCATTCTTTGAAGACCTGTTGAAGAAATGAGTCACTCCTAACTAAATCATATCTAATAGCATGTGTTTCCTCCATGAGAAACAGCTGCAATTCTGACAGGCATGGATGCCACCAGTTTCCAGGGGTAAGCAACATTAATTTTCATCCCTTTTCAGCACCAAATCCCAACATTTGGCCAGATTGGTCAGATGACTCCACCAGCATTACACCTGTTGCTCTAAATAGTCCCATAGGTTTTCTATGAAATTCAATACTGGGAATTTTATGGACCAGTCTAGATGTGAGAATGTTTCAGAAAGTTCTTCATGTCAATTACACACAGTTCCAACCCTTTGCATGACAATTCTTATCTTGGAAATGAACCACAAATGTTAAAACCAGTCATCCAGAAGCCCAATGTAACCTTTTTATTTCAAGTGCATCTTCATCTTGACCACAGGACCCATTTCCTTATAACTGAAACACTCCCAGATCATCGGAACAACTTTTATCCACAGTCCTCATGGAAGGTTTGCAATGAGCTCGTCGCATCATTCAAGTCCAGGAGAATTCAGGCCAGATAACATGTTTCTAAACATTGACAGTCCAGTGTGTGTGGCTCTGCACCTACTGTAACTGCGCAGTTTTTTGAATAACAGTTAGCATGGGCCTCTTCTACAATACTCTGCTCCAGATATCCATGGAATACAGTTCCCTTCTGAATGTTCATTTGGAAATGGCTTTGTTGTGGGACTCTATTAACAGCCTGCTGCATTTGTTGTCTGATGGTAAATCGGTTTGCTATCGCAATGCGAGACACATGATGACAGTCCCCATCTCTGAACACCGTCTTTCGACTGCAGTTCTGGTAACGATGAACAGTTAACTGCGATGTATTCCACTGCTGGAAGATTCATTGGATAGTACACTTTGTCACACTTACGTCAGCAACTTCCAGTAAACGGGAGATGACTAATTTTTTTGTCTAGAAATTTAGGAGCTTTGCTAAAGGAAACCTGGCCAAAATCCCAAGCCTCCCTAGCTATTTACTTCAGAAAGAATACCTTTAAGTTGTGACACAGATACAGGAAGTTTTTTCAAATTATAGCATTTTTGTCCAAAGACAGCACTTCTAGAAAAACTGGACTGGATTTTGAAGTCAGCCTTAGATACAATGTGTATTCAATAATCCATGTTAAATGCTGTCTAGCTTCACTCAAGATTGTGCATAATTTATCCTAAATGTAGCTTGGTCAAGACCCTACTTTTGAAAGTTGTTGTGTGTCACCAGCTTCACTTGGTAACATATTTTAGAAAAGTCCCGTGGTCAGAATGTTAATGAAATAAAATTTTTGCCTTTTAATCAGACAAACATGGGTTCACAGTAATCACTAATCCCCTAACATAGCGTTTAAATAAATCTGATTTATAAAACCTGACATACAGACATCTCAATGCAATTCCATTTATAAATCATAATCACGTTATAAACGTGTAAATAAGCATGCCTTGGACACTGCCCTGAAAGATCCATATATATAATATGTAATATATTTGTAGTAACACCCAAAACATTACTGCTCAAAGGACATTCTATACTGCTGGAAAACTATCTTACATTGCTCAGCTAGAAGAATCCTAACCCACCTTCCATGATACAAAAGCCAAAAGATGTGCTGTTTTACTTAATATTAGTAAAAGTTCACTTTAAGAGGGGTAAATTTAAACATACTGGTGGTAGATATCAATATTGCTCTCAATCAACTGAGCAGGCAGAATCATTGCTAATTCTTTGGATATTTCAGTATATTGAGTTATTACTTTATACTAAATCTTTTCTTTCTTCCTCTCCTCTTTAGCTAGGTGAGGCTGGAGAATCTCCTCTTATTTTAGTAAGATATAATAAAGCGTTATTGATTTACAGTTACGGTAATTTTATGGAAAACTATAAAATATTATATAAAGATGTGTTTGTATTTTAGATCTCAGATCTAAAAATACTTAATTATTAAAGTAGTTAAGAAGAATTCAACAGTATATGGCTATCATCTATTGTCCAGACATGTCCTGTGCAGGCTAGTGGGTGACTAGACCCACCTGGCATGTGGCAGTATTTTTGAGGTTATGACTGCATCCTGCTATGATGATTTTCATATTAATTTGAATTTTCACCCCAACAGCATAATATCATTAAAGGTGCTTTATAGATGTATGCATTATCTACGCTACTGCTATAAACTATTAGTGGATATGTTAATGGATAAAATTTGTGAAAAAATGTGCAATATTTCTGGCCAGGAGGCATTAAGCACATTCAGAAAGTGATTATGCTGCCCTGCTTTTGCGCACTGATAATAAAAATGAATTAGAGGTTATAAAGAATTCCATTTTGCTGCTATTGTGTACTCCTGTGTTTATTTTAAACATTATTATTTTTTATCCTTACCTGTTGCGCGGCTACACCGGGTGGTTCGCATTATGATGGGTATGGCAATGCACTGTAATCAGCTCATGCTCCCAACCTCCTCCTCCTATTCTTTTATGCTTTTGTTTATTATTTTGCTGTTGCAGGCACATGTATTTTGTGAATTTTTAAATGATGCTGACAATATTTTTGTTGGTAACATTGCCATGTTGCTTCATTGTGATGAGCAGAAGTTGGGTTGTGTGATACCACCACCCACTGTAATGGTATAAAAGATGGAATCACACTAATTCTTGGATTGTGTGGAAAACCCTTTTCATGCTGTTAAGCGTGTCTCAAATGCCTTTAGAGAGTCAAAAATTTTTTGAGTTTTTTGAGTAATAGTTTGGTTTGGGTTTAGGTATTTTTTGGTTTTCTTTCTGTTAACAGAAGTCCCATAGACAGGGATCTCATTGAATACATTACTCTCGCACTTAGAATGCAGATAAGGTATCTGCATTTTGAAAGTACTACAATTGTTATTGTTCACAACAGTGCCCCACTTTTCCATGGCTTAAGAATCACAGTCCCCCAAATTAATTGGGACACCATGGAATTAGAATCTTAGAGGTTTATTTTGTTTTAAAATTTAATTGAATTCTTTATTATTTTATTTAGATTGAATCTTGAAGTATACAGCTGTATCTGTTATGTTATTCTTATTTGTCCGATTGAATTGTGTGGTTTTGTAATGTTTTGTTTTTTGTTGTTTGCTGTGGAAACTTTGATTCCTCAGATGAAGATGATTCCTATGAAGATCGTACAGAAAATTGTAAACAAAAATTATTAGAATTTCCCTCTCATAGAGAGTATGACTGCATGATCCACTACTTTATCCTTAGATAAGGGGGCTCCAAGTAATCAAGTTTATGTATTATCAAAACCTGAATCAAAGGCTATGGAGTGCTATATAAAACAGGAATATTCAGAATTAGTTATCAGACCATTTAGTAGTGCCATTGGTGTGTGTGCTTTTTTTTTCCTTTTTCAAATGTTTTCCTATGTATTGACCACCTTGCATTTAATAAAGTCACTATTAAAAAAAATAAAAATCCCCTTCCATTTCCACAATGCTAAATCATATTAATAGATTAACTGTTCACAAAACTGCATTTGTGAAGTGCTTGCAAACTAACTTGCATAAGAAAACGAGGTGATTAAAAAATAGCCAGCCTTTAATATCATCACTGGACATTATGAAAACCGTGAAAAGCCCTGAGGATTAGCAAAAGCTCCTGTAGTTTTTGTAAACAAATTCTTCCATGACTTTTTGGAACCTGTATTTTGGTGTATATTGATGACTAAAGTATAGAATTCAGCACATTCAAGAAGGTTCTGTCCAGAGTTGTTTCTGAAATGAATTTCATAAACTCTCAGTAACTTTTCTGGGTTATGAAATTTCTTGATTTGGATATATAACAATCAAAGGTTACTTCATCTTTAAATTGGAAAGTACCAGAAAACCCAAACAGTTTTGACAAATTATGGAATCTGTGAATGGTATAATTAACCAAAAAACCTCACAAAGTTTAGGGGACTTAGGAGCATCAAAAATCAAAAATGTTCCAACTTGACCGATTTTATGCCACCCAGATGTCACTTTACAGTTTTAAGCTGGAGTGGATGTGTATGGGATTAGCATAGGTGTGATACTCTCCTATTGTTTACCAAACATTGGAAAGCTCCAACAGTGCGGTTACTTTACTATAAGATTAACTGCTTCTGAGCAAAGCAATGATGCTGAGAGCCAGGAATTGTTGGCTGTTAAGTTTTCATTAGAAGATGGCAGCACTGGCCAGAGGGGATAAAACACCCTTTCATCATTTTTACCAGTCAAAGTCATCTTGTGTATTTAAAGACAGACAAGTCAAATGGTAGCTGTTTTTTAACCAGTTAAATTTCATAATTTGCATCATGCTAGTGATAAAAATCAAAAGGCTTACCTCCTTTCTAAGCAGTCTGATAAAGAGTCAAAGCAAAGTAGAGAGCATTCTACTACTTGAAAATTTATTAGCACCCAATATTGCAGTGGATCTGTACTTTGAATGGCCAATTCCTATCAAGACATCCCCAATACTCCTGGAAACAAGTTATGTACTGGATCAAGGAAATGTTCTGCGTTTGTCACATACTGTACCTCAGCTTTGTTTGCGCATCCAGGTATTGTACAAACCACTGAAGTCATAAAATCTTGTGTGCAGTGGGAAGCAGGCTTTAATGTATTAAAGACTATATTTTAGCTTTGGATATTTTTAACAAAGCTGAGCAGAGTAAGATTTTCCAATGGGATTGTTGCAGCCAATATCTCCTCCTAAAGGTCTACAGTTTCCATCACTGGCCTTCCACCATTACAATTACCACTATATGTTAATTTTAAAAGCTATTACACTTTATCATTTTTTTAGTGCTTTATAGATACAATATTGTTAACTGTTTTTCTATTATGGGCACTGCCTTTTGTGTATTTTTAAATGGCTGCAGCCATTTTGTTGTTAAAATTTAAATTAAAATTGTTTTGTTGAAAGATGCTGAGAAATTAGTTCAAGCTTTTGTTTTCATTCGACTAGATTACTGTAACACACTCCTCTCAGGACTACCCATGCCATAGCAGAATGTACTGTAGCTGCTAGAATCTTAACTAGGAAAAGAAAATCTGAGCACATTTCTCCAGTTTTGATGTCACTACACTGGTTACCTGTGTCATTCAGAATTGACTTTAAAATACTGCTTATGTTTTACAAAGCCTTAAATAATCTCACTCCATCTTATATATCGGAATGTCTGACATCTTATATTCCAAATCATAACCTTAGATCTTCAAATGAGTGTCTGCTTAGAATTCCAAGAGCTAAACTTAAAAGAAGTGGAGAGGTGGCCTTCTGCTGCTATGCACCTAAAATCTGGAATAGCCTGCCAATAAGAATTCGCCAGGATAATACAGTGGAGCACTTTAAAAAACAGCTAAAAACTCATTACTTTAACATGGCCTTCTCATAACTTCATTTTAGTTTAATCCTGATGCTCTATATGTTAAATTAATTATTCATGGTGGCTCTAAAATCCGTACTAACCCCTACTCTCTATTCTGTTTCTTTTCCCGGTTTTCTGTGGTGGCAACCTGCGCCACCACCACCTAATCAAAGCACCATGACGTTCCTACATTGATGGATTAAAAGCCAGAAGTCTACATGACCATCATCATCAAGTCCTTCCATGAGAATCCTAAATACAAAAAGGACTGTTTATTTATGTTAGGTAGAATACCTAGAGGGGGCTGGGTGGTCTTGTGGCCTGGAACCCCTGCAGATATTATTTTTTTCTCTCCAGCCGTCTGGAGTTTTTTTTTGTTTTTTCTGTCCTCCCTGGCCATCAGACCTTACTCTTATTCTATGTTAATTAGTGTTGTCTTATTTTAATTCTTACTTTGTCTTTTTTTCTCTTTTCTTCATCATGTAAAGCACTTTGAGCTACATTATTTGTATGTGCTATATAAATAAATGTTGTTGTTGTTGTTAACGATGATGCCCAGTTGCCACCTTATAACAGCTGAAAGTTGAGTCGCACAATCTCATGACTACAATATCATATAAGAGGGCATCACATTAGTTTAGTATTCAAGATTTTAGATTGTATGGATAACCTTCAGAGCATTAGTCTGAAATCATTTAAGGAAGTGCATGTATTTTGAGTGAGTTTGGTTTGAGTATCAGGTTTTTGTATTATTGGACCTATTGATATTTTCGCTCAGACCCTTGCTTGTTCCTTGACAATGATTTTCTACTTTTCAACTCCTTCTCCGAAGATACCTTTTTTGATAAATTCAATGTAGGTAGTATAAAAAGCAGCAACTTATCTAAATAGAGAAATCTCAATTGCAGTACAGTAGTTTGTATCACCTTGAACCATTAATTTTTTTTATAGATCACAAGCTTTGGATGCTTATGCTTGCGATTTTCTGCCTAG
Source organism: Polypterus bichir lapradei (assembly GCA_026402145.1). Taxonomy (NCBI): domain Eukaryota; kingdom Metazoa; phylum Chordata; class Cladistia; order Polypteriformes; family Polypteridae; genus Polypterus; species Polypterus bichir. Next base: position 48,553,273 of record JANRMT010062813.1, on the reverse strand, counting down.
TTCTAAGTGATGGAATAGGCTTCTCTTGCCTGTGATGGAGGGTAATAGATGATTATTCATCTGGGTGTAAGGAGCTGGTGAAGGTTTTTCTTCCTGGATGGCAGGACTATAAACTTAAGCAGGTTATTTAAATTAAATAGAGTGATACATAAATGAGATATGAGTCACACCATTCTAAACTAATTTAGTTTAATTATACCAGGAATGACATACAGGTTTGAGGGAAGTTTAAAGTATACTTCTGCCTCTATTAAATTTAGTTTGGATTTATAAGGTAAGAGGAGGAAAAACCACAAGTTCTAATAAGGTAGAGCAACAGACAGAGAGAGAGAGATAACAAGGGAGGGTGCCAGGGACAGTGAGTCTGTCACTTTCATTTCTAAATCTTTTAATTTCAAGCTAGGGTGAACTCTTTATTTAATATATTAAAATTTTTGGTTATTTCATTTTATCTCCTTTTGTATTTCCTTTCATTACTTTTGCTGGAGTAACATTGAAAGGATGGCTTCCCGTTCCTTTATATTTCATTATTTTAGTTTGTTGTTTTCTCTGTTAAATTCCAGAGGCCTGTAGTGTGTTTCATTTTAACTAGTGCTTACAATATAATTTCTCCATTCATCCATTAGGTCTCTTTTTACAGTTAAAAAATCTATAATGTATTCAATTAGTTCATCTCACTGCACTTCAGTAAAAATACCTCACTCAAGATAGAAGGAGCGTGAACATTTCTTTGATTCATTACTAAGAAGCTTGCAATGTCCAGGACCAACAAGCTGGCGGTGAAAACTGCAGAGAAGTAGGGTGATACAGAACCACCTCCTTGCAAGGTACACATTATAGCAATTTTGCATCATAATATCCTCAGGTGCATTAAAGTTTAATACTGTATAATACTTACAAAAATATTTGACATGGTATTTTGTACTTTTTACTGTAGTAGCCTGCAAGCTGCAGAATTGCTAGCAAAAGGCAGAGGACTGATGTGCTATTTCTCAAAAAGGCTTCTAGGCACACATCAGTGACACTTGCTTCACCACTATGCTCCCCAGGTGTCTCCTTGGGGCTTTTCAGAGCAAAAAAGGTGTGACTGCAATATCTACAGACTGCTATCATGAAAGAACAAATGGAGTTTTATTATAGAATTTTCATTTTCTCTTCCCTGCTACCATGCTCCTTATTTCAAACATTTAGAAACATTTTTTTTAAACTTTATTATTGTTTTACACATTTATATTTGATGATTAATTTGCCCCTTTAAGAAGAGTTAAGAGTTTAACATTTATAATTTTTTTTATGTTTTATCTGGTTGAATTATTCATTAGGGATCAAAGACGTGAGAGAATACAGTTCTACACAAAGACCAGTCTTCCCCAAAATTACTGAATGAATAAAAAATAGGGAAATATATTAGCATAAAAATGCACCATTTCTCAAAAAAACTTAATTATGAGTCATATAGTTATCAATGGGCGGCACGGTGGTGCAGTGGTAGCACTGCTGCGTCCCAGTTAGGAGACCCAGGTTTGCTTTCCGGGTCCTCCCTGTGTGGAGTTTGCATGTTCTCTCCGTGTCTGTGTGGGTTTCCTTCGGGTGCTCCGGTTTCCTCCCACAGTCCAAAGACATGCAGGTTAAGTGCATTGGCGATTCTACATTGTCCCTAGTGTGTGCTTGGTGTGTGGGTGTGTGTGCGCCCTGCGGTGGGCTGGCACCCTGCCCAGAGTTTGTTTCCTGCCTTGCACCCTGTGTTGGCTGGGATTGGCTCCAGTAGACCCCCATGACCCTGTAGTTAGGATATAGTGGGTTGTATAATGGATGGATGGATGGATATTTATCAACTTTAAACTATTAATATCCTTTTTAGAACAGTATTATTATCTGCTGAAATTCTTGCAAAATGTTCTTGTTGAGTGTTGCTCCTTTTTGCTGTTGAAACACCAACAAATCAAACAAGTGATAAATAAAAGAGGCAATATTTTTCAGAGCAACACGGTAAGCTCTAAGATTCACAGGGTGAACCAACAACATTGTGACAGCATTGCTTACCTGCTACATATGAGGTATCATGAACAGCTGGCACATAGAAATGGAATTTTCACACATCCTATGGCGCCGCCTGGACGCATCATCAGTGATGACACCTGGGGCCACTGGGTGTTACAGGTTTTCCACCCAGGCAATCCATCTGGAAGTAATCAATCTCTAACTTGTATTCAGGCTGCTTGTGTGGTCCACAGATCCCCCTTTCTTGATCCAAAGCAATTGCGAAGGTTTCTCTGCAGCTTCAGCAATGTTCTTGCTTTGTCGGCTCTGACAACAGAACTACATCTGGCCTGAGAGTAGTTACTCACATTTTGATTGAGCGAACCATCAGCTGTTAGTCCTGCTCAAATGCGAGCAGCCCACTTGGGGTGTTCTGTTGCAGCTGTGGTTTCTCCCCTGCCTTAATAAATGGGATTGCTTGCTTTGCAGGAACTTGCAATTGTTGATCCCTGAGCAGACTGGCTCTGCTACTGTCCTCTGCACCTGGCTGTGCTGACAATAATACTGTTCTTCTCCAACGGCCTTTGGATAGCATCTCAAAATGTGCTCCAGAGATCCCTTCTTCTGTGATAGTGGGCATGCTTGTGTATCTGTCAAACCCCAGCAACAAATGCTTGAAGGGCTAGGAAGGATATCATACACTGATTGACTACGGAAATTGATTCAGCAAGGCACAGTCCTCCAGAGCTCTGACCAAGAGATCATGTGGCTCACTGTTTGCTCCCACATAGTCCACATGCCCTGTTGATACATCCGCGACCAGTGTACTCGAGCACTTGTCTTCCATTTCCGCTCGCATCTCTTCCTGGATCGGCTGATGTATCATTTCTTTGGGCTTTATCATATTGTGCATTTGGAATACTTGCAAGCCTGGCTCGTTCAGACACCAGCACTCCTACCAGTGATTTACGCCACAGCTGTTTTTCAGCCTATGAAATAAGTAATAATGCATGGTGTAATGCACAAAATGTGCTGATGAGTCAGCCAGAGTTTTTAGAAGTGACAGGGATGAACCAGTGAAATTATGGTGGCTTACTCTATGAATAGGTTAAAAAGGGAGTTAAATTACAAACCTTATTACCTTATGACCTTCTATGCAAGATGTTTTTTTACTTGGCCATCATCATATGAGCATATGTACTGTACAGGTAAGTCTTTGGCTAGTAAAAACATGCTTTTAGAAACCAAAACAAAAAACACTCCAGAAAATTAAAGGTAAAACAATTAGATACACACACAGATATATATGTTCAAAATGCAAAGGCCAATCAATGAAAAAAGAGCAGGCAAAATGGTAAACTGTCAAAAAGATCAGAATAACTGATGATCTTGCCATTCTGCAAGTCCATTTTTAAATGGGGAAAAATTGCTGCCTGTATGATAACATCCAGGAAATCATGTGACAGTGAAAAGTGAATGTAGTGAACATCTTGTAAGACTGTCAGCCAAAAAATATAAATAATGTAAAGTATAGGAAAAAATGTTGAAAAGTACAAAATGTGTTTAACTGAATAATATGTAACATACGTCTGGCCCATGGAACCAAGGGGAAAATTATGTAGTTAATGTACAGTAGGGTCCCCACACCTCCTCCTTTGTTTACTCCTTTAGGTAGGAAGGAAAACATTTATAGCACTGTGGTCTTCCTGCTCTCCAACAGGTGGTGCTCAGGACATTGTAGTAAAGAGTAGATAGTTATAGCATATGACAGTTACAAGCTAGCCATTTCCTCTGTAGATTTGTGCATAAAATCATGAACTGGTAATTGTAGATTAGAACCTGCACTACTGCACTGCTAATGTGTTAATGAAACAACAGCAAGCTACATTCTGGTAAAAATGACTCATTTCTGTTCATTAGACAGTTTTTGTTGTATGCTATTAAATGTTCTTAAGAAAAAACAGAGAGTAATTAATGTTTTGTTTTTCCTTTGTTCACTGCTAATATGTTCTTTCATTTTCCACATTATTTTTTAGCTGCTGTTGTTTTGGATTTAATATTAGTGGTTGCTTGCTTGTTTCTACTAATAATTTCTTAAGGTTGCTGTTATATGTTAACTGTGTCTGATATATTTTCCAATATGCTGGATGATAGGACAGCTTTCTTTGTAATTTTTTATGTATGGATGTTCTTTTCTGGGGCAGCACGGTGGCACAGTGGTAGCGCTGCTGCCTCGCAGTTAGGAGACCTGGGTTCGCTTCCCGGGTCCTCCCTGCGTGGAGTTTACATGTTCTCCCCGTGTCTGCGTGGGTTTCCTCCGGGCGCTCCGGTTTCCTCCCACAGTCCAAAGACATGCAGGTTAGGTGGAATGGCGTTTATAAATTGGCCCTAGTGTGTGCTTGGTGTGTTTGTGCGTGTCCTGTGGTGGGTTGGCACCCTGCCCAGGATTGGTTCCTGTCTTGTGCCCTGTGTTGGCTGGGATTGGCTCCAGCAGATCCCCGTGACCCTGTGTTTGGATTCAGCGGGTTGGAAAATGGATGGATGTTCTTTTCTTCAAGTGGATACACTTTATTTTTTATTTTCAGTGATTTTAATTGCTGATTTAAAATTTTAAAAAGTTTAACTGTTTTTTGTTGATTGATTTATATGTCAACACTAAGCAAAATGGCCTTGTCATTTATCTTTATTATAATGTTGTAAATGGTTTATGCTTTGCTGCTTTTCTTGCATATATTCAAATATGCATTCTTTATAAAAAGGTGTCAGATAATTAACATTTTACAAGTAAAAGTTGCCAGTGTCACCTTAAGATGAGGTTAATTGTAATTCAGTTAAGGGTCTGCTTAGCTCTTGTAATAGTTTCAAGTGATGCTGTATAGGCACACCTCACTTTACTGAATGCTATGTAAGAGAAGCCCTTATTTACATTTGTTTGGTCTTCTGGTTTGTGTAAATTTGGGAAACAGCTGTTCTACATTTCAGACCTCTGTTATCAGGTTCAAATGAAAACCTGGTTTCAATTTAATATAAAGAATATAATAATTTTTAAGTATGTTATCATTTACAATAAACCACTCAGGAAGGGGTTTTGTCAAATGTCAAAATTTTATAGATAATTTTTAAGTATGTTATCATTTTCAATAAAGGAGTTTTGTCAAATGTCAAAATTTTATAGATATGTTGGCATAGCTGTCAAATTCACTTTAAAAAATCCACATTTTTTTTATAATCAGTACTTGTTCTGTCTGATCCATGGTGTGGATTGTATGTCTTACCCTTAAATACTTCCATCCGATGACAAACCTACAAACTCACTGACTGAAAAAAAATGTATGATTCATCTTTAAAAGAGAGACCCAAGTTATCTGTTTATGCATTTTTGTTACGTAATAATCTTATTAGGTTCCCGGCACTTTGCAAACCAAGTTTATAAACACATCAATTCACATTCATACACTGTAATTGATGGTCTCATTACAGAAATTGAGCATTCAGTTGAGTTGAAGTGTAATACTGAAGATTCTTTTCATTTTGCATTTTAATCATAATTCTAACAGTGAATATGCTGACGAGCTTCTTGTAGCATTTTTTGAATTTCACTAACTCACTCTGTGTCCTCCTACAGTCCAAAGACATGCAGGTTAGGTGGACTGGTGACACTAAATTGGCTCTAGTGTGTGGCAGGATTGTGTGTATGCTTGCTCTGAGATACACTGATACCCTGTCCAGGGTTTCTTCCTGCCTTGTGCCCTGTGCCATTTGGGATAGGCTCTGGCATCCGCTGACCTTGTTCAAGAATTAAATGGGTTGCAAAATGACTGACTGACTTCCAGTTAAGAAAATATGACCTTATCTTTCATGTATATCATACATACCTTTTTACGTCAAGAAATCAATTGCAATCATGAAAATGTAAAATGTAAAGTACAGATAGATATAAAACCATATAGTATACTTATATTATTCTTTTTAATTCTTCCTAGTTTTCATGGTGATGTTTCTCATTTTAAACCTTTTTAGCCTAGCACAGTTATAATTTGCATTATGACAATTTACAGTAGGAATATTTCTTTTCTGAAGTACATTTCATTTAAATTTGAATATAGTTTCATTTTCATTTACACTTAGGTGTTTAATTTCAGAAAGTGATGGATTTAAAACTTCCCACGACTCAATCAAATATATATTTCTGCAATAAAATACAATTATCTTACAGTGATTCATATATGTCTGTCTCATTATTAATTAGAAATGATTTTGTACAGTCATGCAGTACAATTAAGTATTTTGGACAGTGACACAGTTTTCATAAATTTGGCTCTGTATGCCACCACAATGGATTTGAAATAAAACAATCATTAAGTGACTGGAGTATGGACTTTAGACTTTAATTTAAGGGATTTAAAAAAAAATATCACATGAACCATTTTGGAAAAACTACCATTTGGCTGCATAACCCCTGCCCGCCATTTCCAGGGGCTCAAGAGTATATGAACAAACTAACATAATCATAAATATAATGATCACTTTCAATACTTGGTTGAAAACCCTGTACAGTCAATGACTGGCCTGGAACCCATGGCCATTTTCAGTGTTAGGTTTCCACCCTAGTGATACTTTGCCAAGCCTTTACTGTAGCTGGCTTTCAATTCCATTGTGGTGGCGCACAAAGACACAATGATGAAAACTATGTTACTGTTCAAATATCCCTGGGCCTAACTGTGTATGTGATACCTAATAGTTCAGCATCTCAGATCCTGCTTTTTTCAGGACAAGTCAGGTTGGGAAGCATGCACTTTTGCGGCGTGTTGCTGCACCCACCACATGATGAAACAGCTCAGGATCCTGGTTGGGAACCCCCAGGCAGACACATAGTCCAGTCCCACCCTCTGGAAATGACCATCCATCTGCTGCAGCCAGGTGTCACATGGGTGTCCCCTTGGCCTGGTCCAGCTGCTGCCAACAATGTGCTGTAGTGCTGTAACTGACGCTCCCTCACAATGCAGGTAATGTGCCTCATTCGGGACTCCATGAGGAGCCACTCATTCGACACAAAGTCAAACTAGTGTTATCCAATGGTTCTCTGAAGAGACACAGCGCCAAAGGAGTCCAGTCTTCATCTCAGGTCACTGGATAGCATCCATGTCTCGCAACCATAAAGCAAAACAGGAAGTACCAGGACCCTAAAGACTTGGACTTTTGTGCTTTTGCAAAGATATCAGGAGTGCCATACACCCCTTTCCAGCAACCTCATGATCCAACACTCTCCCAATCCGTCTACTGACTTCATACGTAGAGTCACCAGAGACATGAATGTTGCTACCGAGGTAAGTAAACCTCTCAACAAGGTCAACACTCTCTCCGCAGAAAGACTCACTACTGAGGCCTGTCCCCAAGAGGTCATTAAAGGTCTTGATCTTTGTGTTCATTCAGGACACTTGCAAGCCCAGATACTCAGACTGCACGCTCAGTCTCTCGAGCACCACGATGAGAGCCTCCATTGACTCCGCAAAGGTCACAGCATCGTTGGCAAAGTCAAGATCAGTGAATCTTCTTTCATCAACAGATGCCCCACTGCCGCTAGACCCCATGACCTTGCCTAACACCCAGTCCATACAAACATTGAACAGAGTAGGATCAAAAACACACCCCTGATGAACCGCAAAATCAACTGGGAAAAATGCATTGAGGATGCAACTTTAATCAATTTAGTGTATTACAACTTTGTCCTTGCTTATACTGTTATATCTTTCAAAATATGTACTTATTTGCTTCAATTATCTATCCAAGTTAAGGTATTATTCTGTTGGCTGTTTATTATAAATGATTCCACTTAATCTAAACCTGCTATTGTATATATGATGTAGATATGAATTTAAAATAAAAATATTAATTGTTTTTCAAGAATATTTGAGCATGACCCACTTTGGAAAAATATTGTTTTGCAAAATAGATGATAAAGCAAGGCTGCTATTTAAAAAAAAAAAAAAAAAAGATATAACTACTAAGAGATATTGATGTTTCAAGTATCCTGCATATGCTGGCAGAGGATGTGAAACAAAGAACAATTTATTAAGTAATCAAAAGCTACAAAGCAAAATGGATTAAACTATTATGTTTTAACAGACAATTGCTTTATTGCTAGCAGATTGCTTCCAGAATATAAATTTTCAAAGACATGCAAGGCTGTTAGGTTTGCTTCTGAAGAATAAAAGCTTTTAACTGCTTACTATAACAATATGCCAAGCAACTTCACTATCTGTAAAACCTCTCAGAGAATGGATGCAAAATTATACCAGCAGTTGGAAAGAGGAATCTGTTCTCTGTATAATCAATGAAATTATTATTGTTGTAATGAATACAAGAATACATTTAACTAAGGGATCTTTTATTAATTTAATATAGCTTCAAAGACTCGATGGTAGAAGGGTATGGAGGAATATTTCGGACACAAATAAATAAATAAATAAATGCGTAAATAAATTGTGAAATGTGAGCATAAATAAATAAACGTGTCATGAAATGAGAGCCTAAATAAATAAATATGTCATGAAATGAGAGCATAAATAAATAAATGTGTCACAAAATATGTTTTTCGTTGCTTATTTATTTATTTCATTTTGTCCGTAACATTCCTGCAAACCGTCATGAAATATGACTTGAAATAAAACGGTCACTTTCACTCGTCAAAGTTGAGAGGGTGGGCTCTAACACGCCCTCTAGTTACTGATTGGTGAATCGATAGCACAAGAATTAATTAGAAAAATGCTTACTACTGCCGATGAAATGGATTCTGCCGAAGATATTACGTATTTCAGAGAGAGAATTAAAGATTTATCGGAAGAAATTACCATGTTGGCAGCCCTTTTAGACTCCGATATAGATGAAACTATTTTTGAAACTATCGAAGAACTGGTGGGACAGACTCTACTACACTCCAGTTCAGGTGACGCAGTACCCTGCTCTGGACGTCCATCCTTTGACATTCCAGCTGAGTCAATAGAACACCTTCTGTTAAGCGGTTTAAAAGTACGACAGATTACAGATCTATATGGTGTATTGGAGAAGATGATCACAAGGCAAATGAGCCAGTTTGATATACGGCTGTATTAGTTTAGGTACTTTGACATGGAATGCCCAAAGCAGCTCCAACTAATATTTTGAACTGAACAACTTTGCCACTGATCAGAGCTGTAGAGTTGTTTGAAAAAGTACCTGCGAATATGCACCTGACTTTATACTCGTAAAACAAGGGTCAAATACTCAGTTCAAAATATTAGTTGGAACTGCTTTGAGCATTCCATGTCAAAGTACCTAAACTAATACAGACGTTGCAACTTACCGTATATCAAACTGGCTCATTCGCCTTGTGATCATCTTCTCCAATACACCATATAGATCTGCAATCTGTCATACTTTTAAACCGCATTACAGAAGGTTTTCTATTGACTCAGCTGGAATGTCAAAGGATGGACGTCCAGAGCAGGGTACTGCATCACCTGAACTGGAGTGTAGTCGAAACCGTTCCACCTGTTCTTCGACAATTTCAAAAATAGTTTCATCTATATCGGAGTCTAAAAGGGCCGCCAACATTGTAATTTCTTCCGATAAATCTTCAGTTCTCTCTCTGAAATACGTAATATCTTCGGCAGAATCCATTTCATCGGCAGTAGTAAGCATTTTTCGAATTAATTCTTGTGCTATCGATTCACCAATCCGTAACTAGAGGGTGTGTTAGAGCCCACCCTCTCAACTTTGACGAGTGAAAGTGACAGTTTTATTTCAAGTCGTATTTCATGACGGTTTGCAGGAATGTTACGGACAAAATGAAATAAATAAATAAGCAACGAAAAACATATTTCGTGACACATTTATTTATTTATGCTCTCATTTCATGACAAATTTATTTATTTAGGCTCTCATTTCATGATACATTTATTTATTTATGCTCTCATTTCATGACAAATTTATTTATTAAGGCTTCATTTCATGATACATTTATTTATTTATGCTCACATTTCACAATACTTTTCTTTATTTGCGCATTTATTTATTTAATTTTGTCCGAAATAGTCCTCCATAGAAGGGCAATATTTTTAAAATTTGCAATCAACCATTTTAATTTTATAGCTTTTTGTTCAAGTGTTTTAAAAAGAACTCTATTTTGTTATCTTAGTTCAAACCCTACTTTTACTGGATTATTTTTAGATTTGATTTCACATAAATCTATGCTATGCATTGCATTTGACATAGCAGATTACTCTTTATTTTATCATAAATTATCTCATTTTGGCCCAGGTAGATTTCCATGCAAACAGTTTGTTAATTAATGTGATAGTTTTTCTTGATGCCTTCCATTCTATGTGCAGGTACAGTTTCTGAAAATTATTGGGCGGTCTGTTAGGGAACCCTACTTGAGGTCATATTATTAACATTAACAAATGAATGTGGTTTGCAGTTCCTTTAAAAACAGCAACTGATGATACTATAATTTACTAATTTGTAAAGTTTCTGTTACCCTACTCTGTAAACCTCTCACTTTTAAGATTAACATTTTCTTTCATTATTGTTTTCTTACTGCAGTCAATGTTTCCCACTCCCATATTTCTACATGTACTTTTTGTCTTTTATCTTTCACCAGTTAACCCATAAAAGATATTTACTGTAAAGACTAAACTACTGCCATCATAACACTTTTGAGTTTTCTTTTTTCCTCATAGTTCACTCCATTAAAAGCTCTCACTAGGAGTCCAATCTTGAAACCTACAACTCTTCCATAATTGCTTAATTTTACATCACCACTTTTACTGTCCTCTTTCTCCAAATTGTGAAATGCCCTGTAATTAAATGCAATGAAGTATCTTTTTGATTCAGGGTAGTTACTGTATCTTTAATAAATGCACACAGTGTTTTTTCAACATGTGTGAAATCTGAGACATTAGTAACTCTCTTGGGAACATATATACCAAATGGTACAGAATCACATGACATTGTTATTTGGCGGTTACTGCATCTGGCACCCACAAAATAAAGCCCCATTGCTTTTATCAGGGACATTTTTAAAGTACTGACATTTTTTTTTCTTGAGAAATTTTAAGCCTTACTCAAGCATCATTGTTCACAAAAATTGGAAAAAAGTAGTGCTGAAGAGTGCTACATAAGCTTTTGAATCAGCTAAGAAACATCACAGCGTGTGGTGTCACAATGAAGTCTCCACAGAGTAAAAATAGAAAATGCAAAAAAGTACAAAACAGAAACCGTCAGACAAAATGTTGACCTTGCAATAGATGCCTATGTCATAACATACCTGCTTAAATGCTGCTTCTAAAACAAAGTATCCACTATTACCAAACAGATAGGTAAAATTGAAAGAGTAGCCAATTTGAAGCAAGCTTGTCGGACCACAGCAAAAGCGAAGTTATCAATTTCCTGGACATGACACCAACTACACAATTTAAATATTTGGAGGCCAGTTTACTACAGTAGTAAAGGCACATGCATGTCTTACATTTTAAAAATGAACAAAATCAGCCACATCAAACAGGATACCAGAGCACATTGAGAATTTTTTTAAAACCTCCACTGAGGTTTTCTTTCCTTGATGAGACAAATGTAATAATGTACTATAATATTTTGGTAGGCCTGTAAATAATGTAATAAAGCAAAAATGCTAACATAGTATCATGTTTCATTTAGTACAATTATGTGAATGTTCATATTCATTGATAATAAAGGCACCCCAACTCCCAAAGTTATTAACAATAGTTTTACGACAAGTCTTTTAAGATCCCTTTTTGCAATTACAAAGGGTGAGTCTATACTGAGTTACAAATGTACACCTGATCATCTTCATAGTCATTCCAAATACAGCCCGGTGCAGCGTGTAGAAATGAATACAGCTGGATTTTGGGGCAGGACTACGTTTTGGTGATGCGTATTAACCGCTTCAGCCATTGTCACAGCTGATGCTTCTTTCAGAGACTGTCTTTGTGGCAGATTGCTGAACAGGAGAGAGCCTGAGCCACAGAGTACAATGAGGTGAACTTGAGCATTTACGTGTTATGGTTCAGTTGAGTGGGCACGTCTTTTAATTATATTATCCTGATCATTATGGCTTTAAAAAAGATTGTGGAATAGTTGGAAAAGCCCAAGGAAAATCGAGAGATTGTTCCTTTAAAGGTGAAACTTTAGGTAATAGAGTGCAGGTAAGCAGCTTTACTAAACAGTAATTAATACAATACATACAATTTATTTTTTGTATAGCCCAAAATCACACAAGAAGTGCCACAATGGGCTTTAACAGGCCCTGCCTCTTGACAGCCCCCCAGTCTTGACTCTCTAAGAAGACAAGAAAAAACTCCCAAAAAAACCCTTGTTGGGGGGAAAAATGGAAGAAACCTTGGGAAAGGCAGTTCAAAGAGAGACCCCTTTCCAGGTAGGTTGGGCGTGCAGTGGGTGTCAAAAAGAAGGGGGTCAATACAATACAATACACAGAACAGAAGAAATCCTCAATACAGTATAAAAATAAAAAATTTTAGAAGTACGGAGTAGAATTTAACAGTAGATGATATCACATAATATGATTTGAATTTGTTTAGAGTCCCGGTCCGGTGTCCTCATCCATCAAGCTGCCTCCCCCATTTAGCCATTCCACAGCTGAAATAGCACTAATCCGATGAAAGGACCCATGATTCCCACGATTCCTGCGATCCTCCATCAGAGATGACTTTACCTTAGGCAGGCAAAACAACTTGGCATGTGGGCCGTGGCACCAAGTGCCATATTTGAGTACAGAGAAGAGAAACAGAATAGGTGAGGGTTAGTATCCAATTACAACTATCATGTTACTTATGTTTTAGTGCTAATGACTAACAACAGAGATGCAGTCTGTACAGTTAATCAGCAGCTCTAGTCAGGATATGCTAAACTGAAGTAATGAGTCTCCAGCTGGAATTTAAAAGCTGAGACCATAGTGGCATCTCTTATAGTAGCAGGCAGACCATTCCACAGTTTAGGGGCCCTGTAACTAAAAGCTCAACCTCCCACTGTTATTTTATTAATCCTTGTAATCATAAGCAGGCCAGCATCTTGAGATCTTAATGTGCGCTCTGGTTTGTAAGTCATGATAAGTTCAGACAAGTAAGCCGGACCTTGGCCATTTAATGCTTTATATGTTAAAAGGAGGATTTTGAAATCTGCCCTAAATTTAACCGGGAGCCAGTGTAAGGATTTAAGAACAGGAGTTATGTGTTCGTATTTTCTTGTTCTTGTAATAATTCTTGCAGCAGCATTTTGGATTAACTGGAGGCTGTATAAAGAACAGTTTGAACATCCAGTGAACACTGCATTGAAGTAGTCAATTCTACTAGAAATAAATGCATGAATTAATTTCTCAGAATCCTGTTTATTTAGAAAGCACCTTCATTTCCCAACATTTTTAAGATGGAAGAAACATGATTTGGACAACTTTGTAATATGTGCTTTAAATAACATGCTAGAGTCAAAGATAACTCCTAGATTGCAGGCTGATTCAGTAAAATTATTGGTGATTCCAGCTGAGTTAAATGATGACAGAATATTGTTATGATCAGCGTCATATTCCCTCCAACAATTAACATCTCTGTTTTATCTGTGTTTAAAGACAAGTAGTTCTCCTCATCCATTCACTCCTTTAATTCACTAACACAACTAATTAAAGACAACATCGGAGAAACTTTATTTGATCTAAATGAAAGGTATAACTGGGTGTCATCTGCATACGAGTGAAAATGAACATTGTTTCCTAATGATAGATCCCAGTGGAAGCATGTAAATTGAGAATAGAAAAGGTCCCAGTACTGAGCCCTGCGGGACACCATATCTCACTTCTGTGTATAATGATGGAGTACTGTCAGCACTTTTATGTACATATTGGAATTGATTTGATAAATAAGAACTAAACCAAGCGAGCACAGTGCCTGTAAGCCCAACATCATTATCTAGCCTGTGCAGTAAAATAGAATGGTCAATGGTGTCAAATGCTGCACATAAGTCTAACAACATAATTACAGTCGAGTTTCCTTCATCAGAGGATATGAGAATGTCGTTTACAACCCGCGTTAGTGCCGTTTCTGTACAATGACCAGTGCGGAAACCAGACTGGAATTTCTCAAATAAATTGTAATGCGTAAGGTGTGACTGAAGCTGATTGGCAACTACTTTTTCTAGTATTTTAGAGAGAAAGGGTAAATTTGAAATAGGCCTATAATTATTTAGTATGTGTGGATCTAGGCCTGACTTTTTAAGTAATGGTTTAATGACTGACAATTTTAGTGCTTCAGGTACTGTGCCATGCAATAATGAACTATTGATAATGGTTAGAATAGGTGCTTCAAGAACATCCATTGCACTTTTTACTGGTTTTGTTGGCACTGGATCCACGGATCAAGTAGTGGGCTTCATTTTAGAAATTAAAGTTAAGACTTTGTGCTCAGTTACAGGATTAAAATTACTAAAGTGTTGAATGCAATGTGAGACAGGGTCTGTTAAGCTAGTATTTGGTTTGTACTGTGATGCCAAGATCTGGGATCTTATATTTTTAATTTTCTCATTGAAGAAGTTCATAAAGTCTGTACTGCTAATATCTGTTGGTATTTTGCACTCTAGATCTGAATTCCCATTTGTTAATTTAGCAATTGTTCAAACAGTACCCGAGGATTTTTATTATTGCTATCTGTTATTGTAGAATAGTATTCTGAGCGAGCTTTAAAGAGAGCTTTTTTATATTTTTTAACACTCTGTCCATGCAATTTGAAAGACATGTAGCTTTGTTGTTCTCCATCTGCGCTCCAGTTTTCAACACTTTAATATAAGAGCTCGAGTATTTTCATTAAACCAGGGAGAGTTTCTATGTGCTTTGATCACTTTTGTTTTAAGGGGAGCCACTGTGTCCAGAGCATCTCTCAAGGTCACATTATAATGTGATGTTAACTGATCTAAATGGTTTTCCACAATTACACTCAACTTACTCAAAGTATCTATAAATTTTGAAGCAGAATTACAATCTAGATGTCGCACTGTCTTTGTTTTAATCTGTGAGTGCGTTGGCAAGGGCAGGACTAAATGAAATGTAATTAAGTAGTGATAGGAAATAACTTCATTTAATGGAGTAATATTTAAATTTAGAATTTCAACTTTGTAAGTTTTAATTAAATCTAATGTGTGGTTATGATTATGATTGCACCTTTGACATTCTGACAAAATCCTACTGAATTAAACAAATAAGTAAAACATTTGCTAAAAGTGTCAGTTTTCACATCAATGTGTACATTAAAATCCCCCATCAGTACTACGTGATCATAATTTATAGCCAAATCAGATAAAAGGTTGCTAAATTCAGTCATGAACAATGAATATGGCCCTGGTGATCTGTAGACTAACACTATAATTGTGTTGGAATCTGTTTTAATATTTAAAATGAATGCCTCAAAGGAATTAAAGTCGCCTAAATTTTTAGACGTGAATTGCATTTTATTACAATGAATTATTCCAAGGCCTCCTCTTTGACCAGAATCTCTAGACTTATGAAGGAACGGGTATCCATCACATAATTAATAAAGGCTAAGGCTCTATTAGGGTCTCTTTTGATGACTGATGTTATTATTAACCTACAAATGTTTGTAATTCTGTCGATTTGCATGTATTTTTGTGTTATATTAACGTTCAAATGCTTTTCCCATAAATAAAGGTAATTAAGTGTTCTTGTTATGAAAATTCACCTCATGAAGGATTTTTTTTTTAACTAATTTGCTTTATAAAGCTGGGGAAGTCTGTAATTTATGTAATTAAATCTACTATGTTCTCATTAATATCATGCAGTACACATTAATTCTAACCTACTCAAACCATTAGTACCGGATAGGCTTTGTTTACTGTATTCAGTAGAATGTAAACCACACATTTTTAATAAGTTAGAACACAGGGCATTTTACAAATGAGAGAAGGTCAGTCAGTTAATGGAGTTTATCTGGTTAGCTAGTAGTGCTGTTATTCCAATATTTTACCCAGTTTTATCCTTAAAGCTTTCAGTACATATATTTTAACAGCATGACAAAGTAGCTTGTCTTAAATTATGATTTTGTGTAAAGACGTTTTTTCTGATTTCTGTCTTGAATATCTTTTATCTGTACTGCTTCTAATGTAAAAGTTCATGCTTCACCCTGTAGCCTAATGATTCTAATATAAGATGTATGTGTATGCATATATAATTACAAATATACATCTATATGGTCAACTGGCAATCACAAGGACAAAACAATATTGATATCTTTACAGGACGTTACAGAGAAATTAAACCTCTAGGGCTGAGTGATGCTAAGAATATTAATCACACATGGGTAGATTGTTTGCTTGGGGTGGGTTTCTTGCTGTATCAGCTTCCTTAGTTTCCAAGGGGTAGCTTCACATGCTTAAAGCAGGAGAGTAGCTCATTAAGCATTACCAGCTGCCTTCCAGATCAAGCAGCACATGACAAGAACAGTCAAGACGGGTTTAGACGGGGAAATAATGTTTCATTAATATGCTAGCATTCTATGAGGAAGCAACAAAAGCATATGATCAGCTTTTTGACTCAGGAACACTAAAAAGACTATGTTTTCTTACTTTTAAGGCCAATGTAAATAAAATAATCACATTTTTTGACTAAATTGATACTATCATAACTAGGTTTTCATGAAAAGGCCAAAAAGACTGATTTTAATTGATTGAGTGACAAAAAATTAAAGGATTTTGCATAGGAATGGCCAAATGTATCCAAAGGCCAGAAACAATAAAGGCATTAAGATTGTTCACTGGGTTCAAGGTGGTACACTATACCTAAGGTACAGGCACCATATGAGCAAGTCATGATAAAACAGGTGCCTCAAACGAAACTGCTAAAATAATCAGAGAGCATGAATGTTCATGGATGGAGTTCAAGAATGTTCTTCTGGCATATACCTTCACGAAAATAATATACTAAGTATAAAAGGCAAGAACTCAGGTGGCAGGAATCTGTAAGTTTTCTGTATTCTGGATCTCCATCAATGTTAATTGAGGTATTAAAGAATAAAGACTAGAATAAACAGTTTTCAAGAAGAATACTTGGAAAAATGGGTGAAGTTTATCATGTGAAGGCAATGCCAGCCTCTTTGTAACTAGCCCAAATCATAATTATTTTAAGAGAGTCAATATACTGTACAATGAGATCTGACTAATCCAAAAACTTGGTGTAGTCTGTTACATTTATTTAACTGAATGGAAGACACAGATGAATAGTTCAGCATTAAAATCATGTTTATAATGATAAACACATTCAAAATTAGACATTTCTGTGATCCTTAATCTATGTAGGAAAACTCAGATAAAAAAATGATTAGTGTTCATTTTAATTAGAAATCTTCTATATTATACTATTTTTTAGGTACCTCTGTAACTTCCGATTAACCTTTGTTGTCTACCATCTAACCTCCAGGTGGTAAGGGAAAACATCAAAAAAAAGGTTTGGGGATCCGCCCCATATATTGTGAAACCATATCTTAGATTGATATAACAAGAGTAATCACAAAAGACTGAGTCATGAAGAGAACTAAACAAGGTGAGGTGAAAGAGGTGGGTCTGTGAGAGAAGTGGAGGAAGTGAGGTCAGTAGGACGGCGTGGTCTGGATGGGGATGCAGAAGTTTCCCTTCTGATAATCTGTAGAAGAGGGAGAAAAAACATTAGTGTACTTCATCCACCCCTAACTTGGCATCTTACCCTCAGTTAAGCACATGTGTGACACTAGTTTTAAACAAAGGTTTAGCCAAAAAGGACAAACATACTGGTGAGCTCAATAACAAACAATACATTTTGAGAAATCATGCATGTGAAAAGTTTCAGTTATGAAAACCTAGGCCGACTTTCATGCAGAGGGAAATTTCCTCAATGGCACAAAAATGCTAAGGATGAAAGAATCTAACAACCACTACTAGAACAGTGGTATAGCCAGCAAGGTTGTGATATCTGCTATACACACATAATTGTGACAGTAGTTAGAGAAGACCTGCTGAATGAATACTTAAAATTATTACAAAACTTATGGTTTGAGATAATCACTTGTATATTGCTTAAGAGAAGACAAACAGCGGTATCGGCAAATGTATTCCTTTGATTTAAACGTCCAGAATATAGAAATCATGACCCCCAATAAAATACAAATGGAGTTAGGAAGAAATGATTACCAGCTAGAAACACCTTCAGGAGAAGGATTTATTTCCATGCTAAAACCCAAATCTTTAATATCAGCAGGATATACATTTTTTGTGAGGGGGTGTTTTGTCTTGGTAGAGTGATATATATATTGCTCTACTTTCCCCTATTGTATTATTAATATGTAGCCTTAGAATGCCTAATCTCACAAACTTACCACTGTATTTAACTTATCCCCACCTTCCCTTCTATATCTATAACCTCAGGCAATTAGATGTAGTAAAAAGACAAGCAGGAGTTAAGTTACACATAAAATAATGTATTACTGATAATATTCATAAATAATAACAAAATGCAAAGTACATTTGAATATTGGCAACCATACAACCTGCTAAAATGGTGATGTGTAATTCAGGTGGCACACAGACTTGTAGTTACTTAATGTCTCTAGTTAAGACATCATTGGTGCTCAGCTTTTAGCCAGATGTCTGTTCAAAATGGCTGAAGCTGTGCTCTTCATTGTGTTGTCTTCAGTTCATGGTGTGATGGTCTTCATCAGTTGTTAACAAGAGAAAGATACTTCTACATCATCACAGGTTAGCAAGAGAGATGCTTCTTTCATCATATGTTGGTTAGAGAGAGAGAATGTGAGGTTAAGCACATACATTTATAGATGTTCTCTCCAGCCCCTAAAACCAATAGGACATCATGGTACTTAAAGGCCTCTGAGACAAGCCAATTCCAAACAGCCATACCTCAGACCAATGGGTAAAATAGAACATCTTAACACCTGAATAGACCATATGTTAAACATCCTGGATTCCTTGCAGGGGGTTTGAAAGACTTTAGCAGAGAAATACTCATCAAACTGGTTTAGGACACATGCCCCCCAAATCCAGTCGTAAAATTACAAAGAAAAGTCGTAAACGGTGGGGGCAAACACAAATGCCTCTCACCAGAGTAACACTAAATTACATTGCTTTGCCTAGATTACAAATAAAGACATACAAAACATTTATCAAGTTATATGCAACATCTCACATCACAACAGGGGGATTATGGGGTTAGGCTCATTCTTAGTTTGTCTTGCATTAGATTGACAGGAGAGAATGTTTGCTTTAACATTCTCATCACCTACCTGAAAAGAAATTAAAACAATAAACAACAACATCCACCCGGCTTGTAATTAGATGTTTTCCAGTTTTTAAATATAGCATGTTACATTTAAATTCCTCAATTGTAAATTTAATAGTTTACCTGATTACCCCCATTGTAATTTTTTTCAGAGAGTGAGTTTGTTGTAGAAGAACGCATATGGGTATACATAGTTGGGAGCCATTGAGACAGAAACGCACCCACCCAAATACTACATGAATCCAGCTCAAATGTAAATTTCAATGAATAACTAAAATGTTGCAATACATATATGAAAGGGAATACAACCTTAAGATTATGAAAAGCATCTTGGTTTTCTCTAATAGTTTACAAAACCAAAAAACACTTAATGCATTTTATATAATTATGTGCTGTATTATTATTAACAACCTAAAACCTTCGTAATGTCTGCACATAATTCTTACTAGAAAATTTGAATACATAAAGAATGACTGGTGAAATTCTCACTTCTATAATTTGATACACAAGTGATTTCTTGTCAGTGAAAAAATTACATCTCAGACATGAGCTATCTGAGTTACCACATCACAGATTTAAACTACAAAAATATCCTAGAACCTACGTGCGGTGGTGACTGTTTCAAAATGTATCAAATGAATCATGTATACTAAGTCTGCATCAATACAGTAGTAGGTAGACACTTGATGCACCTCTGCTGCTGTGACTGTTTTAATGTTTTGGTATTTATAAGTTTTTGATACAGGGTGATCGCCTGGATTGTGGAAACTACAGGGGGATAACACTACTCTTGGTGCGGGGTAAGATCCTTGAGATCATCCTCAATAGGATTCGTGATCAATTGCTTACCTACCAACAACTGGAGCAGTCTGGTTTTACACCGATAAAGTCTACCATCAACAGCATCCTGGCACTAAGTCCAAACATGAATATCGGCAGAGTTTTTTTCAGCCTTTGTCGATTTTCATATAGCATTCAACTCAGTTTATTAAGCTGCCCTGTGGGAAATCCTGAGACTTTGCTGGATTTCCCTGAAGTTGCTGGATATAATGGCCAGCCTGTACACTGGCACTGTGAGTGCTGTGCAGAATGAGGGAGCATCAATTAAGGCACTTCGGCCATGTAGCTTGATTCCCTAAGGGTGATCTGGCTCACAGGATCCATTTTGTTGAGGACCTGAGTGACAGGCCAAGGGGACGCCCATGTAACACCTGGCTGTAGCAGATACAGTAGATGGTCATTTCCAGTGGGTGGGACTGGACAATATGTCTCCCTGGGGGTTTGCTAACCAAGAACTTGAGCTGTTTTGTCGTGTGGTGGGTGCGGAAACGTGCTGTACCAGTGCATGCTCCCCGATCTGACCACACCTGAAAAAATTCAATGCTTTTCGCTGATTTTTAAACATAATGCTAAGGAGCCTACAGAATATTTCACAATTTACTTACTCCATGCTGTGAATAGAACATTTTACAGCAGTGGAACTGGAATATCACATTTGAAACTGGAACATCACAGAGAAGTTAATTTCTATTGTATTTATTTGTCAGAAAAATAACTGAAAATGTCTAATTGACAAATATTAATGCAAATTGAATTTTACATTTACTTTACAGTAAATTTTACTTTAAAACTATAACACATTAACAGCTGAATAACCTAAAATATTCAATATAAACGCTATTGGACAAAGGGGACCCCCAACCAATTGTGTATAATGTCATGAGTTACTTATAAAACTAAACTGCATCTGTCAGTTTAATAAACAGGCATTTTTTTTCTGTCTACTATAAGTATATATTTTGAGATTTTTCTTATTATGTATAAAAACATAACATTTTGTCATAAAGTTAGTGTTTAGATTTACAAAAGGAAAGAAAAATATTAACAAAGGGTCAGTATATCTTTCCCAGGAGAGGCCAACCTTGATGGTATCTTTTTTGTTGCAGGGACATCTCTAAAGAATTACTCTCGAAATAGTTGCAAATAGCAATCTCTACTCTGTTTTCTTCAAGGAATACAAGCCGAAAAGCCACAAGGCTAGAAAGAAATTGATTATCTTTACTGCGGATTTTGAGAGCAGACTGGATTTCTGTGACCAAATGAGTTTTATAAGTTGATCTGTCAAACAAACTGGGAAAATTTTATTTTCAGACATGAATTATGAAATAGTGAGGTAGGAAGTTCAATGACTTTTTTCTTTTTCTCAATATCCAAGGTCTTGAAGTGGTTCGAAAGCACCCTCATCCCAAAGGGCCCAATTTACAGAGTTTTTGCTCCAATGCACAATCTTTAGTTCCAAACACAACAGGGAGTTTGAATTTTTAACAGTCAGAAGACTAGATTTGTTCTTTGAAAGAAGAAAACAAACAAACAAACTAAAGAAAACAGTTTTTCATGAGGAAGTAGGAGATTTTCTTTACATTTCCTAATTTATCGGATAAACAGCCTTCTGTGTTTTGTTTTTTTAATATGATTTCTCTGTGGTGAGTGTGGTCATCAAAATTCGCATATAATGGAGAGATTGCTTTCTTTCTTTCTTTTCCACTGACCGCTTTATTATTTCACAGTATTTTTTCAGTGTACACTCAGCCATGCTTTAAAGGCACCTAATCCAGTTTATGAATTTCTTGTCGTATCTATACATATGTTATTAGTCAAGTATGTTATGATTGGTTCACTCACATTACTGTCACTATGGCTTTTGAAAAAAATGACCAGCTCATTTTACAAATTTCTTCACATGTAAACAGGATATAAATTTCTGGCTTTGCTCTTGCGTAGTGTTTTCAGGTAAATTCCTGGGATAGTACACATGGTTAAAAGGAACCACAATAAATAGCCAAAAAAATAAAAATATGGTAAAGTAAACCGTAAACAGTGAAAAAATATGCATAAAAATTGAATGCACAGTCAAAAAGGAAGTGCTTAAATACAATCTGAATTTACCATAATGGAAATGTGCCAATATTTAAAAAGTTTATACAGTATGAACTGTGTTTTGAAACTAGACTTAAACATGTTGACCCTAATGAAAAAGATCAGCAAGTCTGTCATTAAGAAATCTTCATAAATATTATGGCTGAAGTGTACAAAAAATGCTGAATGGGAATTGGCAACCTTGTGGTTAGTACTGCTGCCTCATCGTTCAGGAGGACCGTCCAGGAACCTATTTTGCCACAGCATGAGGGAGAGAGTGTGTGAATGTGTATGTCTGAATGTTTCCAAAGGTGGACTAGTACCTTACCTAGGTTTGGTTTCTGCCTTCAATGGAATGCTTCTAGAATAGGCTGTGACACCCCACAATCCTGAATTGGACATAATGGAGTGTAAAAATATGCATGGGGTTGCTGAATACTTGCAGTGTGGCATAGTGGTCAAACCCTGTTGTGGGTTCAGATGCCTCTACTGACAATGTGTGGCCATGAGCAAGTCACTTCCCCTGCTTGTGCTTCAACTAGAATAACAAAGAAAAAATGTAATCAAAAGTATCTCAAATGTTGTAAGGTGCCTTGGATGAAGTCATCAGCCAAATAAGTAAATATAAATTAATCAGACATGACACGCATATGAAGATGTATAAAATGAGCAAACTAGTACTATGCGTATGGTTCTGGAGATGCACTCCTACCACATCTTTGCTTGTTTTATCAATCCTTAGATGAAAGATGCCTCCGGATTATGCGGTTCAAAATTCAGCAAAAGAAAGCTGGTTTGTAACACGTGTCCCTATTATTGGAAACTCTCTGTCTTAAATGTTATTTCTACTGTATAGTCAATGTTCCTACTTTAAATATTCTCACTTACTAAGCAAATTAATGTATGCCATTTTAGAACATTGTTGTTTATGCACAGATCAGAACGGTTGCACATGATGTCCAGAAAATGTTTAGGAAACTTAATTTTAAAAATGCAAAGTTGCCCTGGAGACAGTATGACCAGATTAGTAAAAGACCTCATCACAAAGATGAAACAAGAAGAGAGAAGATCAAACCAAGAATGTTCAGAGTTACTGCTCTTACTTCAAGTAATGCAAGCATGATTAAAACATCTGGCCGTACCAGATTGTATGGTGTGCACAGCTATACATTATTTGAATAATGCTTAAGGTTTCAAATTTATTAGAGTTTTCTTCTCTGCTTGAATGGCTGCTCTGTTTTTCTTGCCAAGGGGTGGGAACCAAACTCCTTTCTGTGCTGTCAGTCAAGAGTGAGGAGAGAGTGCACTTCCAATAGAGTAATAAACGACGGCTACAGTCATACCAAAGTGAAGTCTGAAAGAGCTTCTGACTAAATGTGGTGTACTGTAACCACAAGTGCAGTTGAAATGCAACTGGCAACTGTATATTCCTGAAGGTTGTAAACAAAAGTAGCAACAGTGGTGTTACATATAACAGTGGGTCCATGTTAAAAAGAAAATTAACATCTGAAAAGGACTTTATTTTTTAAGAAGCGGTGTTCCCAAAAGCCTTTCCATGATAAAATATACTTTAACTGTCATTTTCCAGGTTCACCCAGAGTATAGTCCAGAAATTATTTTTGCCATTTTTTAATCATTTTATATGACACACAGAGTGAACGGTAATCTCATTCCATCTCCAAGTCACAACCGCATATACCATAATATGCATGTATTTTTTTCAACATTTTCGACAAATTACAAAACAATTTGCTTTAGCATTTAAGCATAGCATCTTATAACTCTCTGCACAACTTCAGAAATAAATTGTTATAGAAACAGGTTAATGCCTAGCAAATGAAGTATTGCTCCATAGGCATCTTTCCAAAACCAGAATATCACCAAAGACATGGACTGTGTAAAGAAGAGAGAAACAAGGGAAAAAGTAAAATAAATCAAAGGCAAAACAAATCCAATTTTTATTCAGGGTAAACTTTTACAAGTTTTAAATTTTCTTGACACGTGGGATGAACTACCCAAAGTACACAAGTATCACAGAGAAAATTCTTTTCTACCTTCTTTTTCTCTCTTATTCACTCTGGAGAACCTTTGCTCACAAATTCCAGGCTTTGTCTTGGCTTTTAAACCACCAGATCCAGTCTGTTTCAGGCTGGCAGCCCTTTTTTGGCTGTAGTCATTTATCACTGGGCTCAACCTTAAAAATGTAAAGCGGTACAATGCAGCAACCTTTGTGCATGGAGACCCTGTCACACTTTACCAATAACAAAAGTTTATGATATGCCAGGAATATGTTGGATCACCTGCTTTCTAGTTTCCCGGACATTCTGCTATCCAGCATCTAGTGAGACTTGCTTACTTTTACTTCCAGGGCATCATTCACACTGACAGGATCAATTGTACCCATCGTCATACAGCCTGCAAGCCACTGAGGTCCTGTTTCTTTGCCTAAGGTACTCCCTGCTCATTACCACCCTTGTAGTACTCGCACATCAAGACAACACTTCAGTCTCTATAATGGATGAATTTAGTTTCATCCCACAGTACTTTTAACATTTTGTATGCTGGCTTTGATATTAAAATATTAATCAAACAATGTCTTGGTTTGAAGAAATCAAATTGTCTCCACCCTGTTGAAGTGGATTGTCTTAAAGTTTACTAAGTAATATTTTTTATCATTCTGTACAGGAAGAATAATTACTATTTTTTCCAAACTTATATGCATCACTTTTGCTTACTTTATATTACTAAGTCAGGGTTGTGTAAGGCTGGAGTTTTCCGTGGCTACAATGTTTTCACTGGAAGAAACTGGTAACAAATGGAACAATGGTTTATCAAAAGCAGCATTCATTTGCACACTGAAGTCAGCTCGGCTTCAGACAATTTGAGACTTTACTTTTCCTAAAACTTTGCCTTTGGCCTGAAAACAGAAGCAGACATGGACTAAAAGAAAAATGAAATTCTACACTATAAACAGCTTAGCTAAAAATGAAGCCAATCTGAAAGCAATGTCATGAAGCAACACTACCTGCAGATCTAGAGTACCATTTTAGCATGTAATTTCTGTCTTTGCACATTTTTGCTAATTTTGGAGATTTTTAAAATGTACACAATTGAGTCTTGTGTGTGAGACATGTTTTGTATTGAAATGTTTTCATAACAGAAAAAATGTTTTCATATATAAATTTCCCTGTCATGGAAAGAATCAACATGTAGCCTAAGGAGACAAGTAGTCTGAATTCATTTATTGTTTGCAAAACTAACACTTTCAGAAACACATTCAACAAGAATCTGCTCCACAATACAAAAGGCAGACACAAAGGGATAAAGATGGTTATTGACTCAGGTCTAAAATGCTTTTCAACAGATATACTGTAAGCATTACATAATACTTACTAAACAAGAAGAAGTAAAGTTTCCTTTGGTCTTTAGACTGAAGGAAAAATAAAGAAGTGAGGCAGAGAGGCAGACAAAAGCTAATTCAGAGTAGTGTCAGTAACTGGGTAAGAATGTCTGAATTCAAAGGAAATTCAAAAAGTCCAATTATCAAATAAAATAAGACTTTCAAAGAAAAAAAATCAAAAAGGAAGAAAATCCCAAAATTATTAAAGAAAAATTCCAAGTCACAATTCCAGGGAGCAGCACACGTAGTGATGCAAAAACGTCAGACAGCCTTCAAAGCAGGACAGTACAGTTTAAATAAGAATGTGAAACTTAAATCAGAGAAAAGCAAGAACCAAAGCTTGGCATGACATTGTAAATATATCTAAGTCTCCTAAATAAATGTGTCATATATTAAATATGCTAGTGGTATACAAAACTAAGGACTCGTGCAAAAAGTAAGCATTCTTAATGCCAATCTCGATGTCCACTTCACCTACATTAAGTAAAATCAAAATGCTAAATAACAGTATTTAACTGCAGAAACATTTAAAAATTAAAAATTCAAACATGTTTGACTATTTTGGAAACATTTTATAATGTTTGCAAAAGTAATAATTTAAACAATTAATCTGAAAATTCTGCTCAATGTCTTAATTACACGTCCTTGTTTTTCAGCTAAACAATATCATGCAGTCTTCAGAGACAACCATTTTATAGGTCAAACCACTAAGGAGCATTTCTAATTATTTTTATTACAGGTGATTGAGTTGTTTATCATTTTGTCCTTGTCTAAACAGTAATACTTAACTCCACAGATGCTTTAAATCATAGACAATAATTATGTTTTATTCATGCACAACTACATGCACAACTATTATGCCCTTCAGTATTATCATTATTGAGTGCATAACTAAAATGTAAATATCAGTTGATAATGATATTGTTTAAATTAAGTATATTTTCAGGTTAAATATTTACAAGTTACCCATACACTTCAAAAAAATTCTATAAAATAGAAATGTATGTTAGGAGGTTTGATAAACCACTCTTTGTCTCATCTGTCACCTAGGACCAGTTTGCCTTGGGTGGCCCTACCAGGGTCATAAAGCCCCAGACAACAGAGCTCCTAGGATCATTGGGACACGCAAACCCCTCCTCCACGATAAGGTGGCGGTTCATCAAACCTCCTATGAAGAATAAAAAATTTGGATGGTGTTTTCCCTTGCCCAGACGTGGGTCACCGGGGCCCCCCTCTGGAGCCAGGCTTGGAGGTGGGGCTCAATGGCGAGTGCCTGGTGGCTGGGCCTGCACCCATGGGGCTCGGCCGGGCACAGCCCGAAGAAGCAACGTGGGTCCCCCTTCCCATGGCCTCAACACCTATGGGAGGGGCCTAGGAGGTCGGGTGCAGTGTGAGTTGGGTGGTGGCCGAAGGCGGGGACCTTGGCGGTCCGATCCTCGGCTACAGAAGCTGGCTCTTGGGATGTGGAATGTCACCTCTCTGAAGGGGAAGGAGCCTGAGCTTGTGCGTGAGGTCGAGAGGTTCCGGCTAGATATAGCCGGGCTTACCTCGACGCACAGCTTGGACTCTGGAGCCAATCTCCTTGAGAGGGGCTGGACTCTCTACCACTCTAGAGTTGCACCCAGTGAGAGGCGCCGAGCAGGTGTGGGCATACTTATTGCCCCCCGACTTGGAGCCTGTTCATTGGGGCTTACCCCAGTGGACGAGAGGGTAGCCTCCGCCTCCTTCAGGTGGGCGGACGAGTCCTAACTATTGTTTGTGCGTATGTGCCAAACAGCAGTTTGGAGTACCCACCCTTTTTGGAGTCCCTGAAGGAAGTGCTAGAGGGCATACCTTCTGGGGACTCCCTCTTTCTGCTGGGAGACTTCAACCCTGGAAGGGCGTGATTGGGAGGAATGGCCCCCCCGATCTGAACCCAAGCAGTGTTTTGTTATTGGACTAATGTGCTTGTCACGGATTGTCCATAACGAACACCATGTTCAAGCCTGGGGGTGTTCATATGTGCAGTTGGCACCAGGACACACCAGGCCTCAGTTCGATGATCGACTTTGTGGTCATGTTGTCGGACTTGCGGCCACATGTCTTGGACACTCCAGTGAAGAGAAGGGCGGAGCTGTCAACTGATCACCACCTGGTGGTGAGTAGGCTTTGATGGTGGGAGAGGATGCCGGTCAGGCCTAGTAGGCCCAAACGTGTTGTGAGGGTGTGCTGGGAATGTCTGGCAGAGTCCCCTGTCAGAAGTAGCTTCAACTTCCACCTCCAGCAGAACTTCGACCACGTCCCAAAGGAGGTGGGGGACATTGAGTCCGAATGGGCTATGTTCCATGCCTCTATTGTTGAGGCAGCTGACCGGAGCTGTGGCCGTAAGGTGATCAGTGCGTGTTGTGGTGGCAATCCCCGAACCCGTTGGTGGACACTGGCGGTGAGAGATGCTGTCAAGCTGAAGAAGGAATCCTACAGGACCCTTTTGTCCTGTGGGACTCTGGAGGCAGTTAGTAGGTACCGGCAGGCCAAGCGGAATGCGGCTGAGGCAAAAACTTGGGCATGGGAGGGGTTTGGGGAGGCCATGGAGAACAACTTTTAGACGGCTTCGAGGAGATTCTGGTCCACTGTCCAGCGTCTCAGGAGGGGGAAGCAGTGCAGTGTCAACACTGTATATGGTGGGGATAGAGCGCCGCTGACCTCGACTTGGGATGTTGTGAGTCGGTGGGGGGAGTATTTTGAAGACCTCCTCAATCCCACTAACATGCCTTCCAATGAGGAAGCAGAGCCTGGGGACTCGGAGGTGGGCTCCCCCATCTCTGGGACTGAGGTCACCAAGAAGGTGAAAAACTCCTTGGTGGCAGGGCCCCAGGGGTGGATGAGATATGCCCCGAGTTTCTCAAGGCTCTGGATGTTGTAAGACTGTCTTGGTTGACACGCCTCTGCAACATCGCATGGACATCAGGGACAGTGCCTCTGGATTGGCAGACCAGGGTAGTGGTCCCCCTCTTTAAGAAGAGGGACCAGAGGGTGTGTTCCAACTATAGAGGGATCACACTCCTCAGCCTCCCTGGAAAAGTCTATTCAGGGGTCCTGGAGAGGAGGGTCCGTCAGACAGTCGAACCTTGGATTCAGGAGGAACAGTGTGTTTTTCATCCTGGTCATGGAACATTGGACCAGCTCTACACCCTTAGCAGGGTCCTGGAGGGTGCATGGGAGTTTGCCCAACCAGTCTACATATGTTTTGTGGACTTGGAAAAGGCGTTTGACCGTGTCCTTTGGGGAATCCTGTTGGGGGTACTCCGAGAGTATGGGGTACCGGACCCCTGATAAGGGCTGTTCAGTCCTAGTACAACCAGTGTCAGAGCTTGGTCTGCATTGCCGGCAGTAAGTTAAACCCATTTCCAGTGAAAGTTGGACTCCAACAGGGTTGCCCTTTGTCACCGATTCTGTTCATAACTTTTATGGACAGAATTTCTAGGCGCAGCCAGGGTATTGAGGGGGTCTGGTTTGGTGGACTCAGGATTGGGTCACTGCTTTTTGCAGATGATGTTGTCCTGTTTGCTTCATCAGGCCGTGATCTTCAGCTCTCTCTGGATCGGTTCGCAGCTGAGTGTGAAGAGGTTGGGATGGGAATCAGCACCTCCAAATCCGAGACCATAGTCCTCAGCCGGAAAAGGGTGGAGTGCCTTCTCAGGGTTGGGGGTGAGATCCTGCCCCAAGTGGAAGAGTTCAAGTATCTCGGGGTCTTGTTCACGAGTGAGGGAAGAATGGAGCGTGAGATCGACAGGTGGATCGGTGCGGTGTCCACAGTGATGCGGGCTCTGCATCAGTCTGTCGTGGTGAAAAAGGAGCTGAGCCGTAAGGCAAAGCTCTCAGTTTACAAGACGATCTACGTTCCTACCCTCCCATATGGTCATGAGCTATGGGAAGTGACCAAAAGAACGAGATCGCGAATACAAGTGGCTGAAATGAGTTTCCTCTGCAGGGTGTCTGGGCTTTCCCTTAAAGATAGGTTGAGAAGCTCAGTCATCCAGGAGGGGCTCAGATTAGAGCCTGTGCTCTTCCGCATCGAGAGGAGTCAGATGAGGTGGCTCGGGCATCTGATCAGGATGCCTCCTGAATGCCTCCCTGGTGAGGTGTTCCGGGCATGTCTAACCGGTAGGAGGCCCTGGGGAAGACCCAGGACACGCTGGAGGGATTATGTCTCTTGGCTTGCCTGGGAACACCTCGTGATTCCCCCGGAAGAGCTAGAAGAAGTGGCCGGGGAGAGGGAAGTCTGGGTATCTCTGCCCAAGCTGCTGCCCCCACGACCCGATCTTGGATAAGCAGAAGAGGGTGGATGGATGGAGGAATGTATGTACTTGCTTGTAAGAAAGAAGCCAAGGAACAGTATGAAATCAAAACACGTGCTCACCTATTATTTTTCTTCATTGTTTCCTCCTCTGCTTGTAGGTACTGGGTGAAATAAACACCAGCTGAGACTGCCTTTCAACTTACTTATCTTATATACAGTATATATAAATATACTGCTCAAAAAAATTAAAGGAACATAGTTTAGCATCGAGTCAATAAAACTTCTGAGATATT
Organism: Polypterus bichir lapradei; assembly: GCA_026402145.1. Lineage (NCBI taxonomy): Eukaryota > Metazoa > Chordata > Cladistia > Polypteriformes > Polypteridae > Polypterus > Polypterus bichir. Next base: position 48,523,067 of record JANRMT010062813.1, on the reverse strand, counting down.
GATCTGGTCAGTTAAGTAGCAGATGGGGTTGTTAATCACTTTCAGCTGCTTTGGTGTTAATGAAATTAACAACAGGTGCACTAGAGGGGCAATAATGAGACGACCCCCAAAACAGAAATGGTTTAACAGGTGGAGGCCACTGACATTTTTTCCTCCTCATCTGTTTTTTCACTAGTTTTGCATATGGCTATGATCATTGTCACTGCTGGTAGCATGAGGCGATGCCTGGACCATACAGAGGTTGCACAGGTAGTCCAATTTCTCCAGGATTGCACATCAATATGTGCCATTGTCAGAAGGTTTACTATGTCTCCCAGCACAGTCTCAAGGGCATGGAGGAGATTCCAGAAGACAGACACTAGGAGAGCTGGACAGGGCCATAGAAGGTCCTTAACCCATCAGCAGGACTGGTATCTGCTCCTTTGGGCAAGAAGGAACAGGATGAGCACTGCCAGTGCCCTACAAAATTACCTCCAGCAGGCCACTGGTGTGAATGTCTCTGACCAAACAATCAGAAACAGACTTCATGAGGGTGGCCTGAGGGCCTGACGTTCTCTAATGGGCCCTATGCTCACTGCCTGGCACCGTGGAGCTTGATTGGTATTTACCATAGAATCTCAGAATTGAGAGGTCCACCACTGGCGCACTGTGCTTTTCACAGATGAGAGCAGGTTCACCCTGAGCACATGTGACAGACGTGAAAGGGTCTGGAGAAGCCGTGGAGAACGTTATGCTGCCTGTAACATCGCTCAGCATGACCGGCTTGGTGGTGGGTCAGTGATGGTCTGGGGAGGCATATCAATGGAGGGACACACAAACCTCTACAGGCTAGACAACAGCACCTTGACTGCCAATAGGTATCGGGATGAAATACTTGGACCCACTGTCAGACCCTATGTTGGTGCAGTGGGTCCTGGGTTCCTCCTAGTGCACGACAATGCCCGGCCTCATGTGGCGAGAGTATGCAGGCAGTTCCTGTAGGACGCAGGAATTGATACCATTGACTGGCCCCCATGCTTGCCTCATCTAAATCCAATAGAACACCTGTAGGACATTATGTTTCGGTCCATCTGACGCTGCCAGGTTGCACATCAGACAGTCCAGGATCTCAGTGATGCCCTGGTCCAGATCTGGGAGGAGATCCCTCAGGACACCATCCGTCGTCTCATTAGGAGCATGACCCCCGACGTTGTCAGGCATGCATACAAGCACGTGGGGGCCATACAAACTGCTGAGTACAATTTTGAGTTGCAGCAATTAAATTTCGGCAAAATGGACTAGCCTGCCGCATCATATTTTCACTTTGATTTTTAGGTTGTCTTTGATTTCAGCCCTCTGTAGGTTGATAATTTTAATTTCCATCAAATGATGTGGCATCCTTATGTTCCTAGCACATTACCCAGTCCATATCAATATAGATATCCAACATGATTTTTTTCACATTGAGATCTGATGTGTTTTATATACAGTGGAACCTCGGTTCACGACCATAATTTGTTCCAAAACTCTGGTCGTAAACCGATTTGGTCGTGAACCGAAGTAATTTCCCCCATAGGATTGTATGTAAATACAATTAATCCGTTCCAGACCGTATGAACTGTATGTAAATATATATATATTTTTTTTAAATTTTTAAGCACAAATATAGTTAATGATACCATAGAATGCACAGCGTAATAGTAAACTAAATGTAAAAACCTTGAATAACACTGAGAAAACCCAACAGAGAAAACTAACACTGCAAGAGTTTGCACTATAGCGCTATGAACCGCTCGCTAAAAACACTTTTTTTAATGAGTTTTAAGCACAAGGGAAAAAATTAACATTTGAAAAATCCTTAATTTAATAAACCACCAAGAAAAATAACATTTCAACAATGCATGCTACAAACCGATCGCTGTAAACAGAAGTGGAGGTTAAAATCCAATAGAAAAAAGTGTTCATTAAATACAACAAGGTTAAAACAATGCTCGGATCTGTCTCTTTAAAAACAAGCCTTATTCGTCTAGCCGTCTCTCTCTCTCTTTCGTGTGTGTGTGTGTGTCTCTCTCTTTTGCGTGCTCGTGTGTGTCTCCCTCTCGTGTGTGTGTGTGTGTGTGTGTGTGTGTGCATGTGTGTCTCTCCCTCTGGCGTGTGCACGTGTGTGTCTCTCTCTCGCTGCACAGGGAATGCACAGGGAGAGACTGAACACGTGCAGAAATCATCAGCGCACACAAACCGAAAGGGAAACAGGCAAGTCTGTGGTAGTGAACAGATGCAAAAGTTTGGCGAACTTTTTGGTCGTAAACCGATTTGTACATGTTCCGAGACATTCGTGAACCGAGGTTATGCTGTATATAGTTTGCTAAAAAAGGAAATTCTAAAAAAATAAATAAATAGGTGTATTGTGCTATAAATCTGTTTTACTGTAATAACTCTAACCTTAAATGCTGGACATGTGATGAAGAATTCAGTCAATAAGACATTTGCCAACTTGCTTTTAAGACAAACACAGATGCAAACGCAAAAAAACAATGAAATAAAACATATCTGTAATAATCAATTTAGCTACATCAGTAAAAACCAAGGATAGTTGTTCTTTTTTCTTCATTTAAAGCTACAGTGAAATATGGACACTCACTGTACATTTAGTATATAATAATTAAATCATTATTTGCAAGTTGGAACAGTTGTCAAGTATATACTTAAACACGACACAGTGTATAACATCATTTCATTTTTTTTTTACTATTTATTGAAATTCTACCAAAATACCTTACAGAAATTGTTAACTTCAATGTAATCTCAAAACAATGCAATTCTCTGGATGTCAGGTGCTCACAATTTGTTTATCTTGCCATTTGTATAATAACAGGACTTAGACTTTGCCATGGCTGTTCCTGGATTTGACTTTAGTCCTTTTTTTTGCAGTTAAAGACTGCTTAAATGCATCACTGACTAACTTTCACATCATCAAGAATGAACAAATTTTAAGAATAATTTAATAACATACAGGATATAATGTATGTTTTAAAAAGAGTTAATAGAAACCTTTAAACTCTTCAAAAAATATTAAGGACAGTGACCATCAAAATAGAATACCATGAATCTCTGATGATGTATCCATCATTGGCAATAACACCTTGATTCCAAGGTAAGCCACTGGATATGAAGATGATAAAGAATGTTGGAGACACCTGAATGCAGTTCTGCTTTATTTTTGATCTCTTGCCTGACTTAGATCTTGTGATGAAATTCCTGATGATGTTGACTAATGCCTATGTTCTCCTCATCTGCATTCATTTGATTATGTGTAGAGCAAGGGAATATCAACCGATTGGACTGGCACCCCAAGTGTTCTGACTCAATTTCTCACCTCACACTGCCTTCTCTTTTTGAGAGGGCTTTAAGATTTGGAGATCTTCAGGGTTTTCGGTTTTTGCCATCCTAAATTGTCCACGAACTCCCAGCAATTTCAGTGTGACTCCTACACTGGCAAAGTGTTACTTTTAATATAAAATTCTTCTCATTCTTTAGTTATCTGCCTTTAAGGCAGGACTTGGATCACCAGTTTCTCCATTGTATTCTCCCTTCTGTTCTTTTCATTTCTTGGTATCATTTTCCATCTTTCAGGTAATATAACATGTGTTGCCTTGGCCTTCCACTTGATTTTTTCCCCTCCAGTTTACCTTCCAGCTCTATTTTCAACAATCCATCTTAATTTATTACATGTCCAATCCAGCTTTATTTTTCCTATTTAACCATTTAGCAGTTTTAATATTATTTAACGATAGTCACAGTTGTAGTATTGTCAAATGTACAGAGTATAGTAAACTTATTACTTGCTTGTCCAACCAGCAAGCAACATTTTGCCACTCTGTAGTACCATGACAACAAGAATGTATTAAAATAGGAATCTTCATGTCATTTAATAGAAAACACAAATCGGCTTATCTAATAATTGCCTTACCCTGTTTCCATTGCACTATCCTTAAATATTGCAGAAAAATCCTGAGAAAGAATATACACTATTTTAAAAAAGTTAACTATATTTTATAAAATATATAGATAGAAAAACAAATGCACCACATGTTGTTGGACAGAAATCTCAATTGTCATTAATGAAATAATGAATAAATTGCGGTGGGCTGGCGCCCTGCCCGGGGTTTGTTCCTGCCTTGCGCCCTGTGTTGGCTGGGATTGGCTCCAGCAGACCCCCTGTGACCCTGTGTTAGGATATTGTGGGTTGGATAATGGATGGATGGATAATGAATAAATTAAATTAATAGGAAAACAAAATAGTACAACAAAAATCCAGAAGATCTGAACTTAAACTGATTTCTCTACCATCCTAAATTTGCTTTGTTTACATTTGTACTGTGCTTTAGGCCTTTACTCAGTAACTTCTGATGAGGAAAGTGCCATGCCAAAGAATGGGGATATAATGCATTTGTGTAGTTTTGATCTTACAGTATTTTCTTAAGGCAAGGAATGTGTGATTTCAAACTTTGTAAATTCCAGCCACACAAATGAAATAAGCATTTGCATTTTCCTATATTTTAGAGTAAGATAATGCATTTGTCATGTGTCAGTTTAAATACAGTTTTATTTATTTTATTACTTTGAAGTTTATTTTGGGGATATTGTTTTTGGATCCACCTTTTCCTGTAATTCAACATGAGGATTAATTTTGTAATTGTATAACTTTAGAATTTAGCATGCAGTTGAAACACAATTGGAAAAAAAGATTAAATAGAGCAAAACTGTAACCGTACCTGAAAACCCGTAGCATGACTTGATGCTTAGTGCTTTTTGTCAGCAGAGTAGAAAGAAACTTCGCAAAATAAAATGTAATCTCTTTAAGTTCACTTATGGAAATATTATTTGTAGTTTAATCTTTGCATGACCAAAAGTGGTACATTCTGTAAAGTTTAGATTGTGGTAATTTTATGTATAAGCACTTTTCTTGTAAGAATTTCAAATTTAATTTTAAGATTTGGATGGCCAGCAGTAGAAAAGGAGTAGATTTGGTACATAATGCTTGAAGGCTGAGGATTTAAACTATCAAAAGTCGAGGTCAGTACTTTCAATTAGCCTGGCTCAACTTTTGTAATACCTGGCCTGAGGAGTGTAAAGAATCTATCAAGAAATGTATTGCTTATTTGGTGCAGCTCATTCTTAGCAGTTTTAAAGCTGTAGAAACAGACAGATACAGTGTTCTAATAAATCCAAAACACTTATATTTTACATGTAAATATATCAGTCATGGTAAAGGAAAAGATTGACATTATTTTTATAGCAAGATTTTGAGCTCTTTCAGGGTATTTTAAACCTGGTTTTGAAGGCAAAAACAGAGTTTTGTTTTACTCATGTATGAAAAGTACTGACATCTTTGTTTGTTATGAATCGAAAACACTACCTACATTTTACAAAAAGAAATATACATATATATTTTTGGGGACAAACATGTAGATATGTGTACATTGTCATTTGCTTACCTTTTTATTATTTTTTAAACATATTTTTTCAAAGTGTTTAACTAAGAATGCTTACTTTTGCTAGTTATAGCAATACAGTTTATAATTTAACATTTGGATCTTTTAGTGTATATATTTATTTACAGGGAAGAAGTGAGACCTAGTGACTAAGGCTTTGGATGCTAAAATGTAAGAACTACAGTTCTGTGTGATCCTTATCAAGTAATCTAAACTGCTAGTGCTGCAGGTGCATATCCATCCTTCCATTTATACCTAATAACAAGAGGGCATGTTTAACCCATCAGCATGAGCCACAAGGCAAGAACCAAAGCAAGTAACCCAAGAAGTAGCATCAGTTCACTGCAGAGAACACTATGGCACCCACAGGGGTCCAATGTCTGAGTCTCCAAACAGCTTAACCTATCAGACTTGTCATTAATCTATGAAGGACAACCAGAGAACCCAAAGCACAAGTAATATGAGGCAGCAGTTGTATCTGTTGTCCCACAATATTTCCCCACATGATATGTAATCAACATATGTAAATAGTGGCTCTTTAATAGTGAAGTCTTAGAAAAAAACAGTTCAATTAATTAATTTTCATTTTAGATTTATTCATTCATGCAGACAGAAATGTATTAGCAGTAATGTTCAACATGAATTTGTCATGATAAGGGTCCAATATCAATACAGAATAAAATAAATGCCAGATCAAGTAGGAGTTCATTTCTTAAAATAAAAAGCACACAGATGAATAACTTTTTGAGAAAGTATTGCTGCAGTTCCAATACTGGACACATCTACTTCCCGATGAATGGCAATTTCGTATTAGGGTGACGTAAGATGGGGTTGTGGTAAACAATTGTTTTATGTGTTCAAAGGCTTCCTTCACCTCCTCAATACATTGAAATTTATGCAGAGTTTTTGGGTTAACGAGGTAATAGTAATTATAACAGAACCGAAGATTTTTTACATTACGCTGATAGTAATTTGCAAAACTGACAAAACTCTGGACCTATTTAACACTCTCTGGTGGTTTCCGATCCAGAATAGCATTGATCTTAGTATTATTCATGGCTACACCTTCCAACCACCGCCTCCTAAACCAGTCCGTGAAATTCCATACCCCAAGAACAAAATCTTTTTTTTCCTGGTGAAAATTCCTTTTCTCAGTTTTAACGAATAGGTCATTTTCTCAAAGGCAGCAAAGGACTTCCTTAATATGATTAACAGGGGTAGGTAAGTCTACTGAAAAAATCTAAATATCAACTATATATACAAATACATATTTCCCCAATAGATCTATGAAAATATCATTAACAAAGGACTGGAAAACGGCCAGAGCATTCACTAATCTGTATGGCATTACTCTATATTTGTAATGCCTGGACATGAACTTCTTAAATCTAATTTTGTAAAAACTGTAGAGCCAGTAACTTGATTCAGAATTGTAGATATAAGTGGTAAGGTGTAATTTTTTTTAGGGTAATTATATTCATCTCTCGGTAATCAATACAAGGTCAAAGACCCCCATCTTTTTCTAAACAAAAAAGAAGCTCACTCCAACTGAACTGTAATAAAACCACTCTGTACGTTTTCTGTAATATATTGTTTCATGGCCTCCTATTCTGGATGTGGTAAGTCATAAACTTTACTTTTTGGCAATGGAGCCCCTGGTATTAAGTCAACAGTGCAATCATAGCCCTGGTGTGGAGATAACACTAGAGCTTGTTGTTATTAAACACATAAGCATATTTCAGAATATTCAGAAGGCAGAACTGATATCGTGTTACAAAGGACAGGCTTAGGTATAGTCCACAAGCAATTCTGAACACAGTATGAGCTCCACTGTATGATATCTTTGGACTCCTGGTTAAAAACAGGATTGTGCATTTGTAACCAGGGGTATCCAATGATTATTTGTGGCAAAGGAAACAATAACAAAAAAGGGCAATGCTTCTTCATGAAAGATTCCTATCATGTTGGAGAGCAGGGGTGTAACATAATCTAAATGCCCAGAGCTAATGGGCTGACCATCCACTGAACATCATCCCAATGTGCCTCAGTAGCTAACATTCTAAACTTCACAATATATTCATTTATAGGCTTTGAACCCTGATGACAACCTAGTAATCTGTCCGTCACTACTTCCAAAGGAACAGGTATATCAAACATTTTCCTAAATTCCTGCATAAATAAGCCAATGAAAAACAACACTGGTTGTTAATGTCATACATAACAGACTATATTGAAGAGGTTTTTTGTGCAGCAGCGATATTATAAACAATATAAGTGTCTAATAGTCTGGATACGTTTAGGTTGGGCTTCAAAGACCATGTGACATGAAGAAACCCTGACACTCATTTGGATCTCCCAAAAAACAAATTGGATGTGGAATCTGAGGCTCATGATGGTGGCTGCAACCTGGAGCAGGAGCTGGATTTACCGAGGCATTAACCATGAGCGTTAACTAATTCACTGCCCCCGCCAGTTGTTCCACAGATGCCTGCAATTCCCCTACTTTTTACTTTAGGGTTTTCATTTCTTAATGCATATCTCATGCCTCTAAAAATATGCCACATATCAGGGTCATTCATTACGATATGATTTTTTGTCCTGACTCAGCAGGAAAACAAGATAACTGATTTTGTGAGTAAACCGTGAGAAGCGGACAAAAGGCACAACAAATGAAAATAAAAATAAAGTGTAGCAACCGTAACTCAGACGAGAGGCAAAATCAAGGCCTAATAACAGGCTATAAGTCAACACCAGGCAATACAAGAAGTGAAAACGCACAATAGATAAAGATGAAATTAAGGAATTTATCCAGAGATCGGATAAGGTTCATAGCGAAAGGCTGACCTTTTATGCATGTTGTTGATCAAGTCACGGACACCTGGAGACCCTGCCCCATGAAATAAGGGGTTTGACCCTGACAACAGTACCCACTATGGCTTCTCCTTAAAGAAAAGGCTACAAAGCATCAGTTTTCAGCCTAAATCATGATGATGATGATATGAGTTAGGGGGTCCATGGCAGTGTACTGGATTTATTCTAAGCAGTGTGTATCATGCTTTGTGGGTACATGGAGTTGTGGAGTTGGGTGGTCCTGAGGTGTTGGATGTGGAAGTGAGTGAATTTCTTAATAAGTTCAGTCATTCCACATCGACTCTCCACTGCATGTAATTAGAATACTATATACACCACAATATAAAGGAGAACCTGAGCAGGATCGATAAAGAAAAGAGTCCTCAGATCACAGGGAAAGAATGAAAGGAAAGAACAGGCAGGATCGTGGCAGAGTGAGTGCATCAGAGAGGAGGCAAATGGTTGGTAATAACGGCCCTAGAGCAAATGGTGGATGTCTCTCACCGACCAGAGTCACTCCTGCTGACCACCGACGGAGCAGGAGAGACCAACTGCTATAGGTAGTCCCAACAGAAAAGCAAGGTAGGGAGTAGGAAGATAAAGATTGCCATGTTTTATTAAAGAACAAATGTTTTATATTAACAAAGTTTTACTTTAAGCCAAAGTGCAAAGGTTATACTCTGGAATTCTGCAAGATTAGATAATTATTTGCCCAGGTCAGATTGTTGTAACAAAAGTGATCTTAACTAAACATTATATACTGATTATTCTGAGTGCCACAGGTTGTCCAAGAATTTTAAATACTCATGCAATTTCAATGCTGTTTCAGTTCAGCCTCAAACCTGCTTAAGGTAACTGTGCTGTGCTCCCTTGGTACCTTAGTATAAATAAATTACATTTTAAATCATCCCGGGATTTAATTGATTATTTAATAAAGAGAAAATCCCTGACATTATCCATGTCACAGAATGCACTACGGGCATAGCAACAATAAACAAAATGGCTACAATAAAATTGCAGTGCCTGTGAAAATCAACCATTTCCAAAATAGCATTGAGATAATGTAATTGTCAGAATCTTACCAATATTGAATAATGTGAAATAGTTAGAACACCTCCAAAAAATTAGATGTACAATATTCTGGTGTTATAATGGTGATTGCTCACAATTTAATCCTCCAAATCAATACCTAAATTCAAAGACATACCAACACTATACTATTTCATCTTTGAATGTTCTGGATATGCAGTAGTTAAAATTTAGGTTTCAAATGATCTATTTCTATAGAAATATATTAGGAGCTACAGACTGTCTCACAAGTTGTAAAATATTAGGCAAATTCAATAACCACTGAGATTTCACTAAGTGGAGTAACAGTGAAAAATCAGGAACAGCACCTATAAATAGTCGTATAGTATTCCTGCTTATTTTAAATTTCCCAAGTAACACCATTAACACTCTGGAGCACTATCTAAATGAATTTACCAATTTATTGCCAGTGGACTATTTATCTGCCTGAGTTGCCAAAGCTGAATAAAATTCTTCAAGTCCAGTGAGCTTAATCCTTCTCTAGATGTCAACTTGTTTCAGTCCTTGGAGAGGTGGTCCATGTAGATTTTTTTAATTCTTTCTTCCTAAGGTTGTTTAGATTTATTTTAGAATGCAGATTTGCATTAATTTCTCTAAATACAGTACATTTGTAGTAGGAGAAGCCTAACAGAACTTTCAGAACCTAAACTAAAAGGACAAAATAAAGAATGGAATTTAAATTAATAAAGAAGTTGTGGCAAAGATTTCAATTAACTTTTGTCCAAGCACTTAACAAAAGAACAGTGGTATTTATACTTCCTGCTCCTCAAAATGTGCCTTATTCCATTGAAACTTATGTCGCTTCTAGAACGTGTGCATACTGAGAAAACAAAAGCTTAAATTTAAATGATGACCTACTATTGTGCGCAGTGCCTGATTAAATGTCAAATCCTGGCAATAAGGTCTTTCTAGGAAAATATACTTATTCAGAGCTTTGTCTCGCCACCTCTTACAAATGTAAGTGCAAATTACTGCTGCAGGGTAACTGATAGGCAGTTGTTTAATTCCTGCCTTTTGTGTTACGTCGGCACATTATCACCATGCATGTCTTATTTTTAGTGTGTTCCATTTCCTTCTTAAATCTATTAGTAATTCAGAAACTAAGTTATTAAGGAAGGGCTCTAAACATGTTAAAATGGATAAATGGATGGAAAACCTTTCAAAAATATATTTTTTTCACTAATATCCTGCCATTTCCACATGAACTTATTATTCTGAATACATTCTAGAAAAGTAAAATTTGTGTTATTTTTTTTTTTACTCTAATAAGAATTTGCTGATTGTTGTGAGTCTCCTACCAGTATATGTATCATTTTAATGTATATTACTATTACTCAAGCTGATAGATGTTGTGCTTCAGATAAACTAAGAACATATTGATGGCAATGCTATAGCATAAGGTCATTGCCACCCCAGTTGAAAGATATTCATATTACTTTTTCTCAGAAGACTAGGTGGATAGTCTACCAAATACCTGTGATCTTCACCCACAGAAATATTGCTTTACTTAAGATACAGCACCACCTCCCACTGTGGACTCCCTCTGTTTATTCAGAATGAAACATAATGATATTACGTCTGATTTGGTAAACGCCTCATGTCAATCAATACCAGGACTAAATGTACAGTACATATCCACAAGCTGTGATACACAGTATAGATAGAAAAAACATTATTTGTCTCCAATAAAATAAATATACACACAAACACACTATGGTTGGTAAACACACCCCATAATGACTAAAAGCAATATTTAAAATTAAAAAAGAAAGAAAACTTCTAACTTGGACATCACAGGCATTATACAAGCTTATTGCTTAAGGTATAAAGGAGCCCCAGTAGTGTTTCTTAAGACATTTCTGCTGAATAATTCATTTGTTGAAAGTACTCAGCGTTAATGTGGCAAAGAGAGGACGTGCAGCATTAATCATAATGACACTCAGTTTCGTTTTAATCCTATTCTTTGCTACTGTTTCCAGAAGGTCCCTTTTAATTATCTTGTTGATTTTGTGGGCCTCTCTTGAAGTGATGTTACCAGTCCAACACACCACAGAGTAGGAAATTGCAGTGGCCATCACAGAGTTATAGAAGAAGTGAAGGATGGCACTGCCCACATGGAGTGAAGTCTCTTAAAAAAGGTCTGCTCTACTCTTTCTTATATAGTTCCTCTGTGTTACGAGACCAGTCCAACCTGTCATTGGCGTGACCTTAAGAGCCATGTGCAGTAATTTGATAAATACTTCTAAGAGTGTTTACGTAATAAGGGTTTTTTGTGGGATATTGTGAAAAGTTATTACTTCTGTCCTAATGATGCATGTTTATGTTAAACTTTATTTGTATGAAACTCATCATATCACATTCTTTGTATCTGATGTTATGGTAATCAACTATTTGCTTACTGTACTTACAGTATGTAAAAAGACATGTGCACAACCATCAAAAAACACATACCTTAGTAAAGAAACAGATTGGATCAGAAATGCATGTACAGTGGGAATGGTAAAGCGATTAAGTAATGACAAAAATGGTTGGTAAATCTAAGCTTAAGTCTGGGTATTTACTACTAATACTGTACACTTTCTTTTAGTCACAAAGCTAATGTCAGTAAAGGGACATGTTTTGATATTTTACGAGAATGGGACATTTAATGTCTTGAAAAGGAAGTTGACTCAAAATAATGGAAGAATACAGTTTTTCGTCTTAATCCACATAAAGCCTTCAAACACAGAGTTCACTAACTATGATTAAGAAAGTATAATACAATAGCATTTGCTTCAATGAAGTATTTTTTCTGCTGTAAACTAAAAACTGCAAATAACTTTTGCATCAACCATTTTTTATACACTTTTGAAGTGTATAAAAATAAACTTTTCATGTGATGAATTAATGAAAATATGCACTGATATTAAATTTACAATTTTAGGCCATACTTAGGTTAGTCTATGTCATTTTAATAATACTGAAAAAATAATTTATGCTACTATTTCTAATTGTTTCCTAAAAATGATTTTTGTCAGCTAAAATAAGAACAGTGCTATCTGTATTTAATTAGGTGTGCCCGTGTACGAAATGCCTTGTGACATTGTAGATTGCAGTCCATCTTCCAACATTTCTCAGTAATCATAGCCACTAATGTAATTCGACCCTGAACACAGGAAAACAGTCATGGAAGAGGAAGACTGAGACTATAAGATTAGTTAAAATCATTGTTCATTTCATACCAAAAACATTCTGCTTCTAATATATTACATTTAATACATATGGCATGCTGTTAGATTTCAAAGCATTTCTAAAAATTTACTATGACACACAGTCCACATTCTGTCAAGGCTGTTAATATGCTGTGCTGACCTGAAATTTGATGGAAATAATTTTTAAAATTGGCAAACTTATGGAATGGTATATAAAAAATGCACTTATTTTTGCTTGTTTTACAAGACTAAGACTTCTGCCCAGACAAACATTTGTTTTAGCTTTCTGCATTTTCTATTTTTTAATAGTAGCAGCAGATATTTCTGAGACAATTAAATATAACAGATGACAACCCAAATTTGAGACACTATCTGTATAGCATGCGAAGCAAGAACAGTGTTTTAAATATAAATTGTTTAGAACAGAGAAAATGTTACAAGAGCTCATGAAAATTGGTCTTTTGACTGCGTAAATCTTGAAATTTCCTATTCACCTTCTTTCTCAAAATGTTGTTGAGTCAAGATTGATAAGTACCCTGGGCAATATTTTGAAATTCACCACCATTAGATAACTTTTTCCTGTAACACTAAAAACCTCTAAATACTTTGGCAAAATTTAACCAGAATCGACTATTTGTGACCGTCTTGAGGGTCTTGCTTTTTAGAAGATCAGAAATAGTAAAATTATCCAGTTTCCCCATATGCTATGCGATCTAAATGGGCATAGGTACTGTATAAGTGCATTGATCACCAGAGTCAAGTCGTGATGACTTCAATTACCATACAAAAGAGAATAAACTAACAAATATTTGATAAAAATACACTAAAATACTCTCAACCAACTGTGGAAACCGCAAAGTCCTCCTCCTTCTATGGTGCAGGCTCCAAACACTCCAATATGGTCTGCCCACTGCTGGAGGTGAAACTGTTGTAAAATCAACATGTCATGTAAATTTCTAGTTGAAACCTAAGAGCTCTTCAGATTCTTAGTCCTGCCAATGAACGATAAACCCTCACCTCCTATTTAACATGAAGTGAGACCTTTTGCACATTAAGCTCAGGTTGAATAGGTACATTAATTGGACCAGGGCATATGGCTTTACAGTAAATGCAAAGGTCACAGATGGATTGAGGTAAGTGGTACGGAAGCTGAGAAGGACTCTAAAATTAGTAGACATGTAACAGACCCTCTATATTTCCAATTTAATATGGAGATACCCTGCTGGACACCCATGAGTCCTTTGTGGATAACTATACTTACTGAGCTATTCTGCACCTTTTTTTCCAGAAATAGCATTACTTGCTGTTTCCTTAGGAGGCATTAGCTCTCTTGGAAATGTGTTCTTTTGAAATTGCAGCAAATTAAGTAACTAAACAATATAGTAATATAAAAGAAAAGGCGATATCCCTCCCATCGTGATTACGGCGGTACAAGAATCACATGAGAAACATATACTTTAGCTTACATTTACTGACGGTTGACGCGGTTACAGACGGGAAGCATATGACAGACTTTATCCAGGTGGGAATGTGGATCAACACAGTCTGCCATTTTTCGTCCCCACGCTGGGAGGTTTTTCGGAACTTTGCCGACACGTGCTTCAAAGGGTCTGGCTGTTGTCCAAGCCTTTAAATAATGTCTGCTTCACTTGCTGGTCTTCTCTGTCTCCAATCAAGGGCTGAACTCCTCCTCCACAAAATACAGAAATATCATAGTGCTTACATGCCGGTTCTCATTCTCCCAACAAGGAAAGAAGATTTTGTACTGACAGAGGACAGAAATACTCTTCTGTGTTTAAGCTGACTATACAATCCTCCAGTTGTCTTTGGCTATCTAATCCAATGCTTGGTTGGCAATTCTAACTGCTGAGCCCCTGTGTGCCAAACTTAGCATGCACATGTGAATAAATCCATACCAGTGAGCATAGAGACAGTGACATTAACATTAAAGAAAAATGTAGCATAACACTCTGCATGTTGCTGTTATACCACCCACCTGCATGTCCTCTCTCAACACATCTATAAACCTTCTCTTAGGCGTTCCTCTTTTATTCTTACCTGGCAGTTCCATTCCTAGCATCCTTTTCCCTATATACCCAGCATCTCTCCTCTGCACATGTCCAAACCAATGGAATCTCGCCTCTCTGACTTTGTCTCCTAACAGTCCAACCTGAGCTGACCCGCTAATGAACTCATTTCTAATCCTGTCTACCCTCGTCACACCCAATGCAAATCTTAGCACCTTTAACTCTGCCACCTCCAGCTCTGCCTCCTGCATTCTGGTCAGTGCCACTGTCTCCAACCCATATAACATAGCTGGTCTCACTACCGTCCTGTAGACCTTCCCTTTCACTCTTGCTGATACCCGTCTGTTACAAATCACTCCTGACACTCTTCTCCACCCACTCCATGCTGCATGCACTCTGTTTTTCAGCTCTCTTCCACAATCCCTATTCCTCTGTATTGTTGATCCCAAGTATTTAAACTCATCCAACTTCGCCAACTCTACTCCCTGCACCCTCACCATTCCATTGTCCTCCCTCTCATTTACACACATGTATTTTGTCTTGTTCCTACTGAAGTTCATTCCTCTTCTCTCCAGAACAAATCTCCACCTCTCCAGGGTCATCTCAACCTGCTCCCTACTCTTGCTACAGATCACAATGTCATCAGCAAACATCATAGTCCATGGGGACTCCTGTCTAATCTTGTCTGTCAACCTCTCCATCACCATTGTAAATAAGAAAGGGCTCAGAGCCGATCCCTGATGTAATCCCACCTTCACCTTGAATGCATCAGTCACTCCTATCGCAGACCTCACTATTGTCACACTTCCCTCGTACATACCCTGTCCAACTCTTACATACTTCTCTGCCACACCCTGCTTCTTCATACAATACCACAACTCCTCTCAAGGTACCCTGTCATATGCTTTCTCCAGCTCCACAAAGATGCAATGCAACCCCTTCTGGCCTTCTCTATACTTCTCCATCAACATCCTTGGGGCAAACATGGCATCTGTGGTGCTCTTTCTTGGCATGAAACCATACTACTGCTCACTAATCATCACCTCACTTCTTAACCTAGCTTCTACTACTCTTTCCCATAACTCCATGATGTGGCTCATCAATTTTATCCCCCTGTAGTTACTACAGTCATGCATATCACCCTTAATCTTAAATATCTGCACCAGTACACTTTTTCTCCACTCCTCAGGCATCCTCTCACTTTCCAAGATTCCATTAAACAATATGGTTAAAAACTCCACTGCCATCTCTTCTAAACACCTCCATACTTCCACAGGTATGTCATCTGGACCAATGGCCTTTCCATTTTTCATCCTCTTCATAGCTGTCGTTACTTCTTCCTTGCTAATCCCTTGCACTTCTTGATTCACTATGTCCTCATCATCCAACCTTCTCTCTCTCTTGTTCTCTTCATTTATCACCCTCTCAAAGTACTCTTTCCATCTGCTCAACACACTCTCCTCACTTGTGAGTACATTTTCATCTTTATCACCCTAACCTGCTGCACATCTTTCCCAGCTCGGTCCCTCTGTCTAGCCAATCGGTACAGGTCCTTTTCTCCCTCCTTACAACTCATCATATGCCTATTCTTTAGCCTTCGCCACCTCTCTCTTCACCTTGTGCCTTATCTCCTCGTACTTTTGTCTACTTTCTGCATCTCTCTGACTATTCCACTTCTTCTTTGCCATCCTCTTCCTCTGAATACTCTCCTGTACTTCTCCATTCCACCAACAGGTTTACTTTTCCTCCTTCCTCTGTCCAGATGTCACACCAAGCACCCTTCTTGATGTCAACCTTACTACATCTGTTGTAGTTGCCCAACTGTCTGGCAACTCTTCACTGCCACCCAGTGCCTGTCTCACCTCCTCCCTAAACTCAACATTGCAGTCTTCTTTTTTCAACTTCCACCATTTGATCCTTAGCTCTGCCCTCACTCTCTTCCTCTTCTTGATCTCCAATGTCAACCTAAAGACCACCATCCTATGCTACCTATATACAATTTTCCCTGCCACCACTTTGCAGTCTTCAATCTCCTTCAGATTGACCCTTCTGCATAAGACGTAATCTACCTGTGTGCATCTTCCTCCACTCTTGTACGTCATCCTATGTTCCTCCCTCTTCTTAAAATATGTATTCACCACAGCCATGTCCATTATTTTGGCAAAATCAACTATCATATGACACCATACTTACCCATCACCTCCTCGTCTCCTCTGTTCCCTTCACCAACATTTCCATAGAAATCCGCTCCAATCACTACTTTCTGTCCCTTGGGTACACTGTTCATCACTTCATTCAACTCACTCCAAAAACCTTCTTTCACATCCATCCCACACCCAACTTGCGGGGCATATGCACGAACAACATTCATCATCACACCTCCAATTTCCAGCTTCATAATCATTACTCTGTCTGACACTTTTTTCACCCCCAAAATACTCTTGACATACTGTTTCTTCAGAATAAGCCGTACCAAATTTCTCTTCCCATCCACACCATGATAGAACAATTTGAATCCATCTCCGATCCACCTGGCCTTACTCTCCTTCCATTTAGTCTCTTGCACACACAATATATCAACCTTCCTTCTCTCCATGATAACTCTCTCCCCTTACCAGTCCTACTGCCAACGTTCAAAGTCCCTACCCTCAGTTCCACTCTCTATACCTTCCCTCTCTCAAACATAAAATATAATCTTGAGCAATCCTGAAAAAATAACCCCAGGGAACGATGTTAAACAGTAGCAATGGATAAGCAGATAATGTGTAAAAATAAGTCCTAATGCCATAAACCAAGAGTATGAAGTAAGATTTTTTGTTTATTAATTCTTCTTATTAACTGAAATGGTAACCCAATGAACAATTGAGTTTACTGCCAAGTTTACTAAAAAAGTCTTCCAAATTAGTGAAATGTAACTATCTTAGAAAAATTAATCCAATTTAAAAATGATTTCAACAAAGAGTTCAGCCATCTTTTTACTTATCATCAATCAAAATTGAACAGCCTAACAGAATGTGGCTACCACAACTAAAATGATAATATAATATACAAAGCTTCACAGATCAGAGAGGAAATTTACTGAAATATGAATCTTAAGTCTCTTCGGAAATGTTAAAGTTGTAGGGGACTTCCTGAACCACTATCTTAGGCTTACATCAAATTGTCAAGTCCTGAATACAATCTGGAAAAAAGAAAGCGCTTGTGAGGGTTTTCTGAGCATGTTTTTCATGCCTTTTGCATCAGTCACACTTTCTAAAAGATCAACCAAAGACAGATCTCTAAGAACAGAATCTCTTTTCAGATTACTGTTGACCATGAACTTATATGTAGATAAAATTGATTACTGATCAGCCTCTGATTCTGTAAAGTGTGCAGACTAGATGAAAACATAATATCAGAATAAAGATCTCTTAAAAAATGTGCAACTTTATCAGAGGCCTTCTCGCTTTGCCGTCTTAGAGAAGTTAAATGTATGTGGTGGATTTTAAATAACCAAAGAATGACAAATAATGCTTTTTCTTCAAAGCTAATTTAATGGCTGAGAGTTAACTGTTAATAGCATTCTACTTATTTCCTATTTGAATTAATTTCTTGGGGAAGCAGGCACTAGAATGAAGTTTTCAAGCATTTTTTGTGATGAAACAACAAAAAAAGGCATTACCCAACATATCTACTTTGAATTAGTTTTACGTTTTAACATATTAAAAGCCTGGATGAAATGTTTTGTTAAAGATTTCTCGATTCTATTATTTTTGTTACAACCATATAAATTAGGAAACTTTAAAAAAAGAACCATTTAATTTGTTTTATTGTATTATTTATTTTTATTTTCACATTGCCATTTCAGGATTTTTACGTGATTCCAGTTGTCGGAGATTTTAACTTCATTTACCATTTCTGGTATAAATATAGCCACGAACAGCATATTCGCTGTTCCTTGGTGGATAAAATTTCTATTTGAAATAAACCTTAGTGTTAGTTTCAAAGAGGTTAGTGCCAGGTATGGTTTAGTTTTGACTTTCCTTCTGTTTTTAACTTTTAGTTTTGTCTTTTGTTCTGTCCTGTTATGCAGCTACTCTATTAGCTAAACAAACAAACTCAATGGTCTGAGTAGTCTCCTCTTGTTTGTTAAATGTTTTATGATTTTATGTTATTATGTTCTTAACAGGAAGGGAAAATATTTAACTTAAATGACAAATTCCAAGAACCAAAAAATAAACTGTAAATTCAAAACCACAATTCAAAAATGCAAATTGTCCAAAGTCTCAAGGTGTAAAAGCCATTTGTTAGTTAGTTAGGTTATACTAAATTGATCTAAGTATTTCTCTGGTTATGTGGAAATGTCTATATATTACTACATAGTAAGGTTCTGTAAAAATCCCTACATGCTAAGTTGTAAATGGAATATTGTAATTATCTCTTTTCATTCTAAGTATAGACTAGTTAAGTCTATGGTCTGCCTTGCATTGGATAAGATATGTAGGGGAAACAGTTTCAAACTGTACTGAACATACTGAACTTACTGAATGACCTGTAAAGACCTTGCATACAGACAACCACCAAACCTCAAACAACTGATTGTCCGAAACTCTGTGTGGCTCGGCAGCAAGTGGCACATCTCCCTGCCTACAGAACAGTTGTGGCACCTGTGCACATATCTACACGACAGATCAGGTAGTTACACCACATTGCCAGCAGGAGCATAAAATAAAGGATCTGTTCACATGCTGATCTGCTAATGTGGTCTACCTAATCATGTTCATAAGGTGCCCCAACACTGGACTATATGTAGGGATAACTGGTCAGACACTGCGCCAGCGAATGAACTCACATAGATTTCATATTAATCAGAACAGCATTGATCTTCCGGTGGCAGGACACTTTAACAGTAATGGCCACAGCATAAAGGATATGAGGATCATTGTGTTTATGGGTAATTTCAAGACCCAACAGGAGCAGAGAGGATGGGAATACAAACTTATGGTTAAATTCAACACTCTACAAAATGGTCTGAATATAGACAAGAGTTTTATGACCAGATATGTGGACTAACAGACTGATTGACCAGCTGACTACATCAGTGGCCTATCTTCCAGACAATGCACTTCAAAAAAACCTTACAGGACTTTCTCTAGTGATGGTTATCTTATCTCTACATTTTATTAGTTCATTATTCTCTTCTTTCAGGGTTAATTCATCTCAGGTGTATTCATTTTGCTAACATTTGAACAAAAAGGTTGTTAAGATGAAAGAAAAAAATCACTTTGCTGTCCCAATATAAGCTAGAGTATTTTTCAGTTTCTTTGTTACACCTTGCCTGAAGAAGGGGCCTTAGCTGCCTCGAAAGCTTGAATTTGTAATCTATTTAGTTAGCCAATAAAAGGTGTCATTTCACCCTACTTTCTCCTGTATCAATCTATGGCTAACATGGTACAACACTCTACTGCTATGAATGACCTGAAGTGAAGCCTAAGTTCTGTACGCTCACCACAGAAAAGTAACAAAACATTTAAATACAGAATGTAATCAAAATTTTAACATGGGAAAGCTACGATTGTAATGAAACAGAGAGTAAACTTTTTTCTTCCTTTTATGTGTAGTAACGTTTTCCTGATTTTTGTTGATTGTTCTTTTTTGAGGCGTAGTGGGTAGCGCTGCTGCCGCAGTTAGGAAACCCGGGTTCATTTCCCAGGTCCTCCCTGCGTGGAGTTTTCCTGTTCTCCCCATGTCTGCGTGGGTTTCCTCCGGGTGCTCCGGTTTCCTCCCACAGTCCAAAGACATGCAGGTTAGGTGCATTGGTGATTCTAAATTGTCCCTAGTGTGTGCTTGGTGTGTGTGTGTGTGTGTGTGTGTGCGCCCTGCGGTAGGCTGGCACTCTGCCCGGGGTTTGTTTCCTGCCATGCGCCCTGTGTTGGCTGGGATTGGCTCCAGCAGGCCCCTGTGACCCTGTAGTTGGGTTGGTTGGTTCTTATTTGAATTTTCACTAAACTTTTTTAAAACAAACTTTATTGGATTGTGGAATTTATTTTGTTATGAATTTGACTCCAGATCCTACATTGCCAACTAAGTAGACACAGCGACACAAGGATTAATAAAAGAAAAGTGAAAATCACAATATGACATACATATCCAAGATTAAACAAAACCAAAATCCAGATCTCAAAAACTCAATGTGTAATAACAAATCCAGCATTTCAAAACTGAAAAAGGAAAAGGTGAAAAGACCATAAACCCTAATAAAGTAAAAAAGGGTCTGAAATACAATAGATCTAACCATAAGTTTACCTAATGCAACTCTGAGGCAGCAAAGGCTGCCAACTGTATATGTAGCCTTAAGGTTCTGCTATCAAAAATAATTTCAGTAATAGATAACTGTTATACATGTAGCGGTCTTGTCCTACAGCTTAATTAACATGAATACATAATTAGCATAACAAAGAAAGAAATACTTCAACAAAAAGAACTAAAATGATATAATAAACAGAAAGACCAGGCCATAACACAGCTTACAATGTAAAAATATAAATAAATAAATATGCTAAAATGGAAAACACTTCACAAAAAATTGTTGCAAAGTCCCACAATACATTTATAGTAAATTGCAACAAAAATTTGTTTATTAATTTTTAAATGTGAAGGCCCTGCACACCTGAACAGTTCTTTTGCCCTTATTTTGGAAAGCACCAAGTTGTTTTTAGGCAGCATCAAGCTGTTTCATTGTTTTGATTTCTTAAGTTTGAGCACATCACTAAATGTGAACTGTTGTGTTTTCAAGTGGTGTTTATTTTACCTGTCTCTGTAAATGTTTGACTGAGAGTCTAGTAAGCACAACCAGCTTCTACATGCTCTGCTCCTCCCCTTCGACTTGTCTCCATACTGTAGTTTGATTGCCAGCAGTCAACCATTAGCTGTTACTTCTGCGTTTTTTGGTCTTGACCCTTTTTTCCATAACGCCATGTTCTAATTGTCCCCTTTGTAAAAAGTCTTGTATATGAAAGATTAACGGCTACAACCCCTACTTTGTTTATGACTGTGATTCTAGCAATTACGTACTTAATCTTTGTACTTTTGAGTGGGACTTGAATAAATGATCCAGCTAATTAAAGTTTATATGAGTCTACTACTGGAAATTGCCATTAAGTGCAACAGTGGTTTTACTATGCAGCCCTTATATGTGTATATCAATTCATGCATGTTGCTCATGTACTGTAGAATACTTTGTGAATTCTTAAATTGCTACCGCTTTACAGGTTTAAATCTAAACCATGTACAATAGGAGATATGTGAAAAGAGTGGAAAATTGTGAAATATGTGAAAATATGAAAAAGAAATTAATAATTGATATGTGTAAGACTCACAAAATTGACAGGCTATATAATATTTCTTGCCAAGCTCTTCTTCACTGTTGATGAACTACATTCTGAGAAGCATTGCAGCTGTGAAGCATATGATGGCATATTTTTTGGATTTCTGACAACTTGTCTACATCAGTGATCGAGAATGTTTTTACTGATATAATTTAGTTTGTTCTCCTGCAGCAAGGCCACTAAAAATCTGATTTAGACTAAAGCAAGGAACTGTCTGGTACTAGAAATTGCCTTATTGCTGTTATTTATTTATTTTGGAAAAACAGTCAATACTGACATAGAGTACTTTGTTTAGCCCTAATACAAAATAGGTACATTTCACAATATGAAATATATCATTTTTCGGGCGGAAACTTTCATTTGGAAAATGAAGGAAAACAATCTGACTGATCCTCAAGCTGACACATTTATTTTTTAATTAGTAATACTTTAGACATGTTCAGGAGACAGTGAAGGAGTTAGATGAGTCAACTATTAGTTGTCAATAGCTGGACTTGATCAATTAAGAAACTGAATCTAGGACTTTTTTGAGCATATTTTCATTGTCTTTCGAACATTTTAAATGCTTTTTAAATTTTTTATTAGTTTTGCCTATTGCTTCTTGGTGATCACAAGGTCAGATGCTGTTGATGTTATCGATCTTATCTTGTTGGTACTTTGTCCCTAGATTTAGTGCAATGTTGTATAGTGTGTTGTGCAGTTTTGGCTTATTTTCTTTTTCATTCTCTTTCTATATTATGTTACTGTTTGTGTGAGTAGGATTTTATGTATAATTTTTCTTTCTTTTATTATTTTTTTTCATTTACTATATTTTCTTTTTGTGCCTTAATTTTTTATTTTAGGTTGTCTGTTATCCTCACCCCTTCATGTGGAGTCCAAGAGAGCAGAACTTCACAAGTAAGCAGGTGTGCAGCTAAAGGGGGTGCTACATGAGCCCCTATTTAACACTAGAAGTACCACACTGTTTTTAGGTACTACAGCTACTGATGCCATGCCAAGTAGTGTTCATATCCTTTTGTTCTCAATAATGGCCCATCAGCTAGGCACATCCATACTGCTTGAGTGTACATAATAATCCATAACTTCTCTGCAAATAGGTTCTTACTTGCATGTATTTGTCAATACAATGTTACCATGCATTTCCAGATTCGCCCTGCTGCTGTATAAAGCTACTTAAGTATTTAATCAGGAAAATTAAAAGAACACATTTCCTTTTTCAGGACACACAAAATGACAAATGAAGTAGAAAGTAATATTATTCTCAGTAAATGGCCTTAAAAGTCTTTACTGGTGCTAATGTTGAGCCATGAGTTTAAGTTTTTCACTTTCACCCATACTTGTTTTTCCATTTGCTTTTGCATTGCTATTTTGTTTATTGCTGGTGCCATAATATTCTTTGATTTAATAGCAGTTATCATCGTATGACTAATGCAAGTTATATCACATGTTATTGCTTTGGCGATATTTAACTCAATTCAATTGAGTTTATTTTTGTATAGCTGTCTTCTCGGAATACATATTCAGAGCACAGCAACAAGTTCACAGGTACAATGTTGTTACAAAGTGTATAAATTACTTGTTCTACCACTGCCAGTTATATTCTAGTTGTTTGCCAATTTCTTGTGGTTGTACATGGAGAAAAGCCTAACAAAATGACACCCTTTATTGGCTAACTAAAAAGATTACAATATGCAAGCTTTCGACTTAATGCTGCTGCTGCTCCTGCTGCTGCAAGTGACAGGAAATAGGAAAACTAAGAAGTGAGAGCAGCAGCAGACAGCATGGTGTGTTTGTTCCCTCAGATTATTGTACGCCATCCTTTGTGAAGGCATTTACTGTAAGTTATTGTATTTTCTTGCTATACTGTATATCTTTTATTTGAGTGTTTAAGTTAGGGAAATTTTAAAGTCAATGTTATATTTGTATTATGTAAGTAATACAGCAGGCTGCACTTAAAATGCTGCTGTACTTACCTGCTGTTTATACAAGTACTTTTAATTTTGTTTGTATCTATTTGTATTTACAGTTTCACACTATTTCATGTAATTAAACATTCTAAACATCACCCCATAGTTCCGAGAGTCATTACATGAAGGTGTTTAGCTTACTGGATAATTGAATAGGAGATTCAGTGAAGCGACTACGTTGCTGATTACATTCACATAAAGACACAGATTTTTTAAACACTAAAGTATTGCAATTCCAACTGATTAACATAAATAGAACATAACAATATTGGTTAATGGCATTATTTTTTGACAAAGGAGGACAGAAAAACAAAAACTACAGTTAGCTACATTCCTGGAGAAAACATACCACTGAGAGTTCCACAGTCAGTTTAAACAAAGTCAGAAGACAAGGGCAGTCAGATACACTAACTGAGCATTCTACAATATTAATCTGTGCTGGGTCATCTAATATGATGACAGAAACTTTCCATCTTTTGATTTGATTCCAAGGTTTCCAGTATCTTTGATGTCATTCCATGGATAGAAAAGTAGAGGAGTGGCACCAACTGTCACAGTAGGACACCAAGAAGAGAAAAAGAATAGAGGAGGGCTAATAACAGTTGTTAATTACTGTGTTGCTTATATTTTTATGAAAAGGACTAGCAGACAGAGACAAAATATGGACAGCTAACCAGGAGACTAGACTATGCTAAACAAAAGTTGTAACACTTAAGCCCAAAGGCTGAACCATTTATAGCTGTTTTCAAATCCTTGAACTCTGTAGTAGGCAAAGGTGGGTAGTAAAAAGTTACATTTACTCCGTTACATTTACTTGAGTAACTTTTTAAAAAAATTGTACTTCTAAGAGTATTTTTACTGCACCATACTTTTTACTTTTACTTGAGTACATTTGAGAAGAAGAAATACTACTCTTACTCCGCTACATTAGGAAATACTCTAATCGTTACTTTTTTTCCATTAGATACAGTACGCTATATTTTTGCCAGAGAGAATCCGCCAGTGGATCTACTGCATGACTGTTTCACCAATCAGACATAGCAACAATAATCACAAGACTCCATTTCACCAATCACACGTAGCAACAATAATCACATGGCTCCGTTTCACAAATCAGACGTAGCCATGTAGTCAAATGACCACACATAAACTGTCGCATCCTAGCGGCACAAATTCCGCACAAACAGCGGACAGGGAAAAAAAGAATACTGTACATGAAAAATGAGAGCCAACACCTGCTGAAGCTTAACTATCACTTCACTGAGTGAAGAACAAGCATGTTTTAATCAAACATGCACAGACAGTCAAGGTAAAGTGAGACTTCTTGTACATGCACAAGCTACCTTGTTCTAATGTTATTTTCTATCAGCTGTGCTATTTGGAGGGCAAGTGAATATGCAGTATCATACTGTCAGTGTACAGCAGGGGTGCCCACACTGTTTTTGGCTTACAAGCTACTTTTAAAATGACCAGGTTGAAATGATCTACCTACATTAAAAATGCTTCAGGTGGCGGCCTGAAGAGTGAGGCATTTGGATAGGCCTGGACTTTGGGGGAGTTTAGGGTGTTGTGTGTGCACTGTAAATAATTGACTTTGTAAGTAAACGTGTTGTGGGTGAACCAGTGATGTCCATCTGTTTGTGGCCGGGCCATACTCC
>JANRMT010062813.1:48439064-48487444 GCA_026402145.1 Polypterus bichir lapradei | reverse complement strand
CAGAATTCTGTACATTCTCACATCAAGCCATATTTTCTGCAAGTGATCTCTGTTCTAACAGTTACTACAGGCCTTTTGCCTGCTTCAGGTTAGCAATGTGAACTTGCAGTGACGTGACATCCATTCAGTAGCAGAATAGCAAATAGCACAATGTACTTTTTTATTGTCAACAATTTAGTCTAGTGTTGGACATAATAAGCAGGCCTTGTACTGCTAAGTAGTGGAGATTCATTTCCTCCTCTTTTGTAGCTGCAGAAAAACAAAACAGATGTCAGAAAAGATCATTTTCTGTCAATATTACAATTTCTTGTTTTCATTTGGTAGGTACATTTCCTTTATGGTGGTAATCTTGCTAAGAGCTGGCTCATTCCCACAACAGTAAGGCATTGTTGAGAGTAAATAGCCATTGGTGTTGCTCTGTGGTTCAGTCATACCCTTTGATCATATTACAGTTGTGGCATTAAGAATTATAGGATATTCTTTTTTAGTTCTTCCATAGGCCAGAATATTATACTAGATCAATCTAAAGCTGTTCAGAACATTATTAATGATGCCAAACTTTTACTAGATCCTGACTTGACCTGAGATGATGTCATGCTGTTCTTAAGTAAGTGGAGTCATCAAAAGAGTCAAACTGTTTCTAGAGGCCGATGACCAGATTTCTTAACCTGGCATCTATGACACTGACAGTATGTCTGGTTAGGGTATTAAGCCATCAATGTTTTAATTTGGGGCAGCACATATGTCTGATAGTTTTGTTCACTTATCTCAAGATATTTTCCATGTGTTTAGATAGGTGTTTAAAAAAATCAAGAAATATAGAAGTTAATTCTCTCTGTTTCACTGAACTTATTTTTTGAAGTGTTAGAGGTTGTAAAAATGATGTTAGGAAGCAAAAGCAGAGGTTATTATCCAACATTGTTCACACTGCAGTTTATTTCAATAGCTAGAAGCAGAATTCAGAAGCAAACACAAGGTAGAACAATTATTTTACATAAAGGCAGGGCAGGAGAAAATAAACATTTACCAAGAAGCAAAATAAGGTCAGAGTCAGACATTTCATAATTTTTTCAGTACAGCTAGGTACCATAAATGGTGCTGTAGGATGCATTGACTAATATCTTTAGCTTACAGGGAATAGCAGGCAATCAGAAAAGACAAAAGGCAGATGATGTTTGGGTTGATCAGCCAGCAACTTGATCAAATTGGACAAGTAGATTCCAATAGTTGTAGAGTAGAGGAAAGACAAGAACAAAATCACAGCCACCATGAATATGCTTAATGGGTAGTGCAGAAATATAAGATGTTTCAGGTGCTCTTTAACTATTGATCAGCATTCTTTTCTTCCGAGATTATGGTTGCGCAGAGTGGTGGGATATGTATAGCTGCCTCTCATGGAGGTACAATAATAAATATAAAATGTCCAGAATTCTGATGCCTAACAGGTTTGAGGTTGTAACAAACCCCTGGGCAGATAAATAACAAATGTATCACTAGTTATTTTTGAATAACAAAGACCAAGACACTACACATAACTGTATCTAAAAACAAAGTGATGATTTTAAACAGCACATACTTTGAAAACACAGTTTCGGACGAATAACCAGAATACAAGAAGAGAAGAGGTTAAATAATAATTGTTTGTCAACAAAGTATTCCCACCTATATGTTTCAGTCAACTTGACAGACAAGACACTTGCCACCTGTACAGGTTGGCCAGTTTGACAGAAACAAGACAGTTGCTGTTTATGCAGGTCAGTCTACTGAACTGAAATAAAACAAAAACAAAAGCCTTTAACTGAGAAAACAATAATCCTAAGTTACTGATGTGGAAGGAAAACATGAATAAACTTTGAAAAAAGTTATTTTGTTCATTATGCCATGCTTTGATTCTGGTTGATGATTACATCCTGAAAATAACTTACTGAAATAATTCTAAAAAAACAGAAAAAACTAATTTTGTTACATTGCTGTATTTTCTTAGTTTGATGTATGTACTTTAAGACTTTTGTGGCTTTCAGTAAAAGGCGATACTAGTGAAAAGAGACATTCATAAACCCAGGAAGATAAATTGCAAATGCTGTGATCAAACAAAATTTCACTTCTGATTTTTCATTTTAGGCACTCAGAATGAAAAAACGTTAATTAAGATGCTTGATTAGCTATGTTGTAGACAGTAATAAAATAGTAATCATCATCATCATTCATTCATTCATCTTCAACTATTTATCCTAAACTGTGTCACGGAGGCAGCAGTCTTACAAGCGATGCCCACGTATCCCTTTCCCCAGCCACACTTGCCAACTCATTTTGTGTGATACCAAAGTGTTCTCAGGTCATCTGGGAGATATAATCCTCTCAGGGAGTCCTGGGTCTACCAGGGGTCTTCTCTCATTTGATTGAGCCTGTGAAACTTCAACAGAGAGGCATCCAGGAGGAACCCATATCAGATGCCTGAAACGCTTCAACTGGTTCCTCTCCATGCAGAAGGTTAACAGCTCTACTCCAAGCTCCTCCCGGATGTCTGTGCTTCTCACCCTATCTCAAAGGAAAAGCCCAGATACCCTGCGGAGACCGCTTATTTTAGCTAATTATACCTACAATGAATTCTTTCTGTCATTACCCAAAGCTTATGACCATAGGTGAGGGTAGGGACATACTGTAGATCAACTGGTAAATCAAGAGCTTTGTATTCTGATTCATTTCATTCTTCACCACTACAGATTGATACAGTAACTACATAACTGTGCTCACTGCCCGATGTATCTGTCAGTCTCACCATCCTTTTTCCCTTCTCTCATCAACAAGACCCCAACTCCTCCACTAAAGTACTGAATATGGCATTTTGTATTACTAAATATTTTATTTTCTCCTTTTTTGCTCTTTATGTTGCATGTCTTAGACATTTGCATTTTTTACTGTCCTCTGTTTATTTGAGTAATAGACATCAATGATGCCATTAGCATCATTTCCATGCATGTAAATGTCTCACATAAGACACGATCAGCTCCAATACTAAAAATACACAATGCCTGCTCCTTGTTGGTACATTATTATAAAGATAGAAGCAAGAGAAGTGATTTCAGTTAGTATACAGAAGTCGCTTTTCTATGACTAAAGCATCAATTGATGAAAATTTGAAAATTTAAAGAAATTTAATATTATTCACTTGTTACAAACATTACTGTCATCTTCTCTGTACGTGACTGGGGAGGTGAACCACGCGCACATGAAAATATACCCTTTATACTGGCCAGATGAAAAAGTATTTTATTCTTTATCCTTGCCTTTTTCCAGCTCTGCTCTCACTAGTTTGTAAAAGTAATAAATACTTAATATAAACTTTTAATGATGACTCCTGCCTGTAATTGCTTCCAGGGATGTATGGATTAAGAGGAGTGATTATTAACATTTCAATTTTATGTGATTTTAAGGTTACATGTGGGATGGAATTATGAGCTGTACAGTCGCTTGACACTTTCCCTTCTTCATCTTCAGACAAGAAGACATCAAGAAGGAAGAAAGATCCTGGCTCTGCTGCTTCTGGTCTGACATCCTTTTAAAACCCACTAATAGAGGAACTTACTGTCAATTTTTGCCAGCACTTGATAGGGACAATTCTCTTTGTTTTTTCTCTTTTTTGGCAGTACACCTAACAATAACAACAACAACATTTATTTATATGGCACATTTTCATACAAAAAGTAGCTCAAAGTGCTTTACATAATGAAGAAAAGAAAAATAAAAGACAAAATAAGAAATTAAAATAAAACAACATTTGTTAACATAGAAAAGGAGTAAGGTCCGATGGCCAGACTATGACTAATAAACTGTGCTTTACATTCTTATAGCCCCAACTCTTCTATAATGTTTTTATTTTTTCTTTGAAAATATATATATACATACAGTATTTTTGCGTTTTTGGATAAAGCAAAGTTTATTTTTTCTTTTCTAGTATTACGGAGTTAGAGCTCTGGACTAAGATGGAGAACCAACAAAAAACTAAAATCTCTTGATCTAGCTTTGTCCCTATAAAAAAAACTATGTCTGCTAAGCTGTCTTGTCTTTTTCAAGATGGTTTTGTCTTGCTGGGTAGTTATTGTGACATAAATAATTATTCAAGCTTTTGGATCCACATGTTGTTTTCAAACCTTTCCATTTTCAATAGTGGAAGCTAAAGGATACTTCTAAGAAGTTTTTAGGATCTTTTGCCTTTGTAAACTGACTTTAAGGTTTGACTCACTGTTCTTTGTTCTCTTTAGTATTCTGAGCCCTGTCTGTTTAATGACTAGATTTCTGGCTGCTCCAGATTGCTTCTGTCCAGCACCTGCCCTGCTCCTCTCCTACATCATTTCCTTTTATCTTTTGCACACTTTTTCTCCAAAGGTGTCAATAATATTCTGTATGTTTGCTTGCCCCACAAGCAATTAGTAGATACTTTCATTTAGTTTGTCTGATCCACCACCACAGGCGCCAGCTAATTTGCCGCGCTTGTCTCTGAAGAAGATACATACCTAAGAAAGCATTGTTTTGGTTTCCTTGTCAGTTTGCTGACAAATGTGCAGGGCAGGTATTGATGTATACAGCTCAATGAACCATTCATTCAGCTGCGAAAGTAACCATTTTGAATACCTAATTTCGATCATAGCATGCTTCCTCTTTATTACACTGGTTTCTTGTTGGCTTAAAGAAATTCTGATCTCTAAAGGCGTTTTCACACTCCTAGTCTGTTTGTTCTGATTCAGAGGGTGACTGATGCAGCTCGAACATCTTGTTGGGCTTAAAGGGGCTGCTCTTAACTGGTTCAGGTCATATTTAACTGGTAGACACTTTTCAGTGACTTTAAATTCCTCTTTTTCATCTACTGTTCCTCTTAAATATGGTGTCCCTCAGGGATCCATTTTAGGTCCTATTTTATTCTCTATATACCTTCACCCTATTGGAGCGATTTTTAGGAAATTTAACATTTCTTTTCACTGCTATGCTGATGATACTCAGGTTTATATTCCCGTCTGCAACAAATCAACTCCACAACTGTCTGTCTGAACTAAGATCCTGGATGGCCAATAATTTTCTTGATCTAAATCAAAATAAAACGGAGGTGCTTATAGTGGGTCCACCAGCTAAAGCCCAAATTGGTCTTGGACTTCTCGGCTCTTTCTCTGCCTTTTCCAAACCTCAAGTCCGCAATCTTGGTGTTACCTTTGATAGCAACCTCTCTTTTGAGAAACAAGTAAATTCTGTTGTCAAGAGTTGCTTTTTCCAACTTCGTCTATTAGGTAAGATAAAGCCTTTTTTATCTTCTAAAGATCTTGAGAAAGCTACTCATGCTTTTATTTTTTCTCGCCTCTATTATTGCAATTCGCTGTATTCTGGGATTAACAAATCTCTGATACACAGGTTACAGCTGGTCCAAAATGCTGCTGCTCGCCTTCTGGTTGGGGCAAGGAAGTATGACTCTGTTTCTCCTATTTTAGCTTCGTTACACTGGCTGCCTGTCAGTTTTCAAATTGATTTTAAAATCTTGCTGCTAGTTTTTAAATCGTTACATGGACTCGCTCCTGCCTGTTTATCTGAATTGTGTGTTTTACACCAGCCATCTAGAGTGCTTAGATCTTCTGGTCAGTTGTCTCTTGTTGTCGCTCGTACCAAATGTAAAACAAAGGGGGACAGGGCCTTTGCAGCTGCTGCCCCTCGCCTGTGGAACTCTCTACCTCATCATATTAAGGAGTCGTCTACAATTGAACTGTTCAAAACAAGATTAAAAACTCACTTCTTTTCACTTGCATTCAGTGACCTTCAGTAATACTGATGGTTTTCCTCTTTGTGATCATATAACATCATTCCTATTTATTATCTATCTTATTTTATGTTTATATATTTTATTACTATTTATGTTTTATTGTTTATTGTTTTTTCTTTTATTCTATTATTGTAAAGCACTTTGGCTGCAGCATTACTATGTTGTTTTAAATGTGCTATATAAATAAAGTGACATTGACATTGACTTGTTCCTTTGTGTCAATTTCCAGTTAGTTCGATTGTGTTTCACACTGCAATCCTTCAAGTGAACTAAACATATCAATAAACATTCAATTATTGGGCATGTCACAGTCTTCTTTTCATTGGGCAGAAACTTTTTTCCCCAGGAAAAAGATATAGAAGATTGACGGTTGTGTTTGCACGCCGCCACATTGTCCATGATTATTTGTTTAGTTACCAAATACAGCTCTTGAGCACAATACCTATTATAGAATAACTAGAAAATACTTAAAAATTATGCAATAGTATGAATGGTATGAAAAGGGCATGTTTCAAATACCTGAGTGTAAAAAAGAAGGCAATCTCTGCTGAGACCACTCACTGAGGTGCTTATGTTTATGACAGTAGAAGTGCCAAGTGAGTTTATCTTTTAACAACATATAAGCATAATGTCAATAAGGGTTATCTCAAATCACATGTCTAATCTTGTAATTCCTATTTGTTAATAATGTTCATTTTGAAATGTTTGATTAACATTTACTACATGTATCAAAGTTACTGTAGCTCTGTATTTACATAGAGCCAGAAATTAAATCACCTTCAAGCATCACTTTCATGGTATAAATGTGATTGTTGGCAGGGCACTGCTGTTCATTTACTGCCACCTCTAAATGTATTTTAGTTGAACTGATCACAAGTGAATCTTTTATTTTTCTTTGATCATGTGTGCAAGGGGCATGTATCAGGTTCTAGGCTTGCTGTGATTGACTAGTAATTTTGCGAGTTTTTCTATATGAATTGTGTCACAATTGTACCCTTGTGCGTATTTATTTTTGCTTTCTAATTGTTTTTAATGTTCTGTGTTAACCCTCGTTTCTGCTGTGAATGAAATATGCTTACAAACACGCTACCACAGCGTGCACAATTTCACCCATAATAAACAGTGTTTCTTAGAGTTAGATCTGTCCCATGTTGGATCACATTCATAATTCATGCCAGCAACTCTGGGGTTTGTTTGGTATCACACTGAGACCACGGTTTTCAAAAGGTCTCAATCCAGTTGTTTTGGTCCGCACCCAACTGAGATTGTTGCGTTCACATCTACATAAATGACGTGGATTTTTAGGGAAATTGCCCTAGAGAAAAAATCACACCAAATGTGTCATCTGTATTTCAATGAACCCTTTATTTTTTATTTTATTTTTTTGAAAAAGTGACTTATTGCTTGTTACAGACCATAACTTTGTCTGTTGCTCAGATACTTGGAAACAGCTAGATAAAAGTAATATATGAGATCCTCAGTTCATATAGGGAAAATATTTTTTGTTTGCCTAGCATTCTATCACCAAATGATAGCTGTTTTATGTATTCATATTTTTACTTAAAGTCATGACTCTTATTATATTGAACCACTAATCAAGCTGCAAATATTTTGTGTTAATATGCCCATTTTTATTGATATTGCTAATTTTGGTAATAACATAGCATCACCATCGTGTTGTTATTTTTCTGTAATTTGTACTGCTATTTCAGTGTGTTTTCTTATGTCCACATTGCTTAATGGTAGTTATGTCTTTTGAAACCACATGAATGATACCTTTGTGATTCATGAAACCATTGTTTGGCCATTATAAA
Source organism: Polypterus bichir lapradei (assembly GCA_026402145.1). NCBI lineage: Eukaryota > Metazoa > Chordata > Cladistia > Polypteriformes > Polypteridae > Polypterus > Polypterus bichir. The sequence continues at coordinate 48,479,827 of JANRMT010062813.1, read as the reverse complement.
TGATGATGATATGTTTACTGTTTTGGTATCCTAGCTTTGGGATTACAGCAGACCCCCGCGAAGTCGCGGTTCAGAGTTTGCGCCCTCAGTCATTCGCGGATTTTTCCTTAGAACCTAACTAATAATTGTTAGCGGAATCCACAAATATCCTCCGCAATTTTTATGCCTTTTTTCGTGGCAATACTGTACTGTAGAGAGAACAGGAAGCAACTGTAGAGAAAACCGTGGCTTGGGATGGTACAAGTAGCCAAAAGAATTTGAAACTGCAACTCCCAGCAGTCCCTGCATTGGCTCTGATTGGTCTTTTGCTGAGGGTGCTGGGGTTGTTGAGGTCAAAGGATGTCAGTGCGGCTTTTAAAAAGGGGGCTGGTGACTAAAAGCAAAAAAAAGTTTTTGTAACTTGTGTTTCAAGTTCCTGTCTGTCTGCCTTCTGTTGGGTTACCTGTACTTATTCGTTTTGTCCTGGATTGTTTTGTGCGTCTGTATTGTCTGCCTGTGTACATGGGGACTGTAAGGGAATTCATGGCCATCCTGCAAAGCTCCTAAACCCGTCCACCCATCTTCACCATTTCAGGAACTACTGGCAGGACTATCTTTACATTCCCATTCAACGTGCAGATCTCTGGACTATCTGTTTTCATCATTATAATTCATCCGTTGCTGTTTTTCATGGACTTTTTCATGATTTACTGTGTGTGTTTTGTTTGTGCTTTGTTGTATTTGTTGTATTTAATGTGTTATTGCCGTAAGGGGAACGGGGGGGGGGGGGGTATCGTTGCTTTCTTATTTCATTTGTTATCATTACATTCTTTATTTAGATTTCCAGCGCCGCATCTGAGTGGCAGCCTTTCCAGCAGCTCCGTGTATGACTTTATCTTTTTACCTTTTTTTCTATTTTTTTTTTCTCTATTCACTGATCACTTCTACCACTTTCTTTTATGTGGAATCGCTCCCTGGACACTTTTTACTATTTTTACTACTTGACATGGATTTTTACACTCCGAGACTTGCCTATTCAAGTAGTCAACTTAAAGCACTGAGAAGAAATGCTCATGCCGGTGTGGTTCCTTATTTACCTGACAAGGTAAGAGGACGATATCGGAGCAGCCGAGCCAGCGCAAAGATAAAAGATAAGATAAAAGCCAGGCAACTTGAGAGAAAATGGCGTTATAAACCGTCGGTGCCTTCTGTGATTCTGGGAAATGTGAACTCACTACCAAATAAGATCGACGAACTGGCTGTGCTGGTGAAAAATGTCAGAACCTACAGAGAATGCAGCTTGCTGTGTTTTAGTGAAATGTGGCTAACAACTACCATCCCAGATACTAACGTGGAGCTACCCGGGTTTAGCACAGTTAGAGCGAACAGAGACGCAAGTACCTGTGGGAAGAAGAAAGGAGGAGGACTCGCTCTCTATGTCAATACAAGATGGTGCCACTCAGGACATGTAAACGTTAAAATCTCCAATTGATGCAGGGACATCGAACTGTTGGCCGTAAGTCTGCGTCCCTATTACTTGCCCAGAGAGTTTGGACACGTGATTGTTGTTATTGTTTACATCCCCCCTCAAGCAAACGCTGGGAGATAGCGAGTGACATTATCCATTCTACAGTTGCTAAGTTACAAACGCAGCACCCTGAGGCACTTGTGCTAATCTCTGGAGACTTTAACGATGTGATGCTGGACAAAACATTACCTGCCTTCTCCCAGTATGTGGATTGTAACACCCGGGGAAATAGGACTATCGACCTACTGTATGCAAACGTTAAAGACGCATACAGCGCCACCCCGCTGCCTGCGCTTGGGAAAGCAAATCATAACCTGGTACTGCTTCAGCCTCAATACAAACCAAGAGTGAGGGTGCTTACCTCTGTGTGCTTGTGTGCAGCCAGTTCAAGCGCATTTGGCTCAGTGATTTACTGAGTTTCATCCATGGCGTCAGTTGCACCTTGTACATATTGTTCCAGTAGTTTTTAAAATAGTTTTTACAGTTCATTAGCAGTGTGTAAAATGATCAGTGTTGCAGTAATTGTGATGCTCTATGCATGAAAAAAAATGTGTTTCATTAAAATTGTACTTTTTATTTGTGAATTGTGATATTTACTTAAAGTGCAGCAAAAAGTATTTGGCACCCAGGGATGCATTAATCCCCAAATATGTGTCAGTTTAAGGGTTAAAGCCCCAAGATACCGCCGAAACGAGCTGCACCGTCTAAGGCTTTTGGCAATGAAAACGCGTTTCCTTGAATTACAGTACATATAGTGGTAACATCGGTATTTTACATTCTAGCACTGCGGGAGACATAGCAGTACAGTATACAGGGTTACCTTTACATTCTTTATTTTTAGGTAATGTATTAAGCCGAGTTTAAAATTAAATTAAAATGTTTTGGGGGCATATTTAGGGTTTAAACTACGAAAATAGGCATTTTTTTAACTACATCCAAAATTCCCAGTTTTTCACAATTTGCGGGTGCTCTAGGAACGTAACCCCTGCAAATTTTGGGGGTGTACTGTACTTCGAAACAAAGAACTTAGCTGTGCTTGTGTTTATTTTGATTAAGAAAACTATAAATAGGGTGTTGAGTTCGCTCTGTATTCTTGTCCTGCAATTTTTTTGGTCTGTTTCTATTAGCTCACTTTTCATTAATAATTCCTGCTTGTTTCTGACCATGCTTCTGCCAACCCATCAATAAAGAAATTCAGATAATGAGTGTGAAAAGGATGGACAGGATTAGAAATGAGTACATTAGAGGGTCAGCTCAGGTTGGACAGTTTGAAGACAAAGTCAGAGAGGCGAGATTGTGTTAGTTTGGATATGTGCAGAGGAGAGATGCTGAGTATATTGGGAGAAAGATGCTAAGGATGAAGCTGCCAGGTTAGAATAAAAGTGGAAAGCCTAAGAGAAGTTTTATGGATGTGTTGAGAAAGGACATGCAGGTGGGTGGTGTAACAGAGCAACATGCAGAGGATAGGAAGCTATGGAACAAGATGATCGGCTGTGGCAACCCCTATAACAGGAGCAGCCGAAAGAAGATTTCCTAATCTGCTTTCCAAAAAATAAAGCCATTGTAAATGTTGCTGGTAAGTCTGAACATAACACTTATTTGTTTTATGATTTTCTTTTGTTCTCAATTTTCCATAACCTTAGAAAATGTCTGTATTAAAAAAGTATTTCATGTCGTTCAAAATATGTTGTGGTATTTTGGTGCCATTTTGTTTAGTTATTGGCACCGCCATTTCCTGAGATTGTCATGAAGACATGGTTTCTTGGTTTATGGGGATGTGGTCTTAGAGGACAAAACCAGTCATCAATTACTAACATTTTAAAAGGTTGACAGTGGTGGTCATTTCCTATCCATGTTTATGGATAATTTCCTTAAAGACAAGTGCAATTCTTTCTTTTTCTCACGGGCATATAACATTTTCGTAATTTTTTTTTTGAACATGATTTTCAGGTTTTGTTTTTGGTTTGTTGAAAGTGAGGTTTGATGTTTCGTTTTAATCTCTATGGTTATTTTTGACAATGCTTCATTTTCTGGCCTTCCTTTTTCAAAAAAAGCTGTCTGTCCATTTGAGTCAACATAATTTATTTCAACTGTAAATAAAGGTTCTGATGTAAAGATACAATTTTAATTAAATTAATCATATATTTATGATTTTTTTTATAGTAGACAGTCTTGGTTTTTAAAAATAAGCATGATGCTAGTTTGAGGGCAACATATTATAAATACTTACATGATTCACAGAGGGAACATTTGCATTTTAATTGCATTTGAACATTTATAAAGAGTGTTCAGGTCATCCTAAATTCTCTTTCCTCTTTCTTTGGTATTTTCTAAACTATCAGTTTTATAAATTTACCCATTATAAGAAGTCTATGTCATTAATATAAATTAGGAAGAGTAACAGCCCTATAATAGATTCCCTAGGAGGTTGCACTGAAGTCATCACCCCAGATTAAACATTCTCATTTTATGTGAATTCACTGTTTCCTGCCCATTACAAGCAGCAATACAATTACCCTTGAGGTTGATGCTTAATTAGCTGTATCAAAAACAAATCAAATCAATTAAAGAGTAGAGAAATAAATAAACACCTTTGTTCTACAACATTTTAAAAAGTCTCAGATAAGTAAAGCAAACACCCAAGAGAATTGAGAATCAACTAACTGGTACCAAAAAAGACAAATAAATAAACAAATAAAGGAAAGAATGTGTTTTACTAATAATGTATTAGTCAAATTGAAAAATCAAAGGATTTCTTCAGGAATACTTTTGTGACACCATGGACAGTATGGGGACTAGAAATTTTTCATCTTGTTTGAAATGTAAATGTTTACAAACATACAAATGTTTTTTAATCTTTAGGGTAATATACATAAAGTTTCTGAAATGGCTGGAAGTATTATCTGCAGGTTTCAGAAATTATTAGAGAACTGTTTATACATAGCTTAAGACAGGATAGGAAGCCCACCATAATGTGATTTTTTTTAATTTACTTATTTATATACTTAATTAAACCACTTTATATTTAGTACTTAATCTTCTAAATGTGCCTCTATGATATGTCTTTATATACACTTAATTGTCAGTCTTGTTCAAATAAATTCGTAGTGATGTTTCAGATGTTTTTATGCTTTATAACATCTGGTTTGTACCTTTATATTATTTACATATTTATAATAATTGTAAATTATCACTGCATTTTGTTGAGATGAGTATTTGTTATAAGCAACTAAAAATCATATTTACAAAGATGTTTATGATTAAACAATCATTCAAAAAATAAATAGCGATTAACAGAAAATTCTGGTGTTATAATTTTATTGCTAAGAGTAATTTTATTTTATATTTTAATAGTATTTTTGTCTTTATCAGTGATAGCTCAATTAAACATGAATGATTTTTAGTATTTATATTTGATTAAGACATTTAGAATGATTTTCCATGCACAATTTGAATAAAAGCTGAAACTACAGAGGTGATTTAATTTGATTTTTCAGTAGCCTCATTTAGAAATAAAGTATGCAATCAGCTAAAAAGCTGTGCTTTTTGATTCACCCTTCAAGTTAAGTCTGCTAATATCCTAACATTTCAATCATTGGAACAAATACAATAGCATTTTATTTAGTATGTTCATTTTATACATTTTTGTTCAATAATTAATCTTAATGAAAAATTTTGCAACTGTGTCACACTAATGTGCTTTTATAAAAAATATATTATTAACATTTCCTACCTGGTCATTTTTTAAGAGTTTTGTATTAGTATTTTTAGGTCATTTTTAAGAGGTGTCAATTTCACCTTGACATTATGACTGCTGAACTTTAGGAGATAACTGGCCTGAACTACACTAGGGAAATAGAGGAGCACATTAAATCTCCTTTAGGGTGTTAGTGAGAACGGATGGAACAGTGGTTGTGTGGGAGGAAGCTCCAGTCCTAATGGGACAAAAGGTAGATTTAATAATAATAAATAATATAACATATAAATTCAAATTATTTACTAGATTATGATACTAACAACAAAGACAAACAAAAAAAATGACAAAAATAAAATAAGATGGAAATTATGGACTAGAAGAGAAGAATTAAGTATAGAAACAGTAATAGCCTAAAATGGCATGTAGATATGCCATTATAGTAATTAAGGGGAAATTTAGAAAAAAGTAAAATGGAAATCTGAAGTGTACTGTCACCAATGAAGGTTTCTGTGAGCATTGTAAGACTGCCTTTTTCAATTACCGTATATACTCAGGTATAAGTCAGGTATTGAAACCTGAAAAATTTATCATAAACTTAGACCCCGACTTATATGCCCGCCACTTAATTTTTTTTTTTTTACATCTTCTTGCCTCCTCCAATCTTGCATCAGTTTATCAGATGCAGCGAATTTTGTTGCAGCAGCACAGTTACCAATTTCCTTTGCTACTTCAACGACGTTTAATTTAAAATCAGCTTCATATTTTCTTCTGATCGAACACTCCATCATAGATAAGGGATGCTCTAACGATAAAGGTGTATGAGAGTGTGAGGTACAGAAAACACAAATCAGTGCAAACGTTGCTTCAGAATAGTTTGGTTATTACCGTGTGATCATGTAGGCACAATACATAGGGAAAAAAAAGGCAGTGTGCTCCGTGGTTACTCTCTAAGGAGGGCGTTAGCATATCATAATCTCTTGGACCAATAGAATGAGTTTTCTGCATTCGACTTGTACAACCGACATTATAAAATACCAGAAATTATACGATAAAATCAAGTCACGACTTATCCGCGGGAGAGCTTATCCACGAGTATATACGGTGCTCTGGCAAAAGATTTAAAAACCACAGGTTGGCATTTACACTGAGCTTTTAAAAAGGAAAGGAATTCTGCGTAAAACAAGGGTCGAAGAGCCATTTGTTCTTTTACTGAATGTATGAGCATGATAATGCCCATGGTAAAAGAAAAAAAAAGCCGCATAATAAAGCAATCAGGTAAAATTTATAAGCCATACTAAAATATCTGGGGTAGCAGTTATACAGAAAGATTGCTAAAAAAAATTCAGACTTGGGCTATGTACAGCTACATAAAACTGGAACTAAAAAAAGACTTGGGAGTCTATAACACCATCTGCAACCAGAGAGTATTTGGAATTAAGGTTATTGCAAGTGCTGTGCATTGTGCAAATAAATACATAAGTGTCTGATGCATTTATGAGGCCATATCTATAATGCACTTCATCCCTTTACACAACGTGAACTGAATCATAGCGCTACAGAAAGTCCAGAGGATACATTTTTTTCAGAAGTGCAGGATATGGACTAAAGTTAAATCTTTTTAGCCTGAGTAAAAAGAGATCAAAATGAGGCAAGTACTTAAAATTAAAATTAGAATGGGAATGAGAACTGTTGATGCCAGTTACAGTACAGTACAAGTGAAAAAAATTTCAGAAAAAAAAAATTAATCTAATAGTATGGCACAAACAAAAAATGTGAACTTCAAGTAACTAGAAAGGGTATTTACAAATGAATGACTAGCTGCTATTTTTGTATTATTCAACCCTTTTACACAAAAGAATAAATGACTTTGAAGTTTAAGAGCATTTGAGAAATTTTATTTTGTCATTTTCAAGGCATTCGTATTTTGTTCATAAGAATTATGCATCTTAGCCAGCTGTTTTGATTTAAGGGCACTAAGCAACTTTTTTATTCATTCACCCTTTTTCCAAAATCACTGATAAGCTCTCGCTCTTCATGAATGTATCCTAGCCACACTCATCCTGTAAACTGGGTCAACTTATGATGCCAGTTTATTAAATATTTGGGATGGAATCGGTGAGAAAAATGTAGTACCAGACAAAGCAAACCACACAGAAATGGGAGAATGTGTGAAATCCACACAGCCCCAAAGTGGAGAACAGAACACATGTCCCTGAAGCTAAGAAGTAATAATGTACCACTATGGCAACTTTATCCTAATTAATCCCACATTAAAGTGAAACATTGAAAAATACTAGATATTTGATAACTGTACACCCATTCACCTGTATAAAATTGATGCAAAAGGAGATGAAACCGAAAAATGGTTGTGTTGTTACAGCAGCAATATAGCAGTTAATTTTTTATTTGTATTTTTAACAACTAATGAAAAATATTATTATAAATTCTTATTTAATTTTGAAAGCTGGAATTTCTTTTCCTGCATAAGCCTAACAATGATGGGGAAATTCTCAGAATGTTGATCCATTTCTAATGTGTCCACAGTGATTGTTATCTCTGGTAATGAATTTGCTTGAAGAGTTTTTGACGGCTTTCATCATTATCTATGTTAGTTCTGTTAGCATAATTACTAGAGTTAGTTTAGCAATAACCATCACTGATAGGATATTCAAATGAATATACTATGTAGCATAATTAAGCAGTTAAATGCCCTTAAATATAAACATTGGCATTGTAGGAGCTAAAATACCTTATTTCTTTCAGCTAATTTACTTTGTAGAAATTTATCTTTAGGGAGTTAACATTTGAGTTTATATTATTGTACTTTCTGCAGATTACCTTTTTTGCTGAGAATCATTACATTATCTAACATTTAGTTAGATAATCATTTCTTCCATTCCATGTGGAATGCATCCTAGATATTTTCAAAGTTTTAATGAGGGAATGAAAAAATGTAAGGTTTGCATTAATTGTGAATTTTTATTTAAATACACTGTTTCCCTTGATGCTGTCATTTGGATTTGCACAGCCTGGAAAAGAGGATTGCTGCTTCTCCAGGGAATCAAGGTAAATTAGTCGCTTGTCTGTGCATACTTTCTAGGTAAAAGTGCATTGCAGTTCTGGATCACATTTTAAGTTCTTTTTTTATGTTTATGTTAAATGATATTTTGCTACCAGAAAAAAAAAAACAATGATTGCTTCACTAAGGGAATATTGTCTAGAATGAGTCAAAGAGACGGAAAGTTAAGATATGTGAGGCTGTTTACTTTTCTCATGGCATTACCCTAAGCTAATCGAAATGATGCTTACACTTTAAGGCAAGAGTTAGATTAGGAGAGATCATTTAAAACTAGTGACCACTTCTGAGGATTTACTAGGTCGACATTCCTCGTCTTCTACACAGGTGTTAACTCAACTATTGGCTATTGGTATTAAATGCTTGCTGTAAATAGTATTATTTTTGGACCTTGTTTAATTAAGCCACTTTTCTATGCTTTTAATGGTGGGTGATGTGGTACTAGGAAAGCAAAAATGTGAATTATAAAGTAAAAAAAGTTAATTGTAATTAGTGTGAAGGAAGCATAGGACTATTATTCATTTTTGTTGTAGGTAAGAAATCAGACAGAGAGTAGCTGTAGGGCTCACATGGACTACCTAAAGTCTTTTATGGAAAGGCCATATCATCAGTTAAAGCGTTCCCTTTCACAAGGTGACAGTTGCTTTAATACAGGCAATGTGGCATGCATTTTCAGTAGCTTAAAAATTGTGGGAAATACTCCGCATTAATTCTTCAAACATACTCAGCATTGGTGAGGCACATTTCTATGAACTAGATGTATGCACAGTCAAACATTCTCAGCTCTGTCAGTAGATCTGGCCCAATTGAGCTTGTTACCTAAACTGATCCCTCTCTTTTCAAGCAGACATACATGCAGACATTGAGATGCACTCTTACAGACACCCACAATTTTACAAAACTTTGCTTTGTTACAATGCACTGGACTTAATAGGCTGTGCATTGTGAGAAACACTTTAATACTTTTTAAAAGTGTGGAGATGGCTGATAATTATAACAAGCTGACTAGAAAAGCTGACATTATAAGCAAACACTATAACGTAATACAGACTAGCACAAAAATATTTATTATGCACTGTTTGTTGAATGAATAGCAAAAATGATCATATTTTTATTTCCATATGGGACAATAAACAGTGACTTATCTAGATTTAACACAATACATTCATTATCAGTGCTTTTCTCCATTTCTTACATTGACAAGGAGGCTTGGAAGAGATCAATTACTGTACATTCTAGCAGGAAATGAAAGCATTTAGACGTTTCTTAAGAGCTTGAGCCACTGTACCCACCCCTCTGTGCTGCTCTTTGTATTAAAGCATTATTGCCAGTGATCTGTGCACTTTCCTAAATCTTTTAATTGTTAATACATTTCATTAAGCAATGCATGTCAAGACTGAGGTTGTAATTAGAGTGTAGTTTCTTTTTTTATTCCCTTTATCTTAAATTATGTTCTTGAGTTGACAGTTTACCTCAACTTTATACAAGGCAAGACATCACTGCACACTTCATCTGCTGTGTTTCAACAATTTGAAGAGCCAAAACATTCTTTGTTTTGATGCTGTTCACCTAATCCTAGACACTCTCACCTCAAATCATCATCTTCAAAATCCTTCTCTTGACATATGTGAAGAATAAACCTCACTTAACAAATAAAGACTGATGTCACTGGCTCCAGGCATGCTTCAGTAGTACAGTCAACATCAGCTCTTATCTGAAACACTGTACTATGTTATTGTACAATATGCTGCTATTTCTATTATCTTTTGTGTTAGAAATCTTCAGTACTCTTCTGCCAGCCAACAATAATCTATTTAGTGTTCCATATGAAATCTGTATTGTCAGTATTCCAAACAAGAATTTCAATAATCAAGAAATTGCAAAATAAATTTTGTCTAATATCCTTTCTAGGGGTAAACATAATACTAAGTAGGGTACATTTCTATGCCAGATTTAGATGATGCAGGTGTTACATACTATAGATGATAGATTGAAGTTTTAACTGTAGCTTTGATTTATGATGGGAAATCTAGATAATTATAGACAGTGCTTGAAATGGAGACAAGCAGTTGCCAGATCTCACTGGTTTTATTGGCTTATTGGTCCTTTTTGTGATGCGGATTTCATATAGCGGGCGGTATCTCATATGGTGTTAAGTACGTGATTATAAGCATAGATGACATCAAAGGCAGGGAATGGGGTGGCCATGTTGGTGTTACAAACATGATGATAGAGCCCTGGAGAGTGAGGTGCTGGCATGTGACCACTAACTGCAGGCACTGAGATGCTAAAAAGGCAAATCTCACTACAAGCTTTGATCATAGTTCATAGTGAAGATGCATGCTAAATAGTAATATACAGTATAATATAGTTTTTACTTAGTAAGACCATTGGGCTCTTACTCTGTTTAATTTTCATTATGTTATAGCCATCCTTTCATCCATTTTGTTTACCAGGTTTTCCAAAACAAGGACAAAAGGAGTCAGGTTTTAATTTAAGAAGATATGATATTAAACATTTACTCTCCAATTTGTTACTTGTTCCAAAATTACTCCTTCTCCATTTTGCAGGTTTAGTAGAGCACCCAACTATGTGGTATACTACTAGGTATTTCTGCAGCTATCACAACATTTGTAGTAAAGGTAATTTATTCATGACATTTTTCACAAGCATTCTTTCTCTGTAGAATAAAGGCAGCAGTTGATGGATCTTTAAGAACTTGCAGCTGAATCCTCATACTGTATTCAGCTGCTTTAGGGCTGTTCAACTTCATGGGCCTATACGATGGATGTCTGAATACAATATGAAGTGTGCCATCATTACAGGAATGTTGGATATTATGATGAATTTTGTTTCAAATAAACCAACTGCACATAAAGTAATAGATTAAATAACATCTCTAGTACAGTTTTCATTTTAGAGATCCCTCACATCTGCTAATGTATGATATATTTACATTGGACACCTATGGATGAAACTTGTAGCTCACACACTGTAGAGATAAAGGCAGAGCAAACAAGACACTTATAGTCAAGTAAATAAAGTGACCTAGAGACTCAACTGTTGAAATATAATCAACTTTAATATTCCTAGAATGTCAGTATTTTTCAAGATCAATAACAGATTTAACGACATAATCCAGAAATCAAATAAATAAAACCAACATTACAAAGTAACCTCTATGCTGATAAAATAAACAATTAATAATAATAATTAGAGACAAGTGAGGTGCAGCATGTATGTCATGTGACAGAAGCCATAGTTTTACATGTAATTGCAGGGATTGGGCACAGTGTCAGTGACAGTTCTGCCAGTGTCATCACACTGTGGGGTATGTAGGAAAACTAGGGATACTGAAGTCTTCTCTTTCTGGTGTGTGGAATGGATGCTAATATGAAACAAAATAGAAGCATTTAGGTCTCATTTGAAACTTTAGCTTGTTTACAGAGTGCCTACTTCATTGTTCTCATGAGTACATAGTCTTGGGTACATTAAAAATGCAGCAAAGGGCGTTGCGAAGAAAAGGACAATTGAGACTGAAAATTGAGATTTTCAAGAAAGCTGGAATCTGTTTATTTGTTAGAAATAAAGATATGTCCCAGAGCTTAGTGTGCAGAGATTGTATCTATGTGCAAAGAATACAACTGAAAAAGGAATTACAGTACATTATTATATAACAATGCATGAAACGAAATATTCCATATACACAAATAACCCCAGAGTGGCTATAGCGGGAGATTTAAAGAACAAGCTGAGTAGGCAAAATAGTGCATTTACAACAGCAATAACAGTTATGAAGGCAGGTGTAAAATCTGATTTTTTGTAGCAGAAGAACTGCAACCATGAGATATCCATTTAGTCGTGGAGCACTAAGTAAAAGGTATGAAGTTAAGATCACAGAGGCTTTTGGAAATGAAAATATGAGAAAAAACATGGAATCTGTGCCACTGTCTTACAGTCTAGCATGACATATGTGCATGTTTGACTATCAAGTTACAGATAAGCTCTAAAATGTGGACTGCTTTCTTCTTGCACTTTAACTACTGATATGAATGATACAAGCCAGCTCATGATTTTTCTACTTGAAAAAGGATTTCAGTATTTCAGAGCAGCTGCTGCAGTTAGTTACCACTTCCTAGAGCGACAAAAGAAGAAGATATATTAATGTTATTAAAGAAACAGTGACAAAATATGTTGGATTTGATTAATGCACTTGTATGGAGCCAAAGCCATTATTGGCAAGGATCAAGGATTTGATGGACTACTAAAGAAGGAAGGCATTGACTGCCCTCTACATTGTTCATTCAGAGGTTTTGTTTGGTACATCACTAAAAATGTCTAACATCAAGGACATGGTGATTAAAGTGGTAACTATGCCCTGACAAACACAGAAGGTTTAAACTTTCTTTGATGAGGTAGATACTGCATATGGTGTTTTAAATTTATATACAAATGTCAGGTGCTTAAATGCTTAATGTTTTGTATACTTTTGTACACATTAAAAACAATGATCTGTACTTAACAGAAATTAACGTTACCCTACTTTACCTATAGGCTGTACTGACCTCATGTTTCCAGTTTCCCCTGCATTTTTCACTGACATTACTCTGCTTTTAAATTTTTTTGAATTTAAGTTTGAAAGGAACAGAACAAAATGTGAGACAGCTGTATAGCCATGTGCCAGCATTCAGGAACAAACTTAACTTGCTCGAGACATTTCTAAGAAGAGCGACTTGGCTCGTTTTGAAATTGTCAGGCAGGTTTCCTAGGATCAAGACTCTGTGGTGTCCCTGGGCATTAACACCTCTGGTCTGCCCTCCTGACATACAAACTCTCACACAAACACTGACAACTCAAATGTAATATGCTATACTATACTTAATTAAACTCTTGTAAGGCAGCTTCAGTCACATTTTGTCAGAAAATCACAATTGTCAGAAAAATCACAATGAAATTGTTGAATGTTGCAGAGCTGCTACATGCAAGGTATAAGATATGGGTGGCTAACAGGCTCCTAATGATTTTCTTGACATTTCAAAAAATTCAGGCAATGTTGGTTTAACTCCATTGGGTGTGCAGGAGCTTCTTCACCTAATGTCTGCAGTCCAGTGGCACTTATATCTCACATCATAAAGACCTTTAAGAGGCTGGTTTGAACCACCTGGACCCACTGCAGTTTGCCTGTCAAACAAATATTGCAGTGGAGGATGCAATTGTCTATCTGGTCCACAAGACTGGCAGCACTGTAAGCATTATATTTTTTGATTTTTACAGTGCTTCCAATACCATCCATCCCTGTTAAGGGGTAAACTCAGAGATATGCAGACGGATACATAAGCCAGTTGTGTCCTGGATAATAGACTATTTGTCGAACAGATTGCAGTTTGTGAGGCTAAAGGACTGTGTTTCTGATATGGATGTCAACAACACTGGAGCACCACAAGGAACAGTCCTGTCTCCTTTTCTCTTCACTTTGTACACCTCAGACTATAAATATAAAACCAGGTTATGTCGCTTGCACAAAGGGGATGAGATACAGTATTGGCATCAGGTGGAAAACTTTGTTTCTTGGTGCAGAAGAAATTGTCTACGACTAAACATTAGCAAAACAAATGATCTTTTTATTGACGTTTGCCACACCAAAGAGCCTTAGTAAGAAGTGCATGTACACTGCATAATGATGATATACTGAGAGGAGCTCCTTTAACTGCCATTCAGTACTGGCTACTTAGTGGCTGTAATGGTGAGAGTTATAAAAGTAATGTAAAATCTATTATCGTCTTACCGCATTAATCAATTGTGACTGCCAGTTCTTACCTGCATGACAGTGAGTAGGTCCCATGCCCTCAACTTTTACTTTGAGTCACATTCCTGATGCATAACTCTAACATGCATCTTCATTTCTTAGCACCTTCACTCTCCATATACTATGTGAGATGTTTTTGTGCATTTTGTGTTTTTTTTAACATGAGGATTCCATTTCTGAGGTGGACTTTTCACTTTTATTTAGTTTTGCAAAGTTTATTTACATTCACTTCTTGTTTTTCTTTATTTATATAATGCAGGTTACAAATGTCATGGGACTATGTTTGTAAATCTGTGATGGTCACGTTATCCTGCTGTGGATACACAATGTGCAGAGTTCTCTTAGTGTATTTGGCGTCGTTTTTAAGTAAGCTCCAGTGCTAAGTTTGTGCTCCTGAATTAACTTCTTTTTGTTTTTTTCACTGCTGATTAACTTCTCATCGTTTTGGTCTGGATGCTTAATTCCATTTTTGATTTCATGGTGTCACGCACGTGCGCTTGGGAGACAGTTGATGGGCTTGACTAAATGTGTTGATACACCAGACCAGGGATTGGCAGTGTGCACTAATGCTTGTTCTCCTTCCTCAACCGATCTATGGAAGGAAAACCAACTTAAAATCACTCCCGGGTCTTTCACAGACTCCACTTCCTGTTCCACTCCTAAGCTTGACCTCACTTCCAGGTGTAGCCCTGAAGATCCACCTTTTCCTCCCTTCCTGCTGTAAAGCCCAACTCTCTTTGTACTACCTCAGTCCCGTATTGGACTCAGTCTAGCCAGACAACTCAGCTTTTCATGCAAAATTTGTTTGCAGCTTTCCCAATTCTTTTACAAGTATACAGGATGGAACCCCAAACAGTACTGTATTTGAAAGCAAAACTGCAGCACAAGGACAGCTTTGAGAAATGGATGCACTTTTGAAACATAACACAGAGTGGTCCAAGTGGTGTTGACCAATATTGCAGTTACAAGCACAATAAAACATGGGTAGATTATTAAAAGAAAACAGATGCTTCAGAACAGCGATTTTATTTATGTGCCCACAGCCCTAATTCTGCAAAATATTCCATCCATCCGCTAAACTGCACAACTGAACAAATACCAATGTCTACCACCACCACAGAAGACTTCTTAGGCCACTGCATAAAATCCTTGTTGACGCATAGGTAGCTCACATGTTTTTTAAAAACCTTTTTACAAACCTGTATGATCCACTTCAGCGAAGCAGGAAACATAAAAATACATTTAGCTTATACATCAATAATTTTCTAATATACAAATAGAAACTGTTTAATGTTAAGTCTTTAATTTTAGTGGTTTACAAAAATTGTTTTTATCCTTGCCTTTTCCTGACAGTTTCATTCTTTTAGTACAACACATTTGTAGAAAATTGTAGTAAGTGTTGTTCCAACTCAGAACTGAATCATAATATAAACTAATTATAATGTTTATGATAAAACAAACCCTACCTACCTTTGTGATTTCTGGACATAAAAGAAAACTACAAGATGTGCATATCTGTCAGTTTATTACTGTTAGGTAAACAGTGAACAAAAAACAATGCAGCAAAGACTGCAAATTAAATGATGAAAGTGACATCAGATGGGATTGGGAAGATAACAATATTTCCCCAATATAACACATGGAATGCACTTACAGCACTTATTTTAAGTGATTTACATTGCCATTTAATTAGCCAAAGCTATACCTCTGATTTACATAAATGTCCTTCTGATCATTGCTTAGCAACACTTGCACAGTGTGGCTGAACCCTACATTAGGGTTAACGCTGAAAATTAAAATTAATTCATGCTGTGATATATTGGCAAGTTAAACGTTTACTTTTTTTTTTTCAAAAATATGGGTCCAGCTGGCCTCCCTATCTGTTATAATGTACAGCAAATTTATCATTAATACTGTGGTGGGCTTACAAAATAACTATTAATTGTGTTCTTGAAGAAAAATGCAAAATACATATTAACTATTGTATATAAGTATATAAATTTAAATAGTAACTAAATTTTATTTAAAATAAAATAGAACAGCTGTCTTCTATCATGCTTAATCCAAATCATGACCACAGAAAGCCTTTTTCAGTACCATTAGACATAACACAGAAAACACACTAAAAATGGACCAATTTAATGACATCAGTTGCATAATCCGATAGTGGGAAAGTGAACTGGAGTATTTGTGGTTAAAAGAAAAAACTAATTACACACACAGACACACATGCACACACACACACACACAGACAAAATACTTATGGACATTTGGAGTAATTGTTGTTTAGGTAAATGATGTTTTCTGGTTTTGACTCCTGATTTGGTGTTCTCTATTTTGTGCTTTGTTTTCATCTAACTCCAAGTTTTGGTTACCCCTCTTAAAAATAAATAATATTTATTAGTGTATAAAATTTCTTGGCTTTGATCCCTTCCTGTTATTTTCACTTTATTAGACTTTTTGCAATGCAATAATTTTCTATTTTGCACATTTATATCATACTTCTAATTTTAGTAGTTATTCGGTGCCTTATTTTCACTGAACTATGATGCACTAATATTTCACCATTCATTAGGACAGTACTGCAATGTGTTGAAGCGTTGCTCATACTTAATGTCCTCTTCGATTAAGATTTAAATGTTCCCTCAGATTTGCTATTGATGATTTAGCCTGCGCAACAAATAAGTCAGTGTGAAGAAGGTCCTGCTAGGAATGCATGGTAAAAATGCAAATAAATTGAATGAGGATTAAAAAACACACGTGCGCACACACACACACACACACAAACTATGTCAATGGAGACAAACTACACTTTATTTAAAAAAAAAAAACACAAGATGGTGGCAGACACAGAAAGCACATGCCATGTACCAGAAAAATGAAGCACAAACTAATCATGCTCATTAAGAACTGAATCAAAACTTACAATCTGAAATTGAGGAAATAAAGGGTTGAACTGCAAAATGAAACTCTTCTACATGCTAGCTAATTACACTTAATTAACTTTGTCCATTATAGATACAAACTTCTGTACACATCTTTAACCTAGTGTATTAGATAACATTTCAAAAACATATTGTATAAAAATGTATGATTACAAGTCAGATTGCTAGCTTTAAATATAAGATAAAGTTCAACTAAAACGTACCAGGCAGACCATACTAAACTCTCTCTTGGTGCCCTTGTTGTCTGAACACATTTGAACACATCTGCTCTCAACCCACTTCTTTACAGTCTAAGTAAGTTTCTTTTACATCAAAAAGCCAATCGGTCATGTGGCATGATAAGCCAGGAGGCCAGCCAATAAGGACCCAAGCAATGCAGACATGAAGAAGGAGAAGTTTAACGAGGCAAACTCAAAGAAGGCTGTAATGGGCTATAATTCTCTTTGGTGGTCACAGTACAAATAGCTGAAGCAAATATCAAAGGCTATGTAACAAATTCAAGTGACATTTTAAAAAATTAGGATTTCCTTTTTGTCTAACATAAAAACTGTGGCAGTGAAAGCACTTGCAATACTGTAGCTTCATATTAACTACAGTAGATGCAGTAGTATTGTTGCTCAGTGGTTGAATATAGTGTTGGGTTGCACGCTTTGGCAATTAATTTGGAATTGAATTTACAAATTCATATGAACTCCTTTTTTTAGTTGGCAATTTTATTAGATTAAGCTTCCCTGGCCTGATTTAAAAGCTCTCCTTCAACTGACTATACAGCAAGGTATTCAGAGTAATGAGAGATAGGAATAGAAGGGCAAGCAGAAACCACTACCCAAAACTTCTTACTTTGAAATTAGGAATTCTGTATCTCCCATTTAATTCTCTATACCCATGCTGTTTTCAGGGATACGTATCTAATGAGCTATTTACCATTTACCTGTGAAGATCTTAACAAATAGATTTCATTGTGGAACGTGGTGTCAGTTTATTTACAGTATGTCTCTTTGTCTTTGAGTCACAAATCTAAGACTAAATTTAAATAGTACTAGGGGGCTTTGCCCACTGCTCGCTTTGGTTGCCAACCCCACCTCCCATCCTCAGTGCCGCCAACACTATGCACCATTGTAAAGAGAGGGGCTGAACGCACCCCAAGGAGACGCAGTCGCTCCTCCGAAATGCCTCTTAAGTGGAGATACAATGGTAAACAAATACAGTTTTTTTTACCTGTTCTTTGCTTGATCAGCCGCTGGCTTGCTGATGCTGCCGGGCCGTGTGATCTGCATTTTGTGTGGCGCTTCAAACGTTTAAAAGCCTGTGCAGCAGCTGTCCTTTTGTCTCACTGCTTTGTCTCTCTTCCCCCCCAGACATCCTTAAACACCATTCAATCTATTTTCACTGTTCCATTATTTCACCGAGTAATATTTTCCGTTTTTTTGCGATAATGCGATCTTTACTATAATTTTTTTGAGACTTTTGAATTTTCCTACTTCCATTGTATCTAACCTGCTCTGCATGTGTATTGCGCCAACATATTTGAATTCTTTACGACGTTCTACATTGTCTTTTTCTGGCTCCGGGTGTGGTTAAATCTCTTGGGACAAAGTCTAGTCTCGCGGGACAGGCTGATTATTACTTTCCTTATTTTCAGAATTTGCACATAGATTATTTTTGTTCTTTTTTGAATTCTTTTCTCTCCAATGCTTTTAGATCTCTTTTTGACGTGCTGCCCTTTCTTATTTGTTTAGTCATTGATGTATCATCTAGAACGCATACAATTTTTAAGGGCTGAGAGCACAAGAAATGTGTCTGCCAAAAGCATTCCAACAACTGAGAGGTTAGATGACTGTGGTCTTGTTTGAAAATGGTTGTAAGTATGGCGTGACTTGCAAAAGTCACCGTCTCATGGGACTTGCTTCCAAAGTTTGTAAGTATGACGTGACTTGACCGTCTTGCAGGATGTGAAAGTGTCTCTCTGTCTCTCTTTAAAAGATCTCTCTCCAAAAGATCACGTCTCCTCACAAGAAAAAAAAGTCATGTCTCATTTCAAGGTTTTTTTTTATAATAGATTGTTTACCTGACCTATTGTGTAAAAGTTATTGCAAAGTATCATGCTGTTAACATTATTGCTAGAGACACTTTAGTGTGCTGAGTTTTTCATTTTTCCCGTGTATTATTGCTTCTAGTTTCATAGAGATATTATAGTAAGGTAGATAAAAATATTGCGTCAAGAGAAAACAAACCACACCGCTGGAATTAAATGAGAACTATTCTGCCTGCTTGTGATTTCATTTTAAACTGCATTTAAATGAGGTTTTCTGATTTCGGGGTCCACCACTTACAAATGCTGTCTTTTTTCTGTTTCTTTTAAATTACATTTTTTTAGGGTGTTATGGGTACAATGAATAAACCACAACATATATACTCATTTACTGTATATATTTCAATTCATCTTGTAAACACTGTGATCTGGAACCATATTGGACTTGCTTTAGTGTATTTGCTTGCATCTGCTTAATACAAAAAGGGGGTGTAGTTAATTTATTGCAGGAAGGGGTAGTATTTGTACATTGTATCTCTCTGCTGGTGTGAGTTTCCTGCTTGAATGATCCTTTATATTGACTTGTAACTAACCTTTTGTATTTTTACTGTAAATTTCCATCCATGCCTTATTTCCATTGTTGTAAACACCATGGTCTGCATCCTGGTAACACTGCACAATGTACAGTTAAAGTATTTGATGTATAGACAGGAGTATTCCCACCAAGTTAGCACCTGAACTGGTCTGTCTCTGTGCATGCATCCACTTGTACTAGAAAAATCACACTAAATTCCACATCTTTTATATACAGAAGGAAATCAAAACACCTAGATGGAACTAGCCGTGTACGATTATATCTTAATTGATGTTGTAACGATGTGCGAGATTAAATTATCAAGTATGTAACTCGCTTTGCAAAAAAAAACAAACACACAGTTCATTCACTAATGCAACAGTAAAGACCACTGCCCATGCACAAAGCGAGTTGCATAGGCGTGCACGTCAAGCAAGCCACAAGTCAGCGTTGTTCGCTGTCTCAAAATGAGTAAACAAACAGAGCCAGATGATAAAACAGCCTCGCCATCTACGTCACCAGAGTTAATTGCCAGACGTAATTCATTCTCACTCGCATGGCAGTGGTTTGGTTTTGAAACGACTGATGTTGCTCAAAAGATTGCAATCTGCAAACTATGTGGTAAATCGGTTGCCGTTAAAGACAGCTCGAAAACTAACTTGTTTCACCATTTGCGAACTAACCACCGCACAGAAAACGAAGAATACGAAAAGCTTAAGGAGTCAATTGTCCAGCACAAGTCTAAAGTAACCAAGGTATAAGCACAAAAACACACTCAGCAAACTTTAGCGGACTCATTCTGCAAAAAAGTGCCTTACGACAAGAAAAGCAACAGATGGCATGACATAACAAACGCCGTCACCAATTACATCGCAAAAGATATGGTGCCAATTCAAGTGGTTAAGAGAGATGGTTTTAAACGACTTTTGAATACTTTATACCCAAGGTACACACTGCCTGGCCGAAAATATTTCAGTCAAACAGCTCTGCCTAAGTTGTATGATTGCACAAGGTTTCACATTTTGCCACAACAACGGATTTATGGTCAAGCCGAACATCCGAGCCATACCTCTCCCTGACGGTGCATTACATTGACGAAAACTGGCAACTGCAAAGCTTCTGTTTGCAAACATCCTACTTCCCAGAAGATCACACTGGCAACATCATTGCGCAAGGTCTAAAAGATGTGCTGGCATCATGGACACTGCAAGAAGACCGCATGGTTTGCATGACAACAGACAGTGGGGATAACGTTGTCAGTGCACTACGGAATAATAACTGGAAGAGGCTACCTTGTTTTGGGCATAGACTTCATATTGCGATTGGTGAGTAATTTGGGGTTCCTCTATAAAATGCAGTTTAGGTTAAATTGATTTTATTTATTATGACGTTTAAAAATACAAAAAGACCTGGGGCCTCATGTATAATGCCGTGCGTAGAACTCGCACTATAACATGGCGTAAGCACAAAAGCCGAAATGTGCTTACGCACAGAAAATTCCAGATACAGGAATCTGTGCGTACTCCAACTTCCACGTTCTTTCGCTACATAAATCCCAGTCAGCGTGGAAATTAATGCACGTGCACGCGCTTACGGCCCGACCCCAACTCCTCCCAGAATTACGCCTCTTTGAATATGCAAATCAATATAAATAGCCCCTTACCTTCAGCGCTTCAGAAAGACAATGGCGAAAGCACGTGAAAAAAACTAAAAAAAAAAAAAACTTCAGCGAATGTGAAATGGAGGTCCTGCTAGCTGAAATAGAGGCCAGGAAAAATGTTTTATTTGGCAACCTAGGAAGTGGCATTAGCAACAAAAGAAAAGTGATTGAGTGGCATAGCGTGGCGGATGCAGTCAAGAGTGCTGGGGCAGAAGATCGTACTGTGAGCGAATTAAAAAAGAGGTGGTCAGACATCAAAGTTGCCGTGAAAAGGAGAGTGGCAGCTCATCAGCTGCATGTTAGCTCCACTGGAGGAGGTACTGAACTCCTGGAGCTCACACCATTTGAACAGCGAGTTGCAGCAATAATTGGCAACACACTCATTGTCGGCATTCTACCTGCGGGTGAGGGAGATTCTGACATCACCGCAGGTGCCGGTTAGTTTTTATTTCTTTTTTGATTACCACGATCCATACTCGTGTAAATACTTTGCATGAGTAATAACACAAAACAATCAGGTATTAATTACTGTTTATTTACTTCTAGACAATAGTACAAAAGCTGACCCAAATGAGGGGAACATGGTTCCGGGCGATGCTGGTGCTGCTTCTGTGCCGACCACAACTTCGGGCGCTGGCTGCTCACACACCCCTGCCTCGGAAACTGGTGGGCGATCATCTGGCCGTGTACTGACTGATGCAGTCCTAGAATCACAAAATGCATTGGTGGATGCGGTGAGAGATGTGGCCAGTGCACAACGGGATGTAGCCAATGAACTAAGAAATATCAAGGCCGTATTGCATGACATTAGCGAAAAATTAACTGATTTGGTGAAGAAATAAATGATGAATCTACTTACCTGTTTTTACATTCTGTTTATTACATTCATTCGACATAGTAATGCTGTCCGGTATGGCTGATCATTTGGTGGTCCAGGGTCAGGTTCATCATACCGCACCTCTTCAGGTACCGGCAAGTTACGAAGGAGTGCCATATTATGTAGAATGCTACATACATGCTTGCACGATGCGACAGACTTTCTGTGGACTATAGAGCAGCACTCCACCAGTTTTATCCAGGCAGCGCCAACGGCCCTTAAGCTGCCCTATAGTACGTTCTACCACCGCCCGAGCCCGTGAGTGAAGGTCAGTATAACGTCGCTCTTGTTCAGTCAGTGGGTTGGCGAATGGGGTGAGGAGCCACGTCTTCAGCGGGTACCCACAGTCACCTAAGTAATTGTGTTATATAGTTACATCGTACAGATAACGTACAACTGTAACCAAAATGGTAATAAATGTCTTATCTTACCGAGAAGCCAGCCATCACGCACAGCACCATTTTCAAGTTTGTTCCCCACACTACTATGTCTCAGGATGAATGAATCATGAGTTGAGCCAAGCTATTTCGCAACAACATTAGTGAGGCGCATTTTCGCATCACTGATGACTTGCACATTAATAGAGTGAAAATGCTTTCTATTCACATACACAAATTCATTCTGAGAAGGTGCCTTTATAGCAATGTGTGTGCAGTCGATCGCTCCGATTACATTGGGAAAACCGGACATTGCTGCAAATTGAGCTTTGATGTTTGCCTGTTCAACCGTAGTGTACGGAAATCTTATATATCTGCTTGACAAGCGGATAATACCATCCCATAAAGCTGGCATGGCACGACTCAGTGATGACTGAGAAATACCAGATCGGTCAGCCAGTTCACGCTGAAAAGCTCCTGTGGCTAAAAACCCGAGAGTGGACAAAACTTGCAAAGGTTTTAGTGGGTGCTCATACAAAACCAATATTTATGGATAATTTAGAACGTTTAGCTCATTTAGCTCATTTAGAACGCACAAGGCAAGAAAACACAAGTCATTCTCTGAAGAGGACTTAAAGCCTGGCATTGTTGTCAGTGAAAGACCAGTGCCTATTTTTTCTGCAGAAGATGACATTGAATCAGACGAAGATGTCTCGCTTGATGAACCTACACCCTCTGGTGTAATAACAGAAAATACTGAAGACTTGTCCAAAGCTATGGAGCACAAATTAGCCTCAGTCCTTTTAAAGTTAGAGCACATTTTTCTTGTACCTGGTGTGGCCATTGATGACCTTTTGCAGGAGTTGCAGTATTTAATTAGTACAGTTTCAGTTCCAGTTGTTAATCAAACTATTCACCAGGTACTGCAGGAACATAATTTGGAGGTTGATAAAGTTATTGTAGATGAGTTAGCCACCTTTCTTTGCCAGTCACATCCAATTCAAACAGCAATTAGAGAGCAAGGTCCCCTTTCCACTACATGTAAACGGAAGGCATACTACAAAGCCCATTTTTCAGTAGTAAAGCCTGTAGAGTATGTGTTTGATAGAAGTGATGGAAGGACATTTCAGTACGTTCCAATTCTACAATCCTTGCAGCAACTTCTGAGTTGCCAGCCAATACTTGATAATACACTTCATTTAAAATCAGTGTATAAAGGAGATGAATCTAAATATACATGTTTTTTTGATTCACTCAACTTCCAAAGGAACAAACTGCTTTCTGAACCTGCTATCTCTTTAATTTTGTATGTTGATGAATTTGAGATATGCAACCCCCTTGGCACGTCCAAGAAAAAACACAAAGTTTTTGGAGTTTATTGGATATTAGGCAATTTACATTTAGGATGTCAGTCATCCCTGTCTGCTATAAATTTAGCTGCTTTAATTAAAAGCAGTGATGTTAAGCGTTTTGGTTATGGCAGAGTGCTGGAACCATTGATTGATGACCTTGTCACGTTGGAGAGACATGGACTTTTCATTGAAAAACTGGGAAAGACTGTGAAGGGCACAGTTCAATGCATTGTTGCTGACAATCTTGGTGCTCACAGTATTGCCGGATTTGTGGAAAATTTCTCTGGAAAATATGTCTACAGATTTTGTACAGCAGAGAAAGAAGAATACCAGACTCAAGAAGTTGGATCTGAAACATTCTGCATCAGAACTGAAGAACTACATTCTGCTCTTCTTCAGTTTATGAAAGACAATGACTTGCCTCACCATTTTGGTGTGAAAGGGGAGTGTGTGTTTTCAGAAAAATTATTACACTTCAATGTTTGCACAGGATTCCCGGCTGATGTTGTGCTTGATCTCTTTAAGGATATTGTCCCTTTTGAGATAGCTTTGTGCTTGACAGTCTTTTCATCTAAAAAGTATTTCACCTTGGAACGCCTGAATAAAGCAATTCAGAACTTTCCATTCAAATGGAATGACAAGACAAATCGTCCACATACTGTTCCTCTCACATTTTCTGCAAGAAGAACAGTAGGGGGTAATGCCCATGAAAATTGGAGCCTGTTGAGATTTTTTCCTTTTTTGATTGGAGACAAAGTGCCTGCCAATGAACCTGCATGGCAACTTCTAAATGATTTGAAAGATATTGTAGATCTTGTTGTCACTCCTTCACACACCAAAGCTTCTATAGCATATCTGGCCTTCAAGATATCTGAACATAGAATCAGATTCCAAGAGGTTGTTCCTGAGACTAAACTCTTGACCAAACACCACTACTTGGAGCATTACCCTGAGCTAATTGAGAAATTTGGCCCTCTGGTTGCTCTGTGGACAATGCGATTCGAGGCTAAGCATAGCTTCTTTAAAAGAGTTGTGCGTCACACCAACTGCTTCAAGAAAGTGCTCCTATCGTTGTCACAAAGACATCAGTTTCATATGGCATATCATCAGTATCAGTGCAGCTCTCTTACACCAAGATTGGAAGTATCACATGTTTCTAATCTTCCCATTGATGTTCTTAATGAAGACATATCATGGACTGTACAACAGAAACACCCAAACCTGGATGTTGTGTGCTTGGCCAAGGAAGTAACATTTAAAGGCTTCACCTACAGAGAAAGTATGGTCATTGCTCATGGAGAATGTTCAGGACTTCCAGAGTTTGGCGAAATTGTGCAAATTTTTGTGTTGCAGGACAAACCACTGTTCATTGTCAGAAGACTTGATGCATGCTATACTGAACATTACAGAGCCTATGTCTTGGTCCAGTCTTCTGATAAGAAAATTGAACTTTTAGAGCACCATGACCTTACAGACCCGTATCCACTTGTTCAGTACACAATTGGGCGGAGACGCATGGTGGCTCTGAAGAGATATATACATGTTTAAGGTAAGAATTGTTTATAAATTCTAAGAAAAGTGCACAAGATGTAGTGAACTTGTAAATGTCTAGCAATTATCTATTATTTGTTCTGTGTCTAATCTTATTTATTTTCTTTTTTCCAGAATCTCTTAGCACGTCAGGAAGAACATCTGCCAAGCTTTTGGTGATTGTCAGTCAAGATGATTCAAGAAAGTTGCTTCTGCCAGATGGGATTCCTGGATCAGTGGATGAGCTCATTGAAAAAGTGAGGGAAGCTTTTGGATTAATTTGTAGATTCAGACTACTGTGTCAAGACAAAGATTTTGGGGATGTATTTGTAAATTTGACGGACACTGGAGATCTTGAGAGTCTTGGCACTCTAAAGATTATCCCGTTGCCAGATGAAGACTCATTCACTGTTCAAACAAATGATGGGACATAGTCTAATAATGATGCTTTGTCCTCCGTTGGCTCTGGAGACACTGATGATACAATCATCCTCTCACCTTCTGACTCAGAAACAGTTTCTACAAGAAATCAACAGTGGCCAAAAGAATTTAATATTCCACGCTTTTCTTATGACACTGAACTCCAATTAGAGAGAGGAAATGCTCTTTTTAAGGCTAATGGAACAAGGCTGACTGTCACTCCCAAGATTAAGTCTGATATTCTGGAGAAGGTTTGTGATGAGATATACAAGTATAAATCTTATCCCAGCAGTGCAAACTTCTGTGAAGTTTCAGAGGCACTTATCAAGAAACACTCTTGCTTAGCAGAAAAAGGATGCTTCAATGGGTGCTATGGGTGGACACAGAGACTCAAAATGAAGATGGGAAACCTACGCACACAGTTGAAAGGTCTCGGATGCCCCAAGTATTTGGTAAATTCTCTGAAAACCAAAGCCTCAGACCATGCTTTTCCAGCAAAAAATGTTAAACGACCTAAACGTGGTGAGGCCAATCATATCCCATCCCTTCCTGCTGGAGAGACATCAGCAAACCTTGAAATTGAGCGCCTGGCACTTTTAAAGGAAGTGAAGAAAAGAAACAATGCATTGACAATCAGAGAAAAAATGACAAAGACATTTGCCTTACGCAGACAAGAGATTGTAGAAAACCAACCTAGTGTTCAAGAACTGCAAGAAAGATGGCCAGCTCTGTTTCAACAAGAGGAGGTAAAAGTACTTATTTTATTGAAAAATGTTAAAATGTAAGTGACTAATCCTGAATTTACCATAGTTTTTACCATGGGATTTTAGTATGTAGTGTTTTTGAAAATGTCTTAGATGCTCTGATTATACCTTTTGTTGTTTAATGCTTTGTGTGTATATGTTTTTTTACAACTAGTTCTCAAAGTGAATTTTTTTTTCAGAAGTCTTTTTTCTGTTTCTCTTTCTTACAGATTAATGCCGAATTTTTGCGCATCACGTCCTTACCTTTACAATCGAGATTTATGGCCTCTTTGGACAGACAGAGCTCTCAGCTTCTCCAGGTTATTAGGAGCAAAGGTGGAGTCCTCCGTGAAAAAACTAAGGACACTATTAAAGTTATGGATCAGGTATTGGTTGCATGCGAACAAAATTGCTTGTGGCATTCAATTTAGTAGTGTTTTGGTCTAATAAAAACAATATATCTTGAACATTTTGTAGAGTCTGGACATAGACATCAGAAGAGAGTGTCTGCTGAAGTACCTGATCATGTACCTTGGTGAAGATGCAAGCTGTCTGATCAAAGAATACCAGGTAATGTGGACAATGCAAACTACTAAAAATTTTCTCCAACCATGTTTGGTCTTAACAAAGGTCTTCTCAAGCCTTAAGGGTGAGTAAAACGTGGGGAAATTTTGATTTTGTAGTGACATATCGCTTTAAAGTAGTTCAGTAATTGTGTTATCATTTACACATCAGCCTGTGTGACTTTTTTCCACAGAACACAAAAGAATATATTTTGAAGAATGTTGTTAAGAGCCCCCCATTCACTTGCATTAATACTTGCAATAATAGTGAATGGGGGCTGTGGTGTTCTGTTACCAACATTGTTGAAAATTCTGCAGAGGACAGTAATTCATACAGGTTTGAAATGACAAGAGGGCGTGTAAATGATGACAGAATTTTGAATGTGAACTACTCCTTTAAAAGGGGTTGGTTCACCCAAAAATGCATTTTGAAAACTGTTGAGTAGATTGATAAATGCCTCTGATTGGCCGTTGTGGTACTGCACTCAACAAATATGTCTGTGATTGTCTACAATGGTCAACACATGGGAGCGTTTGATTGTACAAGTGTTTAAGCATTTTCAAAGCCAAAGAGAGTGTAAAAGTATGTCTTCACCCAAAAATGAAATTTTTGTCATCACTTACTCTACTCTTGTAATAAACCGTACAAATTTTATTTTTACGCTGAACACAAATGAAGATATTTTAATGAAAGTTAGCAACAGACGTTTGGGCTCTACATTGACCTCCATAATAGAATAATACAAATAATATACATTCTATAATAAATTTTCAGATGAAGGGGTGTTTTTGTTTTTTTTTTTTCCTTCCAAAGTCCCTCAATTACTCTCTGTTCTTGTATTTTTTTAGGCTGACCAGAGGGAGGAGGCGAAGAGAGAATTTGAAAAGACAACCATGGCATTTTTTGTGACCCGTGAAAGTGATGCTCTTAGTCGTGCACTGGACATTTCCATTGTCATTGACGGTGTGGAAGTACTAAATGAGTTGCCCTCTGTTGCATGTGCCTGTGCCATGATGTTTGGACTCATTTATGCACTGAACTTAAAATATCCTAAAGGACTCAAATATACCTTAGAGGCCTTTCAAAAAATAATCATGGACATAGAGAGTAAGCAGATGAGCCGAAGGGTGCAGAACCTCTCATCAAAGCTGCAGGAGTAAGCAGATGAGCTGAAGGGCGTAGAACCTCTCTTCAAAGCTGCAGGAGTAAATTTGTTTCTTTTGACCCAGCTACAATGTTCTGCTGATGGTACATTTCTTTGAAGATGTTGGACTGTGTAAAGCCTTTTATATGAAGTTAACTGTACTACTGTTTACTAAACCTGATTTGTTTTATCTTGGTTAAATTCTTACGTTGTTTACTCATCCTTAAGCTATTCAAGTATTTAACTTGAATTAAATTTGGTTCAGAGACATTTTATGACAATTATGAGAGAAGTTTCATTTTGGGGTAAACTATTCCATGAAGGTGAAAAGACTTTTTTTTTTTCTTTTACCATTGGCTAATTTGGTAGGTGTTTTATTAAGTGTTTGGTTTTACACTGCCCATTTTAAACCAGTTTTTGGGCCAAACTTGTTTTAACTTCAGAAGAATTCTAAAGGTTTGAAAGATTGCATGTTTCTCTTCGAAACCATAACTGATTCTTATGGTGAATTTACATTGTATCCGGTGTGTCTATGTATATGGACACTAAAAACTGTTATATAGTATGTTTATATAACAATTCTATACACATTGTAGAAATGTTTTATAACAAAAATTGTCAAGTTTATGATGTTTACATTGTTAGTGTGTATTTGTATGAGAATACTGTACACATTATAAAAAATGTATTATGACAAAATAAATTGTCAAAAGTTTGATGCTTGAAGTCGTTCATCTTAGACAGATGATAAAATTACACATTCTGAAAGTAAATACATTTCTTTATATTACATTATTATTATTTTAAATTGTATTTGGTTATATGTAAAGTAAAAGAATTAAGTTAATACAAAGAGAAAACATTATGACAAAATATCATTTGAGATTTCCTAAAACTTAAAAACTTTATTTGATTCAAAGATACTTCTTGCTTTGGCTAAGTAATGGATAGTTAATTCTTTCCAAAGTAAAAATTTAAAGTTGATAAAAAGTAAACTAATTAGATGTAACAAGTTGACGCAAAAATTTTACTTTGAGCCAATGAAACACTTTTTTCAGTGTAGATGAGAAAAATATCATTCAATATAATTTCAAATAATACATTACATTATACAATAAAAATATAAGAATGTTGTAATGCAATTATTATATACAGTAAACTTTGAATGTTCCATTCAATTTTATATTAAATGTTTTCCAGAGAGGAGCATGCGGGATCCAAGGATAGACAGGGCCATAGGAGTTTGCAAAAAGGTTGATGCACAAGAGCAGCTCAAACTTCCAATGCATAAACTTATCACTGAGTCACCAACAAGATGGGGCTCAAGACAGCGCATGATAGAGAGATTTATTGAACAAGAAAAAGCCATTCGTAATTTTGACTGCAGACAAAAAGCACGGGCATCTTGTCCCAGTAAGGCAGTAAGTACTAGGCCCTCTTCTGGAGTTCACAGATGCTCTTTCAGGTGAGCAACTTGTAACAGTTTCTTACTTAAAACCTGTGCTGGCCTTATTCAACTCTGATGTCCTGGAGGTGAAGTCTGATGACACAGACCTAACCAAAATGATCAAACAAGCCATTCTAGAGTATCTGAACTCCAAATACACAGAGGACTGTATAGACGAGCTGTTGGGATTGGCATCCACACTTGACCCACGGTTCAAAAATCACCTTAATAATGATGACAGGATCGAAGCCATTACGATGGCAGCTGCGAGAGACCTTATGGCTGTGGCGACAGAGGAAGACAGCCCTACCTCAGTACCCTCAACTGCTTCAGTTCACCTGATGGCTGCAGAAACTGGATCAGGTGATGACGCAAGGGAGGGAGCAAAAAGAAAATCTTTTGGCAGCTATTTCAAAAAAGCACAGGAATTCAGAGAAGACAAGTATCTGCCCGCTGCCATTGAAAAAGAGATCTACTTAATGATACCCAAGGTGGACAATGAGGTAAATCCACTTGAGTGGTGGAAAACACAAGAAGTAAATTTCCCCAGATTGGGGAAACTAGCAAAAAAGTACCTGTGCATTCCTGCCTCAAGCAGTGCTTCTGAGAGTGCTTTCAGCACCGGAGGAAATGTTGTAACATATAACCATGCTGTTCTGAAGCCAGATGCTGTGGACAGGCTGGTGTTCCTGTCACACAACTTGAAGTTTCTCCAGTAGAATTTTACCGTTCTCATAACTTTCTCAAAACTCATAACTTTGTGCAATATTGGACAAAGGAAGTTAGTAATTTCTTTAATATGTTAGTTTGTGTAAAACTTGTTTACACATGCTACTTCTGCAGTATTCAATGGATGTTTAGATGTTTACAGTATAGTACAGTATGTTAGATTTGTGTTCTTGCTTGCATGCCGCACATGTTCAGTTTATGGCCTATAATTGTGATGTTCAGGTATTTTATTCCCTGTACATTTATAGCTTGTTTACATGACTAGTAGGTGCTCTCATTTTAATAGTTTTGTTGGTCTCAATGCAAATGTTTTTGTACATCCTGTAGGCCACTGTTCAGTTATGTACTATAATACATACTGTAATAAGTTGACTGGTGAATTTAATGTTTTTGTTTTACTTCATCTATCCCCCCATCCATTATCGTAACCGCTTAATCCCAACTGGGGTCATGGGGGTGTAGGGGGGGTGGGCAGAGCCTGTCCCGGGAACAACAGGCGCAGGCAGGAACCAACCCTGGGCGGGTGCCAACACACTGCAGGGTGCACACACTTACACAGCCACATTCACACTCACACAATTACAAGGTAAATTTAGACTCGCCAATTAGCCCACTTTTGGATTGTGGGAGGAAACCGGAGCCCCCGGCAAAAACCCACGCGAACACGGGGAGAGCGCGCAAACTCCACACAGAAAGGACCCAGGTGTTTTACTTCAGTTTTAATTAAATAATTAAGACCTGTTTTCCTTAACTGTTTCATTAAGCTACAATTAATTTTCTATTACCAAGACCAAGCTAGATCTTAATAAGACTTGCAAACACATGTTTAAAGGATGCAGAATATCTTGGAATTATCGTTATCGTCAAAGTCCAGGAAAATATTGAGAAATTTTTTTTTTCCAATATTGCACACCCCTAGATGGAACCAACACACAAATGTCAGAATGGAAAAACTGCATTTGGACAGCTGAAGCACTGGGATGTCAAAGTAATTTTATGTAAGCTCATGGTCATACGATAACATTCAAGTTTATTATCACGTTTACACATTTCAATGAAATCTTTGCTTGCATGATTCCTTAGAATAATGACAATAATGCATTATCTCAAAAGACACACACAAATAGGATGTAATATGCATATATAGAATTACATATAATATATATTTGCAGCTATGTGTTTATAAGTACACAGCTGTTAATGTTGCAATATTTATTCTTATGATTGTCTGATTACTACCCTTCCGACCTGTTGTATACACTAAAAGCTTTTCTTTGTAAGTACTGTGAACTAAATTAAGCCACTACAATTAAGATGGAAACACCCCTGCTTTAGTCATCTAATCAGAGAAAAGTTTTCCAGAAATAGTAACACAATGCTTCTAGAGGCTTTAACATATTTTCAATTATAATTCATACTATTCCTAGAAAATAAAATGACCACAATGTGACAAGGTTATAAAGTACAGCAGAAATGAGTTTTTGAACTAAACAGAGAATCCATTTTGCCTGCTTATTCAGTGAGAAACTGTGCAACAATGTGCTCATGAACTGATAGTTAATATGCTTTTCTAAAGAGGATGTGAAATTAATGGTATTTTTTTCTGTCAATCTCTTATTCTTTAATGCATGATGATTTATACCATCTTGTCAAATAAGACAAAAGCTCTGGAGGAAGCAGTTTGTAGGAATATGCTACACACAATAGAAACATGTAAATACATTTCAGTGTCCTTACCACTCTGAAAGCATCATTGATTATGTGTGTGTAATAGCCTGAAACTACTTCCCAATATCATGTTAGATGACTGTCTACAGTAATTATTCAATATGATCTGTATTCTCACACAGCAGTAATGCAGTTCATCAGTAGGTTTACAAAGATAAGTGTTCAGCAAATAAAAATCTGTTTATTTGAAAAAACTATACAAATATCTTAACTACTTAAAGTATTATACCAGTATAGTAATGAATGAAAAGAAAAACATTGTTTGTTACTCTTCTAAAGATATGATAGACACCATAACCAGGCCAAAGGATATTCTTCTTATACCTGCTTAGATTTAACTAAACAAAATAATGTAAGTAAGCAGATTCTCATATTCCCACTCTTACACTCCTATCTGAATATTACACTTGTAGGGTCATCATCAAATTAGGAGTCAAAAAAACCTGTGAAAAATGAACAGTAGCAATAACATCATATGGAATTTAAACAAAAACTGCACATTATTCAACAGGATACCCTGCAGTTTAAATGTTAAAAGTCTTTATCAATTAAAGACTTACATGAAAAGTGTGAGGGGAGTTCCAAAGGTCCGTTCACATTGACTTTTGAACTTATTCTCTCTGGTTGATTCTTTCAGGGAAGCCTATTGAATTATTCACAAAAATTTCCAGAAATTTTCAGGCTCATGGGTCATCTTGAATCAGAAAACTTCCTGAAATTTTCAGGTTCATGTGTCATCTTGAATCATGAATCGGGGATCACACTCCTTAGCCTCCCTGGAAAACATTATGCCAGAGTACTAGAAGACTACACTAAATCATGGAACTTCAGATCCAGGAGGAGTAATGTGGAACATTTTACCACCTCTTTACCCTCATGAGGATTCTGGAGGCAGCATGAAAGTACACCAAATCAGTCTAGAAGTGTTTTGTGCAATAAGAGAAGGCATATGACTGTGTTCCATGAGGGAGTTTGTGGTTTGGTTGATGGGAGAGTAGGGGGTTCCAGGTGGCCCAAATAAGAGGTAATCGGTTCCTGTATAACCACAGTGAGAACTGTGTCCGCATACTCAGAAAAACATCAGCACTGTTTCCAGTGGGTGTGGGATTCTGCCAGGGCTGTGCTTTGTCTCCTATCCTGCTTTCAATTTTCATGGACAGGATATCAAGGCTCCAGATTGGCGGTCTTAGAATCACGTCGTGGTCCTATTAGGTTCATCGGGCTGCTAACTTTAGCCCGCATTGGGATGGTTTGAGACTAAGTGTGAGGCAGCAGGTATGAGGATCAGCACCTCCAAATCTGAGGCCATGGGACTCAGTAGTAAAAATGTGAACTGTCCTCTCTGAGCGGGAGGTGAGTAACTGCTTCAAATGGAGGAGTATAAATACCCCGGGGTCTTGTTCACAAATAAGGGGAAAAGTGATGGTGAGATCCACAGATGGATTGGGGCAGTGAGCGCAGTTATGTAGTCGCATATACCATTCTGCAGTGGTGAAAAAGGAGCTGAGTCAAAAGGCGTAGCTCTCGATTTGCCACTTGATCTACGTCTCTAACCTCACTTATGACAAAATGATCTTTCTCCACAGGGTGACTGGGTTCTCCCAAAGAGATAGGGTGAGAAGCACAGACAATCGGGAGAGGCTAAGGTACTGCTGACCCTCTGTGTTGAGAGGAGCCAATTGATTTGGTTTAGGCATCTGATACAGATGCCTCCTGGACACCACCCAGTCATGACCAGCTGGGAGAAGACTGCGGGGAAGACCCTGGGCTCATTGGGAGGATTATATCTTCCAGATGGCCTGGGAATGCCTTGGGATCCCACAGTATGAGTTGGAAAGTTTAGCTGGGTAAAGGTATGTATGGGTCTCACTGCTAAAAGTGGAAAATGAATGAATAATAGGTGGAAAATCAATTAATGAATGTAAGGTCATCATCAAGACAGGAAACTGCCACCGGAGATGAATCCTGATTCCTTCATTTAGATGCTGAAACAAAAGAGTAGAGCAAGGTTTGGTTTGAAAAAGGAGCACCACGGCCAAAGAAAGCCTAATGTGTGAAGTCTAACATTAAGCTGATGTTCAACATTTTCTTCTCTCTTCAGAGAATCGTGGCTTCCATCCCATTTGGTGAAGGCCAGACCATTCCATCCGACATCTACACCATGAAATGTTTGGCTGAAGTTTAGCAAAATCTCAAGGGCAAGCTGAGTGAATGGTTTCTTCTCCTCGACAACGTTCTTGCACGTCAAACCACCAAGACCATCCTCTTCATTGGTGCCTCTGGGTTTAACCATTTGTATGCCACACCCTACTTGCCTGACCTGGTCCCTTGTCGTGTATGGCCAAAATGTGTGGAAATTGCTATGTGGATCAAGAAGACATGAACAAGGCAGTGAATGATGAGCTGGCAAAGTTAAAAAAAAAGATGATTTTTGGGAATGTTTTGAAAAATAGATCCACAGATTGCAAATGTGCATTGAGATCTGGGGCGATTATGTGGAAAAGTAGAGAATGAATAAGATTTCTGAGGAAAAAAATATTTGGGGACTATCTCTTTTATTTTAAAGTGAAAGAACTTTTGGAAACTCCCTTCATACTAGTCCCTTTCAGGTTTTCTACATGTTTTGCAGTGTTATTCTAAAGAACATTTATCCAAAATCCTAGAAATAACGGTTTGTTGAATCAACGAATAGTACATAATGTAGGTACATATACTTAAGTCCATTTGTGTGAAACATATATGGAATAACTAGACCTGATCTGAGACAGTTTTCTCAGTTCTCAACATACAAATTCATGATCAATAATCCTTTCAGTGTCTATTTTGATTAAACCTGTAATGCAGGCTTGAGTAAGAAATTAATCTTTGTCTGAAGTGGCTTTTGTCCACTCCACTGTCATATGCAGAGTAATTATGAGGAGTATAATTCCTGCATACACTATACTCTGTGACTTCTTTGCTTTACGCACTAAGCTTAATGTAACTTTAACTATTGGATAGTGTCATCACTCTAATTACAAGTTAAGCTATGAAACCAACAATTAAAAGAATGCCCAGGACTTGTTTTTTAATAATCCTTTTCTTGCCTGTTTTTGAAAAGGTTTTTATCTTACTTATCCTGAAAAAAACTTTTAAACAAAGTATTGATTCAGGCCCCGCGACTCATCCAAATGCTATGTATGCGAAACTCTTGATAAATATCCTAATAAAATTCACATAATATTGCTGTTCTGTGCTAACATATTTAAATATCCATGGCAGCAAACAAATGACGTCTGATTTTCTTTCTCATCCACAACAGCTTAAAGTAACTGCCATATGTCTGATTTTCCTTTCATCATTTTAATTTAAGTTTAAAGAGCCTTTTCAGTGCTTACAGCCATCCCATTCCATTGTCTGCATCCTTAAAAACAGCAAGACTCACAGAGCTAAAAACAGCAATGACCCATCATTATTTGTATCCTCAGCATGAAAATGACACACTGCACTACAAAGAATTTACTTGGGCCATCAGGTTTACCACAGCAATGAAGGCCTTAAATACAGATAAAGGATTTATCTGTACAATAAAAGGCTAAAATAGCTCACAATAACACAGCGGTAATGACTGCAAAAAGTTGACTTTTTATGCTTATAAATTTGACATATAACTTTAAAGTTCTATAGAGTAAAGCAGTGCAGCATAACTTGTCAAGAAATTCCTGGTTGTAGCTATAAGAGTTTAGAGGGTAAACTTGATCTGAGTATTATTCTTAGAGGCAGGGAATAAATAATTAAGGCTGCAAGATCCATTAAGATGGTCTTAAACATCTATGGTCTTTAATGAATCATTCCACACACACACAGTGAATGATCTGACCAAAGCCATACAAGATGTGAGTGCATTCTACTGAAAAACTTTCTTTGCTGCCAGTACCTCCTGCAAGAAATCAAATACATAAAGCTAAAGAAGTGAATGTCTCCACCACAAAGCTTAACAAATGTCTTGTACAGGCCTAAAGACTTAGTGCCCTTTAATTTTTAATGTTCAGTCTTCATTGTTAACCTTCTAAAAATGAAAGTTAGCAAGATTATTTCCCTTTTGAAGGACACAGCATTATCACCAGCAACATCTATCCAGAACTGAGAGAACCTCTGATGTAACAGACATATGTTATTTTAAAAGAACTGAAATTGATTTTGTGCCTGAAATGAGAACATTAACTGCACTAAAATATTAAATCTGTACAGGAACAACAAGTATTTCAAAATATTCTATTGCATTCAAAATGGTTCATGCAGACAGCAGGTGGAAAATAAAACCTTTGATGTCACCATTTAAAAATATCTTAGCAGAAGAAATTAAATATGAGCTAGTAAGTTGTGCCCTGTGGAGTAATGTGCACAATCTAATTTATATGGCAATTCAATTAGGTAGAAGAAATTGCAAAAATGACAAGAAGACTGACGTAGGAAGAGACATGTCTTGTTAACTCTTCACTAAATGTAGCTCATTCACCTGTTCCTAGGGTGGTCCTAAATAATTGAGGCATCAGCTTTTGGGTTATGAATTCTGAAAGGCAGGGGAAAATGGAGTGTGGTAAGCAGAGTTACAGGACAAGATTTGTTGGCAGACAGTTTTTGCAAGCTCACCTGTTTGTGTGATGTTGGTGCAGCAGAAAGGTGCCTGAGAGAATTGGCAGGGGTGGCTGCACAGAATTGTGTTATGGGATGCAGTGCATTCTAGGCCATGCTGCAGGCAGCAGTGGGCTCTTGTACAAATGCACAATGATACGTAAGGCTGATGGGCTGAGCGGATGCATGAAGGCAGAGGTCATGGCGGTTTATTTTTGGCATTGGAAAACTTTTTTTGGGGGTGGGTTCTTGATTATTTTGCAAGAAGGCAGAAGGGACTTTTTATTATGTATTTTTTAAATTTATAGTATTTGGCTGTTTCAGAACACAAGAATCTTTATGCTAATTGCATTACACTAAGTTGTGAAGTAATTGAGCAATGGAAAGAAAAAATAACATTTTAATATTTTTTTCTACTAATCCTTTTTGTCAGTGATTTACTCTACCACTTTTGTTTATCCTCGGTTTCATAAACTACAAGAGGCTCAAATTCCATCTATACTGCAGTCTTTGGCAAGGACCCTCACAGGGAGCACTCATTATATTACACTAGATGGATTATATTAGTAGAAACATTCTGCCTCACTTTGATTGATAAAAAGTTTTAGCACCTGTTGCAATGTTGTGGAAAATTATCTGAGACAAGTTTCATTGGAGTTGCGGAAAAATAATTTAAATATATTCTTAGCTCACAAGCTTAATTTGTAAATAATCAGATGTATAACTGGAAGTAGTCTGCAGGCAAACTCACAGAATAGCTACTAGTAACGTTCTTAAATCCTCTTAAACCACGTTCTTGGGTTTTAACAAAAAATCCAATGAGCAGAAGAAAAAAATCACTTCCAGAAGGGACATGGTTTTCAAGAATGAATGATAAATTTACATTTCATGAACATATGGAGAATTGTACTAAATATGATTTATGAAAATAAATTTCATGCTGTCACAATTACAAATTTTAATGTCATTCATACTTACATACTTTAATGGATAAAGAAAAATATAATAAAGTGAAGTAAAAAAAAAATCATGAAGTTTTTTATCCTGCACACAAAAAGGATGATCATTATGGATAAGCAAGTCAGTAAGGGATGATAAGAAAAAAAATAGTAACAAAGAAACAAAACCACAATTAGAAAATTAGATATTCAAGTGATCAAAACCACACAAAGAAAACTGTGCTGCCCCATTGACACTGTCTTCTCAGAACTGTGATTTCATTCCAAAATATCACCAAACCATTTCTTTATCTCCCTCCAGTTTCCTCCACTTTTTCCATATTCTTCTTTGCCCAATTCACAGAAAAAAAAAGCCTTTAGGGTCACTGAGTGGCCCTATGAAGCTACAAGACTATCCAAGTTTGAATGCCACCTCATGTCACTGAGTGGCTTTAAAAAGACACCAGACCTAAACTAAGCTGGACCCTCTAAGGTCTTTCTCTTTTTCTGACGAGAGAATGTGGAACTCATAGCTTAGCCAAAGCTGCACTTTTAAATATAGATGGATACATTATTGCTACTAAAACTCCAAATCTGGTTAGTATTTAAATCCTGCATCCCTATTGTGGGTTAATACATTATGAAGTTACATTATATTTACTAGCCCACCATTCCATTTTAAATTAGGCTGTATGCAAAATTTTAAGTGATTTATGAGAAACACATGATGCATACAGCTCATTGAAATATCCCAAACTAGATTTTAAATGTAGGCCTATTACTTCCTCAGCTTTAGCTTAAAGACATTTACAAGGAAAACAGGATAGCTTCTAACTTATAAAACCAGATATCCACAGAAAATAACTATTGATATTTTTAATTTTAACTACTAGCTAAATACACTATATATTAGGGCACCTCACAGTAGGTTTACGGCAATCTATGTTATGTAGTTGATTAATGAGTTCTTTCTAAGTGGTGCTTCAAACTTGAATTAACTGATTGACACCACTTCATACACATGCTAAATTAGTTTATGATATTAATGCAGTGATAGATTTCAGTAACATAACTTGGCCTTTGCCTTCCATTTTTTTGTATTTGATTGTTAGCCTCTAAAAATATTTAAGATAGCATTTTGGGGTTTTAGAGGTCAAGGACTATAGTTGTTACATTTAATTTTGGATTGGAATTGTTTGCTATATGATAAAAATGAATTACTTTCTTTCATATTTTTTTTGTTATGGGTGCCGCCATTCTGTGCTTTTTGGTCTCAGTTGCTAGGCTGTTGCAAGGAAAACTCAAAAGGAATTATGCCTGGTCATCACAGGGCCCTAGGTATAAAGGTTGGCATCAGACACTTCCTAATTGATCCGAGTATCTAAATACAGACTAAAAAGTCTAGTGCTATTTTGCTAACCTTTAAAGTCATGTATCCCAGTTTTGCCTTTTTTATATTTATTAATGGCTCACTAGAAGAAATGGTAAACCACTCCTTGGTTAAACAAGCATGATTTGGGGTATACCTTGGTAAAACAAGCTTACTTAGAAAAAGGACAACATAATACACAGCAATGCTGACCACTTAGGCGGCCCACTTGTGACGCAGTGTGACCCACACACGAACCAACAACAGCAACCCATGACCCACAGGTAGTGCAATCCAGTAGTTGCCTTACACGGACCAGCGTGCAGTCACCAAGATGTGAAGATTGGTTTTTGCTAGATCATACCGACATTTAAAGTGTGTGTACCAGTGACACACACCAGACCCACAGAGTATCAATTGCAATGACCTGCACATTTTATGACCAACATACAGCCAAACAGCTAGGCCAAATGGATCAGCAGTTTTTTCACATTATGTACCTAATCATATATGTCATTTTTCGAGGTGTTTCCTGCTACCTTTACAAGAGAAAGGTACAGTAAGTGTGTTAGGTTTGCAGCATTGCTGATTTAAATTAAGTAGTTTTAGATTTAACTATATTTTGTGAGTACGTGCCGGTTATCATTATGGTACTAATTACAGTAGTAAAAGAAAAAAGAAGGATGCTTATTTTTTAAAGGAAGTTCTGCCACAATTGATGAGGCAGGAATATTTTTTATGAATAAAAATGTTGTGTACGCCCATTTCCATGCTCACTTCGAGATGTATAAAAACTAAACTTGGTGTAAAGCCATACACATTCTCACACCAAACTTATCCTGTGCGTACACAAGTTTCCTCTTGGTTTTGCAAACTGACGACACCCAGCATCAAAGCAGCGTTACTGTTCCCGTGTGATTTCCCATTATTTTTTAGATTCACATCCCTGATGTGGCTTTATCAAATACACTGAAATTAACCACATATCTTTTATAAATTTAAGGCATCTGATTCTAATCAACTTGTAACAATATAATGATTCACAGAATGGACAAACTATTCCAAATACCATATTTGCTTTAGCGTTGTTACTCTCAGTGCACCACTCAGAGTATTTTAACCCACTGTATCTGAGTGTGGAATCACAGAGTGCAGAGGATTATCGGGATACAGAATCTACCGTAGAGAACATTTATAGCACACGATGTCTCAGCCATGTGCACAGTCTATTTGAACTTATCCCATTCGGAAACAGCTTCATCCCAAGAGCTATAAATGAACTCAATCAGTCTATCAAGTGCTCCTGGAGTTTCTGAAACACTCTAGTAAATTTAAAATTGATTTTAAGATTAAGTTAACAACTTTCTACTTTAATGTCAAAATAAACTACGAGATTAAAGTGGACAGTTTAACTTTTTTTCTTTGCTTTTCTCTGTACAGTGGAACCTCGGTTCACGAACGTCTCAGTTCACATACAACTCGGTTCATGACCAAAAAGTTCGCCAAACGTTTGCCTCGGT
The DNA here is from genome assembly GCA_026402145.1 of Polypterus bichir lapradei. Taxonomy (NCBI): domain Eukaryota; kingdom Metazoa; phylum Chordata; class Cladistia; order Polypteriformes; family Polypteridae; genus Polypterus; species Polypterus bichir. Next base: position 48,439,178 of record JANRMT010062813.1, on the reverse strand, counting down.
TCACAACCACACACTCGGTATACAAACAAGCCAGTTTCCCTTGCCTGCCTGAGCTGAGAGAGAGAGAGAGAACGAGCGAGCGAGCCACGTGCCTGCTGGGGAGGGGGAGATTGC
>JANRMT010062813.1:48394622-48434064 GCA_026402145.1 Polypterus bichir lapradei | reverse complement strand
CCTTCTTTAACACACTACTTCTCCGCTGCGAAGCGCGGGTATTCTGCTAGTTATATATATAAATACTGTGGAAGGCTACACGAACAACATATTGCTCAGACTTAACTTTTTAAGTTTTGATCCACTATATGTGAATTGAAGGTCATTAAACATCAGCTTTCTTTTGTCAGATCCTTTGCTTATAAGCTCAGCTAAAGTTATGAATGTCTGGCACTGTGCCTGTGACTACATTGTGCCCTCTTTCTGGTTAGAGATTATTGTTACTGCTAGTCACTTCACATACGTTCATATTTTTTCCTGAAAGCACATATCCCTAAATCCATTTTCTCCCATTTGGTTTGTATCCTTTATTAAAATAATCAATTTCTTTTTGTTTCACTGCCTTTTTAAAATATGTTGAATTGAATTTCATTAACTGAGCCAAAGTTCATATATCAAATACCTGTTCTTACAAGAAAATGAGCAGTTTCATAAAAAGTATAACTTACATTAAATCTGTTTGAAGCTCCTTAACCCTAACATTAAAAACAAAAATATTCTTTGCTATATTGTTTTGCTTTTCATTTTTGTTTGGAAGCATTGTTATTTTTCCTGTTTGACAATAACCGCAGTTGTCTGCCGTCATCACATTATGTTGTGGTCTTTAAATTTTTACTTTATTTTCAACATAAAGTAAAAATAATGCAGTTTATTTGTGAAATAACACAATAATTACTATGAAATCACACAATAATCTTGCAAAATAATGTAATCTTTTTTTATCAGGTGGTTATTTAAAAAATTCATGTAATGATTGATGAAAAATGACTGATAAACTTTTTTTTGTGTGTGTGTGTGTTTTTTATATTAAGAAAAGGATAGATATGCTGAAATCAGTGTGGGTATGTTTGATTGTTATTTATGCATGGCACAGTTGGTGTCCATAACAAAATGGCAAAACTTTATCAACCCATTTATGTCTATATCCTTCTAATGCCCCTTCCATACAATAGGAGATAAAAGCACCTGTTAAGAAGTCTGCAGTGGAATCCTTTTGTTTTCCAGCATTGAATAAAACACACTAAGACACAGCTAACTTAGAGAGGTCTTTATTTAGTAGTTTGACAAATTAATTTAGATCACTTGGTGAAAGTTGGCGCCATATGCAAAAAATGAAGCCAACACTTCAGCTTTTATGAGATCACTAGCAAAATACCCGCGCTTCACAGCAGAGAAGTCGTGTGTTAAAGAAGTTATGAAAAAGAAAAGGAAACATTTTAAAAATAACGTAACATGATTGTCAAAGTAATTGTTTTTTGTATTTGGCGGCAGCGTCATGTAGTTGCTTTCGTCTAGCTGCATCAGAAAATGTACCACGACGTCTGACACGCCTCCTTTTTAGTGTTTTCTCACAGCTTGGATTGCTGCTGTCATAATCGGTTTGAGTCTACATATATATATATATATATATACACACACGCATACATATCTTCATATATATACATATACTGTGTCTATATACATATCTACATATACCTGTATATATATACACATATATACACATATAAATATATATAGACACATATACATACATACATACACACACACACAAATTATATATATGTGTTTTGTGTGTATGTATGTATGTGTGTGTATATATAATGTAGATAGGTGTGTGTGTATATATATATTATATATATATATATATATATACACAGGTATATATATATATGTGTATATATGTGTCTATATGTGTGTGTATAGCTTTGGTCACTGAGTGCAAGGGAAAAAAATAAAATGCAGTCTATAAGTTATTAAACAGTAAAACATTAACATTTTAAGAAGTAAAGATACATTGAGCACCACTGGAGTTGTTGCGGGTAAGCTACATTTTAAAGACGGTATAACATAACAGTTAAGTAGCAGTAACAGCAGCTAAAATGTATATGGATCATCTCTTGGTAGTTGATCCCTTTTGAAAGGCGCTACACGACAGCTATGGTATAGAAATTACATTTTCTATGTGAACGTCCAAATTTCTGCCTGTGGTAATGTGCCTTACCGGCATTACCAGCAATTAAAGAAAATTAGTTTTGTGTCCTCTGCAGTGTTAAGAGAGAAAGGCTTTGGTTTGGGATAAAAGGAAAAAAGGTGTAAAGAAAGGAAACTTGCCTTTTTCTTTTATATAGTGTAGAGAGACGTCTTCGCTGACGATATGAGCGTCGCGGTGGGTCTCATTTAGACTGGAGAGACGGCCCTGCCATTAACTGGCCGAGATGGCACTGTCGGTCCTCCACTCCTGTGCGTGTCTTCATAATCCGACTTGACGACCTCATAATCGTATACATGTAAAAGAAAGTGCGAAGCGCCTTAATATTAGTTTGCCGCTGTCTAGAAATGGGATCCCGTGTTTACAGTTGTCTGGGTTATAGCTCATGGGAAGGAGGAAAAAAATTAAAAGTGTTTACTTTCACTTAAGGCAGAAGTGCAGTCAGCGTCTCAAAGGCCGGCACAGCTACTCACGCGCGCCAGCTGGCCGACTTTTATAGTACTTTTGCAGTGCAGGAAACGCCACTTTTTGCAGACACGTTCACGTGATCAAAAGTCTCCGCGCTCTTTAGAGGTCTTGCTTGTTCACTGCGTACTGCGTTCATAGTCAGTTCATGTGAGCCGCTCGGAGTACATGCATCGAAGCTTCTGAGCTGTGCCTGTGCTATCTTTATTTAATGTTAGCTAAGACCCGGCACTTAAAAGTTTATCTCACAGTTTCGCTGAGTTTGTGTCAAACACCACCGTGACCATCTCATCTTCGTCTGAATATTTAGTGGCAGAGTGTTTCTATTTGACTGCTGCTGAGGGACGGCCTTATATGGGCAGGCACTCAATTATGTGGGATATGTGATGATGTGAGACGCAAGACTCATCTCCGCCTCCCACGGCCATCGAGCTGCTGTCTATTACAGTATATGGACAAAAAAATAGGTTCCAGTTATGACCATTACGCATAGAATTTCGAAATGAAACCTGCCTAACTTTTGTAAGTAAGCTGTAAGGAATGAGCCTGCCAAATTTCAGCCTTCCACCTACACCGGAAGTTGGAGAATTAGTGATGAGTGAGTGAGTGAGTGAGTGAGTGAGTCAGTCAGTGAGGGCTTTGCCTTTTATTAGTATAGATTTATAAGTACCAGGGAGAGTGTGGGCCCTAGGATAATAACTTGGGATGTGATGGCATTCTCAGGACAAGTTATCAACTCTTGTCAGATATAGCAGCCAACGAATGATGACTAAACTGCATAACAAGCTATAAAGGTGTCCATTAGTCCTGCTTGTACTGAGCTTAACCAGTTAAGGAGATCTGGGAATGTAGTTAGTACTTCCACTGGAAGCCTCTCATAGATAGTAGACGTGGCACCAGAGAACATGCAAATTAAGTTATATTTCTTAGTTGTCCAGTGAGTGTTATATAATTCCCCAGAAGAAGATGGAGACTATTGTTGAAGTTAAGTTAGTCCACTTTGCCTGTATAGCTAACAACTCATAACAGGCTAATCAAATAAAAAATTACAAGAGTTAGATACAAATGTAATTATCTGTATATTGACATCTAATGTTGTTTATACATTTGATTTCACAACTACATAGCTGCCGTTTACATCTTAATATCACAATATACTCCTGAGGGTATATTTTTAAGGTATACTAATTTTTTTTTAAAATTTACCTATTGGATCTGCCAACACCCATTAAAAAGACAAACGTATTTTTTTTCTTCTGGGTGAGGCTATGGTACAAGACTTTTTAACAAAGACTATAGAAAATAGTGGGAAATTTGCAAGAAACAGCTTTCAGATCTTCTACATCTATCACTATTTTAAAAACCAACCCAATTTAATATACCCTAAGAAGTTATTTTCTTCTATACATGTAAAATTCCAAGATTTTAATAAAGCTGGGCCTTCTCGTATTCAAAATCCAGACTACCTGTTAAATATTTGAAACTTAATGCTCCTTTTTATCTTCTACAATATAAATGCTGAGGCTATTCATACTTATTTTTTCTTATTGCCTTTTAATAAAATTTTATCAGTTGTTTAGTATATTTTTAATAAATTCTGTGTTTTCTATTTTCGAAAGGCATTTGGTTTGTGTGGCTTTTGTATTACAAACTTAATTTAACATATTACTCTACTTATGTTATTATAATAACAAAAAAAGAAAATGTTTCTAAATTTTTAGATTAACTTTGAATGTAACAGTTTTGCTGTTATAAATTTGCTGTGTTTAACTTTTGCAAGTGTGAGTACAACAATGTAATTTTTTGTTCATTCCTTATGGGCAGATTTACAGCAGCACTGAAGACTGATATGAACAGCTGCAGTTATAACCTTCAGATTCTAAAAAAAACAAGTGCTTCAGACTAGGCTTTTATAGAAATTTCATGCAGATTTTGTTGTTAAGCTCAATGTACCAGTTCATTTTGCTAATTATCCAATTTTAGGGTTTTGCTGTGAACAAGTGCAATTTGATTGTACAATTCAGTTGATAGTGATGCACTGTGAGTTCACACTTCATCAGTTCTGCACTGAAGCTGAAAAACTGTACTGCAGGTGCACTGTGTTTACAGATATCCCCAGTCATAAATCAGTGACTCTGAACATTTGCTGCCACAGTTTTTAAACTACTACATTCTTTTTCAGCTTAGTGGGATGTCTTGCTCATTGTCAGATGAGACTTCTTTAGTAGACAGCACAACTGTATTTACCACTGAATTAACATGAAATAGTTACAAACAACCACTTTAAAGATTCAGATTTTTCAGTGCGTCCTATGTCTACAAGAGATAAGTCAGTAATATCAACTTCATTAAAATTAAAGCAAAAAAATATATTTCACAGACCATATACTTCATTTTAAAATTCTCTATTTTTTTTTTTTGTATTTGTGCAACTAGTATGTCATTACAACAAAAATCATTCCCTACCAAAAGAAAGACTAATCTTGCCTCTAAAAAGTTTAGTATTTGGTGAAGATATGTCTGTGAAAAGCCTTGCATTTTAATAAACTAGTGATTTAGATGTCAAATGTATTCTTTACAAATGGAATATAGCAATATCTTACTTATTTTTCTAGGACAGCTTGCAAAACTGGCTTTCTCGAAATGAGTGATGCATGTGATTGTGTGTGAGAATCGGTGTAACTTCTAAGTTTTTGAATGGTTTAAACTGTACAGTCTTCATTATATCAGCAAGTTAAAAATCGCCATTATTAAGACACCGAAATATTCCTGGGGTTTGTTCCTGCCTTGCGCCCTGTGCTGGCTGGGATTGGCTCCAACAGACCCCCGTGACCCTGTGTCAGGATATAGCGTGTTGGAGAATGACTGACTGACTAACTGACTGACTATACAGGTCATAAAATTAATAATTCCAAATATCATATATACATACCTATGTCCCTGTTTTTTGTCAGTGTGGCTTTGACATCATGGACCATAAGGCGCATACTAATTCAGCGTAAGCAGGAACACTCAATAAAACTGAATAAAAAAAATCAAGTGACAAGTGACAATAAGGCAGATTCACCAGCGTTTGTGTGTCAGCTTTTATCCCTCCAGATTAGGGAATTTCCAGTTTGATTGTCTCAAAACACCACTCACATCTACAGTTATTCCCAGTTTCAAATAAAAACTAACAGCCTCAGATCCCTTGGGGTGTGGTGTAGTATGTATCGTGATCTTGATTGAGAGAATAAAAGTGAAAAAAAAAACCTGCTAACTTTTACAAGTACTATAAGTGTACACTGGCTGTTACAGATGCAAATCAAATGTACTGTATGTTTTTATTGTATAATGTTAACAATAAGAGCAGCTCACTACTCAAAACGGTGAATATACAAGACAGTTAGGATCGAACCGGGGGACTCTTGACTACAAGTCTGCAATTCTTGCCACTGCACCACGGAAGCTATTTTATCATTGTTGAACCTTTTGTGAAAGTGTTTATTTGATCTTTGGACTTCAGGCATTACACATTATATAGTTTTATGTCTACATTTTGTCATTTATTACTAAAATATGAAAAACGTTTCTGTTTTAACAATGTATTTACACAGATTATTGTAGAAATGGAACACACGTGAAATGCATGTTTTCCAAATAACAATCTATTATTTCCATTCCAAAACTCCAGCACTTCACTCCCAAATAATCAAAGCTGGAACTGGGAGAACTTTGTGCCTGTTCTGTGGCAGTGGCGGGATGGAATAGTAGGCTACTTGCTGCTTGTCTTGATCGGCACATTTACAAGACAAAAGACGCTGACGGAGAGGTGCGAAGGAATTTAAGGTAGGCCAGATTTACAAGTTTTTTCGTGGGCTTTAGTAATTATATTGCTAAATCTTATAGAAAATCAGTCATCGTGGACCAGTTAGTTCTTTAGTTGTAAAGGAATTAATCATTTAAGTGAAATAAATAAATGTAACCACCAATTTATTAAAGTTTTCAATTATTTATCAAAAATACTGGAACTGGACAACCATACCTTGGGAATCTGAATGTGTAAAAATTTTTAGTCAGTCCAAAGCCGTGTAGAACTATTAAATTATTTTAATTTCACATTCTATTATAATTACATTCTGTTGTAATTCCAACAAAAATTTTAAAGTAGGAGAAATCTTGACATAATGAAGGTAGAATTTTCAAAGCAAGGTTATTATACTCACTAATCATAGCACCAGAGATTGGCATTGTTTCATGTTCATTAGCACTTGGTTAAAAATAAACTACAAAATCAGTTAAAATATACTTCATGTGGAAAATTCACTGTGTGGACTAAAGGGGGTGCCAGAAAGCCCCAAACACCAGACACAACTGCCACAGATACAGTTCTAAGTTAAAATAGTTATTTTACTATTTTCTAATACCTTGACTGGCTTTAACATCAGTCCACAAAGAATAATATAATAAATCAGTGCCTTCCTGTCTCCTTCCACTCCTCAGCGAGAATTATCCTTTTCCTCCCGACTCTAACCTTGATGTAAATGAGGTGGCCCTTTTTTATGCCAGACCTCAGAATACTTCCAGTGTCACAGCACTGCACGTTGGAAGCACTTCTGGGCCAGGCAGAAACCCCTAAAGAAGGGCTAGATGCCTCTGGGACTCCTTCTGGTGACACCCAAGTAACCAACAGGGCAGCCCATCAGGACTACAGCTCCCAGTATGCCCTGTGGTTGTACAAATGTGAGTTTCACCAGGGGCAATACATGGTCCCAGGAAGCAGTCTTCCTCTGTCCTTCCATTATAGCCTCCTAAATGGGAAAGGTACCAGCAACCAAACCAGTCAAGGGATCACCCTTCATATCATTCGGGATGCCAGTCCATCCATTATTGTGTTCACAGCTGGAATGCAGAGAATAAGGAATATTTCAGTATAAGCAATGTTTGCTATGTTTTGCTGAACAAATTAACATCTAGTCACACCTTCAACTAAGAGGAACACAGAAATGGGTTTACATACATTAAAGACAACAAAGCGCACTTCAAATTTAATTACAGTTCATTTTTATTTAGAATATTCCCAGATCCTTAATTAAATACTATTTCAATGACAATATTGCTGTACAATTACAAAATGTTATTTCACATTCTTTTCCTTTACCAACAAAAATGGCCTAATATGTAATGTGTCTATAAGGTACAAAAGGGAAAGAACTACTGATGATCAATGTGTTCCAAATCCCTCTCATCCCAAAATCCTTGTGAAGTAAAGTTTTGTAACCTCATTATAAAAGTTTCGCATCAGTTGTGAAGGCTGCACCTCAAAGATATGAGTTTACAAAGAGCAGAATAAAAATAGTAGATATACTTTTGACAATTTACCACAGATCCTGCCTTGGAGATCGACAAACAACAGCTCAATAACTGTAGAAACAAAGTCAGGGATCACTGTAAGAAAAATCACAATGAATATTTTATTTCGACGGAGATAGCTAAAACTTGGTGTCATGGGCAAGTATGGGTCTAAACCAGCAAATCAAAGAGTGTTTTTATTGGGTAGTGGGGGTGGCAAAAACATGATTAAGGGAATTTTCAGGGTCAGAACCACAAATTCTAAATAATACGGGGCACTGTTTGCTGGGAGTAAGCTTAAATCTTTAACATGAAATGTGCCTATTTGAGAAGTTATCCATGCAACTGCCTGAAAGGCACTAGAGTCTGCACAGAGCAATAATAACAGTTTCTCACAGGTCCAGTAAGCTGACAGAGAACACATATGTTCATTGAATCTTAGGGATCAAACTGATAAATCAAGAAAGGGGGATTGCAGCTACCAAGCAGCTGTCTGTTAGGTTGAAGGCCAGTAGACTGTCCAGACAGAGGAGGATGGAGAAAAATGGTCATAGCTTGTTGTTTCCACCAGCATCTCTGACAAAAAACCAGGAAACTCCTTATTCAGTTCACAGTAATGGACCATCATTGCTAGCTAACAAGCTAACACAACACAAAGAGTGTCACTCTGAGATGGAAAAACCCTGTTTGATGACAGGGTATGGTGGGGACAAATGAAAAAAACAGCTTTGGGTCATTATCAATGCAGCAATTCACATGTCTTGTTTGACTCAATATTTTTGTTTGGTTATGAGTTAACAGACTGTGGGTCCATGGATGCGATATGTGGTAGTGAACTGCGGAGGCAGGATAATGGGTGGAACTAAGCCATGGTTACAGATCTTCTTCCTGGTCAGTTAAAGAATAAGTTTGGTATTTTTAAAGTTATTACTACACAAACATGGTATATAAGCATTTTCCACACAAAATTGTATTCTAAAGTCAAGAAGTTTTGATAAATTTTAAAAAATTATCATGCCTACTCTGTCACTTTACAATAAAGCGTATGGGGCACAGAGGAACAGCTTAAAAACTTAGCAAATACATCAATTTTTTCAAGTCAAGACCGTTGTAGATTATTGATCCATGCTTGTTTGTGACAACAAAAGGGATCTGGAAATAATCATTTTATCACATATACCTGGTACTATTTTTCTCATGTTAAAGATACATTTTCTGTTTGCTTATGTGGATTTTCTCGTAAATATGGAAGTAAATCAAACTACGTGGCACACAAATTTTACAGTGATTTGGTCTGTCGGGTGGAAACCACAGTGGGTGAAAATTTGTTGTACAGGAAGACTAAGTGCTGAGCTATTGTAGACAGCTGGTCTACTTTTAAAATGGTGGGTTCTTATGATATTGGTGTTTTTGTGTTCAAAATGTACATGTATAAACTATTTCACAGTGTGCGTGTAATTGCAACATGTGGATTAATACTTGCCTTAATGAAATGGACATATTTGGTAAATTTTTAAGCTTTTTAATTTATAGAAAGCAATTTAATTTAAACCCAATTTCACACGGCATATGCATATATAGCATGTTTGTGAAAAATAACTTGAAAAATACTTCTTTGACTCCTGACTGTAAAAAAGGACCAGATGCAGTACTGTCAGACTCGACCACTGGACTCCTTGCCCCTGTTAAACCAGGCCCTATAAAAACAGACAATTGACCATATGTTGAACACTACAACATTTTAAAAAAAATCTGTTTATTTTTTTTGTTTTGTTTTTTCAAACAAGTGATAACAGTGGGATTGTATTTGCACTGTCACATGGGAGTATGCGCCATTAAATGCATGGCAAGCACACCACAGAATGGAAATGCACACTGAAAGAAGTAACAGATGACTTTGGTGTGGAAAACATGAATGTCAACAAACAACTACAATTAAAGCTATTACTTTAAAAGCAATTAAAGGAAAAAAATCATAAATGAAAGTGGAAGACAGGAAAAAAATATCTAAACCCTTGAGAATTCTAATAACAGCTTGAATTCCAAGATCATAACTTGTTTAACAGACACTCTATACGCTTTATTGATTTCTAACAAAAACTTCTACGATAATTCTTTGGGAATTGTATTTCTGTCTAACACAGTGTGATTCCAGGCACAATCATTTGCTAAAACAAACACTATTCGATATACACATTGCATATCTCCCTTATGAGCAGTGAAAGTCAGCTCATCCAACAATAGGAATGATGTCTGCTTTGGGACTGACTCTTCCCTTGGTGATACCTTAACCAGCTCAGGGAAACAGTGCATTCAAATATAGTTAAAGAGAAGGACTAAATCAAAATCAAAGTAAAAGACCTTCATGAAATAAGGCTTCAGTGTGAAACACAGAAAGAGAAATACTGCAAGTCTGGCTGAACTTGAAGTTTGGCTTTCTGAATTTCACAAGGAAAGATAATTATATGGGGGATTCTTTAACCTTTTCAATGTAAAGATCTGAAGCAAACAGCCAAGGCCTGAAAAACCTTTCAAGCTGAACAACAGTTTTGGGAAAACTGAAAGGGAAAGCAGAACCTTAGAATATTTCGTATAGCCAGTCTGTTTGCAGCTTAAAGAAGCTTTTGATTCCGAAGTGTGATAACTTTCCTGTGTTTTAAGAAACTCTAAAAATGTTAGACACTTTGGTAGCAGACAGTAAACTAGGTGTGTATGGTGTCAAGAAATAAGCAGAAAAACCAAGCATAAAGATTTGGGGAAGCCTCCCCATATAATGTCTGGAGCGCTGAGTAGTCAAAAATGACTGATAACAGTCTCTTTGTAGTGATTACAATAGACAACTAAATACAGACTGGGTGGAGTTTTTATCTTGAAACGCCAGGAAGTGAATTGAGAAATTACAGGAAGTGGAAATGATGTCATCTATTGGAGCCAGAAATGACATCATTGTTGGGACCGGGAGTGATTGCCTCTAAGGGGGACGGAGGTGGCATCATCTGTTGGAGCCACAAGTGATGTCTTCTGATTGGGACAGAAGTGGAAAATAATGGTTATTGTTCTGTTGCTCTGTCAAAAGAGGGAAAAGGCATTAATGCTTGTTTTCAAACCCCTATCTCTTGTACTTTCATTCCCACTTGGACCCTTTGGCGGTCTCCTAACCACACATGTGTGACAATGGTTAATTTAGGCAAAAAAGGTGGCTGCCTTTTAGTAGATTTTATTTACAAGAGCTGCAGTTCAGTTTTTCGCTTTAGTTGAGCTGGTGTTTTGTTGCAAAATTGGATGTTTGGTTCATTTGCTCCTTTTCTTACACTTTGGGAGAATCTACGGACATTTAAATGGAGCTCACTATCTGCTTTACTGCTGGACACTTTCCAAGGAGCTGTGTCTTTGGCAAGAAATCCTTCTTTTCATTTTTCGATTATGGACACATAATATTCAACAACTGAGGAACAGGGCCATCTGGGAAATTTCTTTTAGAAAAATAAAGACTGCATGAAGATTGCATGAACCCACTCAGGTTGCAACATTTTTTGTTTTGCTTATGAGTGCTCTTATTGGTTAATACACAAATAAATATATTTTTTTAAATCATAAGCTTAAACTTAATGTTTTTGTCCAATTATTGATTAGTAGTGTTGCCGAATGCTAATCCTTGTCTAGAAGCAGTCCCTTAAGAGCATAAAGGAAGGAATTTGATTCCTTAATTGGAATCCCAGTTTTTTTAATTTTACCTTATCTTGATTTTCCCTGTCCACACACCAGAATTACTGCGTGGTATTCTCCCTTTGGAGGAGGAGTGTAATTTTTACCTTCCTTCCAAATATTGCGCATAGTTTTTTACTCTGGCTTAGAAATCTTATAGTTTGTTCACTTTTGTTTATATTTTTTTTTACATTTTGATATAGCACATTATTTACAAGTGTGCTGTTTGTTTTTGCAAATGTGACACGCAGTGTGGACTGTTTTTTGTTGTCTGTGTGTTTTTTTTTTTTTTTTACCATCCATTTATCTATGCTCCTGTTGTGTCCAACAATCCCTGGCAACTAGATTGATCCCAAGTGAGTTTTTTTCAAATTATAGTCACACATCTGCGGTGGGTTGGCACCCTGCCCGGGATTGGATTCCTGCCTTGTGCCCTGTGTTGGCTGGGATTGGCTCCAGCAGACCCCCGTGACCCTATGTTCGGATTTAGCGGGTTGGAAAATGGATGGATGGATAGTCACACATTTTTAAATTATTCTAAATAAGATGTTAGTTCAGCATTCTTACAACATTAGACATAAAGCTAACAGTGTATCAAAATAAACTGCATTAGGCTACTAATTGAAGAAAGGGTTTAATTAAGTTTCCTCATTGCAGTCTAATCCCATGTAAACAAGAAAACAAAATGACTCCATGATCTGCACACACAACGCTGAGTGCTGGTTATCAGTGATATTTGCTGCAATGCTTTGTTAGTACTTGAAGAATGAATGCTTTTACATTAAGTAGCTTTATTCACTGTGTATTTAGCAAGCAATAGCAAATCTTCTTCAGATTAAGTAGTGGATATATCTCCCCACTTCCAGCAAACAAAAGAATTGTCTTTAATGGTGCATGTATTAAACTCAATTATACAAAAGATAGGGACAAATTACTGGGGAAAACATAACATTAAAGTATATGGGAAAATTACTAAGCTGTTCTACTGTGCCTTCCTAAGTAGGTCTTAACATCCTTTTGTTTGTATTTGCAAGTACTGCAAAAGCACTCTCCCTTCTTATCTCCTATCTTTCTTTCTCTCTCTGTCCTGGCCCCTCATTCTCCCACCATTAAGTTTTTGCTGGAACTCTTCACATTACTCTGGACTCAATGTGAGCCTTTAAGTCCCAGTATCAGGAACAGTCCTTCCTGTTTACAATGCCACTAGTTCAGAGCTGTAAAAGGTCCCAGACGACATCTGAGCTGTATTGGTCTTAAGGGGTAACACATACTGCTGTTGGTTTGCAGTGACCTCATGGCAGATCTCTCAAAAAACATTTTTTTTTAGGTATGATCAGACATCTTGAGTATTATTTGGGTCGGTCCCCCCCTCTGGTAATATTTAGATTTAACACTTTCTTTTTCATCCTTCAGCACACTTGGCAGTTTTACTTTCCTCTTTGTCCACACACACACACAGGTGTTCCAAAATATACCTAGAATTTCAGTTTGACTTTCTCCCTTTAAAGCAGCACTTTAATTATTACTTTCAATACAAGTGTTGTGCATGTTTCTTTGATTTTCTCTGTATTACATACAAGTGGAACCTTGGTTCACGAACGTCTCTGAACATGTACAAATCGGGTTACGACCAAAAAGTTTGCCAAACTTTTGCATCTGTTTACGACCACACACTCAGTTGACGAACAAGCCAGTTTCCCTTCCAGTTTGTACACACCGATGATTTCTGCACGCGTTCAGTCTCTCTCTGTACTGTACATTGTTCTCGCTGCATCACGCAGAGGGAATCTCCCTCAAAACTGTAACCTCCTCTCAACCCAGCTTCCTCCTGTGGTATAGCGGGTCCACAGCTCCCGTCAAAAAGGCAAGTTTTAATAAATAATCACTGCACTTGTGGCTTAGTGAGGGGGCGTGGTGGTGTGTGGCCGAAGCGATTCCTGAGGAGTTCATGATGTGGCCGTTTCTCACCTAAGTGCACAGGTGAGAAGCGGCCCACATCCGTATTTGTTCCCAGGAGCTGCTGATTGCCACGACTACTGTGCCTCTTAATAAATAGAAGCGCAAGTCGGCTAAAGGGGAAAAGAAGAGAACAGGAAAGAATGGGAGATTGCAGGAGAAGGCAGGAAGCAGGAGGAGAAAGCTGGTGTAGGAGAGAGAGAGAGCGCAAGCTGATCAGGGAGCCTGGGTGTTTGTCTCAGTGTTATTCAATGTTTTTACATTTAGTTTACTATTGCACTGTGCATTCTATGGTATAATTTAGTATTTTTGTGCTTAAAAATTTTTAAAGAAAATATATTTACATACAGTTTGTTAGGTCTGGAACGGACTAATTGTATTTACATACAATCCTATGGGGAAAATTACTTTGGGTTACAACCAGAGTTTTGGAACGAATTATGGTCGTGATCCGAGGTTCCCCTGTATTGTACTATTTGTTCTGTTTTCAAATGTTGCTTTTTTTTTTACAAATTGGTGTAATGCATCACTAATTTATTTATCCAAATGTGATCAGTGATATCTCTGGATACAATTAAAAAATGAAAAAAACAAGAATGGAAATTTGACTCTTTAATCACAATTAAATTGTGACAATTTAATTCTCAGAAAAAATACCTCTAGAAAACTGAGTGTGCATCACTAGCAGCTAATGTTAACTTTGAAGTAATCACCTTCTACAGCTATGCGTTTAGTTAAACAGTGTTGCCACTGCTGGGAACAGTGCTGGAAAGTGGAACTCTGTTTGTGGAATATCCTTGATTTTTTTGTCACATTGTGTTGCACGGCAGAAAAGTCTGAAAGTCTCAATTTTTAAAGGCAGTTTTTATTTTTAGTAAGAGCCACAAATCACAAGAGACTTAGTCAGGTGAACAGGATTAGGGCTACGGTGGATGATTCAATTTGACAAATAGTTTCTTAGCCAGGAAGTTGGGAACACTAAGCACAGCATGACTTGGGAATGATCCACTTGTTAAGCCACAGTTTTGTGGCCTCATGCATAACGCTGTGTATAGAACTCACACTAAAACATGGCATACAGAAAAAAGCAGAAATGTGTGTATGCACAAAAAATTCAGATGCACAAAACCGTGTGTAAGCCAACTTCCACACACTTCCACTACATAAATCCTGGTCAACGTGAAAAGTAACGCTTGTGTACATGCCTGCCACCCCACCCGGAGTCCTCCCAGAATTTTGCATATTTTAATATGCAAATCAATATAAATAGCCTTTATTAACGTTTAATGTTCTGTTAAAAGACAGCTGTGAGCGTGGAAATGGGCATACTCAACATTTTTGTGTGTACACATCTTTTATACATGAGGACCCAGGTCACTTCTTTCAAACAGAATCCTTCAACTTTTTCAGTACTTCTAAAAACAATTGTTGGTTGACTGTCGCTGTTCAATGATTTTGTGATAGAATATACCCTTGTGATAAAAAAAACACACAAGCCCACATTACCATACAGGTGACACTATATGGCCATTCTGGAAATTAATTTGCCACACTTTGTATTGTTAAAATGTTTATAATAAACTGACTTAGAACTAATTTAAGTTTTTTAACTTTCAGTGATATGCAATTTCTTATGTCAAAAAATATTTATTTTTGTTGTATGTAGAATTTTCTTTGTGCCTCTAGCTGCAAACCTTTTTCTGCATTGTTTGGGCACTCCCTTCAACAGCTGTGTTCTTAGCATACCCCTACTCGTGTGTGCATGCACAGCTTGAAGTCTAGAACTCCTTTTTAGTGACCCATTAGCTAATTTTTTGTGATGCAATATAAGTTTGCATATCGCTATTTTGGAGTAGTCATCATTGTTATTGTAAATCACTTCAATTACTTATGTACAATACAATTTAGAACTTTGTCATTTGAACAAAAGTTGGAAATTAATACATATTTACTTATATTTCTACTTTTGTTATTGAGAATTTGAACCTGATATTAAAATATATTTTTTAATACTGTATTCTATTACATTGTGAAACTCACACAAAGCTAGGGGAAGGTGTAAAGTGCTCAGCTGAATAAACAGTGTCCCAAAAATTGCTCAGTGCAAAATTTAATAAATAAATAAATAGTTCTCAGGTAGCCCTCAGGCAGGGGACTACATGAAGCCTCTGACTCCCACTGCCAGGCTTGCATCTCTGTGGTCCATGGCACCACCCGCAGAAGGCCTCTCTCAGCTTCTCACTCCCTTACAGGCGTGCTTCCTATCTCGGGTGAGTCGCTACAACTGAGCAGCGCTTCTGCCAATCTAGGTCCCAGGTCATTCAGCTGGAATGGCCAACAGCTCCTGAACATCATTAATATGCTCTGAGGACTTCCTCCCGGCTGTCTGCATTTTACGCCTTTCATCTGCTCGCTTGTACCAGATCTCTCCCTCGCTGTTTTTTTCCCTCTCTCTTCACCTTTTAACCTCCTTTCTTATTTCTTTTCTCTTTTTCTGATCGGCCTTTCCCTTTTTTTTTCCTTTCTCGTGCCAGCTCATTCTCATAGGGTTCCATAGGCGCAGTATCTCAATCAGGCACCACAGGAAGCCAATGAGGCAATTGAGAAACACCGCACCTTCACATGCAGGTGCATCTCACTTCAATTACTCCACAACTCTCCGCAGCTGTGTGAACACACACACCCAAAATGAGCCAGCCATTTATTTATTTTTTAAAACAGCCCTGTCTTCTGGGGGGTATTTTCCGTACGTCGCTTAAATCATCCGAGATCAGGTGCCTCATTTTGGATAAGTTAATGCCAGTGACACTCATCCGGGATAGGTCGGTTTTTCAAACGCAGCGGTGTAGTAGATTAGTCTAGCTGGATCTAATCATCTGAGACGATTGTGCGCGCCCGTGCTGATTGAAAAGCCCATATATATTGAGTCTAGAAAATATGATCAGCAAGTCTTTAATAGGCTGCAACAAAATGACGAAAGAACGGGCACATTCTTTCACATAAGCAGAGCAGGACCTGTTACTCGAAGGATATGAAGAATTTCAAGAGTTAATATGTACAAGGGGTAACACTGCAAAAGCAGCCCAAACTAGAAAAGATGGCTGGCAAAAAGTGGCAGACAAATTAAATGTGTAAGTAGTGTGCATTGTATTTACTGAATGTAGTGTTTCATTTCCTATGTGTCACATTAATTATTATTTAATATGTTATAATTCCAGATCAAACATGAGCACAAGGAGAACATGGGAACAGGTTAAAGTGAAGTACAAGAATATACTTCAAACTGGTAAATATTGGTATATAACTATTTAAAGAATTGTTGACATAAAGAATCATATATAATAGAAAAACCATTAATTTGAAAGCTAATAAGAAGAAGGCAGACAAGCAAAAAACAGGTGGAGGTCCACGCGGTCCAGACCTAACCCCTGCAGAAGTGTTGGCTCTCCAGCAAAATGCCCATCACCCGGTTTCTGAGGGTATTCCAGGGTGAAGCTCCTCGTCAGAACCAGTGGCAGGATGCAGTGGTAACTTCATTTCAGGTAAAGGATGATCATTGCATATATTTTGTCCTCAATGTGTGCCATAGGTATGTCCCATTTAGCACTCTTTTTTATTTTGTATTTTTGTTGGGTCAGTTGCAGGGAATGTCATATCCCTAGAACCTGTGTCTGACCACCGAGCTATTGACGAATGTCAAATATTTGATGAAGACACTTTGTCTGATTATTCATCAGGAAGAGAGGTAAATGTTCCAAATGTTTGAACAAACTCCACTCTGATCAGTCCCATGTGCTAATCGTGATGTAACTGTGTTGCAGGAGCGTGTAGCCAGCACACACGTACCTTTTGGAACATCCACATCAAAAAAAGGAGATGGTGAGGTTGGTTGAGCCATCTGTTGTACTTGATACGAAATGATTCAAAATGATATACTGTGTATACAATATAGAGGAAAAAAGGCATTTGTAATTGTGTATTTATTTGTAGAAAAATGTGAGGGCTCTATACAAGAGATCTTCAGCAGAAAGTCACATACAGGAAACTAAAAATGAGGAAAATACAGCAGGACATGAAACTTCATGAACTGAAGACAACCAAAATGAAGTTGCTGATAAAAATACTAGAAAAACAACTGGTAACAAAATTCTCTTCTCTTTCTCATGATGTGTATGCATGAGTGTATCCTTAATTTATGTTCTCCTCCTTACGGGCTGAAAGTCCGTAATATATAATAAATCAGTTTTGTGTGAAACCACTGTTGTCTTTTTCAGTGAAAATGTTGGGCCGCAATTCTGTCTCTGGCAGCTCTGCCACTGGTTTGATCAAGGTGCACTGGGTCAAGGTCATCATCAGGCTGCACCAAAACCTCAGGGACTCTCTCTTTTCTGACGGTTGCTATGTTGTGTAAGACAGAGCATGCAACAATTATGTCACATGCTCTGTCAGATGCAACCCTCAGCCTTTTTAGACATTGAAATCTCTCCTTCAGGTGGCCAAAGGTGATTTCAATTCGTGCCCTTGTCCTAGACAGAGCTGCATTATATCGAGTTTGTGGCCCAGGGTTGGGGTCAGGAAATGGGGTCATTAGAAAATTCCTACAGGCATATCCCCTGTCCCCAAGCAAGATTCCATCATGATGACCTGTGGAATATGTAAAAATTGTGAATACAATACACACATCACCATGATTAATAATTAGATTATTACCTTGTTCTAATGTCCGATACAGGTGTGACTCCTTAAAAATTCTAGAGTCATGAACAGACCCTGGCCATTTAGCCTCCACATTTGATACAAGGTAGGATGCATCACAGATTATCTAAGAATTGATAGCATGTAGGTCAAACAATTTTACTGTCAACATACCTATTGGCTATTTTCAACTCTTTCAAAAAGTGACATTACCTGCACGTTAATACTGTGGAAGCCTTTTCTGTTCACGTAATCTGGCTCATTTGGACCTGATGGGGCCTTTATTCGGATCTACGTACAATCCAGTGCCCCAATCACATTGGGAAATCCTAGGTAATGAGAATGTTAGGCTGATTGTGAGATTCTTTATGGAACTGTGGATGTTTTTTCCTGTGTATTACCTACCTGCAATGGCATGAAATGCCTCTTTTATGGTCTGCACACGCAGGTGTCCAAGAAACACTATGAAAACCTGAAGGAAATGTTTCAGAGCCAAACAGACTTTACAAATTGCCTGGCAAACTGCACTTTTCAATAGATGTTCAGGATCGCTTACAGTATATAAAAAAAGTGCCGCTTGCAAGAAACCTCAAAGCAATGCATACTGTCTGTGTGGTTGTGAGAGCCAAACTTCGCCGAGTTTGACTTAGAATATAAGGAGCTAATAAATCTTTGAGGTACAATATTCCCCCTCGGCTAAAGCGGTATCTTTCGAAAAGAATTTCCTCCGGGAGCAATAAAGGATCTTGCCGATCGCGCAAAACCTTCTCTATATGAAATCCTCTTCGTATAATTTGCGCACCAATATCAATTGGTCGCTCATTCATGAACGGCGAAGCCATGACTGGATGAATTCCATGCACCGTCACTGATTACGTGTGTGAGCTAATCCTTGTTTACATAGCAGGTTTGAGGATTAGGATGTGTTGCTATGTCAACACTTCCAGCAAGAGTTTCGAAAAACCGACAGACCCAGGATCAGGCCAAATTGTCAACAATTACATCCGGCTAAGTGAGTAATCCACGTACGAAAATACCCCCCTCAGCTGTAGACTTGCTAGACCATAATCACAACCAGTAAAAAGCACAAGTAAACACTTCACTCCCTAAGGCATTCTAAATGAACTGCTAGGAACTCAATCTAGGGAAGTTCCTGGCAGTGACTAGCATAGCAGAGGCATAGATACATAAACAAAATAAAAAAATACAAATAAACACAAGTAATATTAATGTAAACAAAATAATCAAAATGAAACAAAATTAAAATAAAACAAAGATAGGAACCTTGACTGAAACATGACACTCACCATAATTTTGTTTGCCAAAAATTACACTGAACATGAGATTTTCTTTTAAAGATTAGTTGACTGTACTGTACATTTTTGTTTTGTTTTCCTATTAAATATTAATACATTTAAATTACGAATACACCTTAAATATGTGCTTCTACAAAAGTAAGCATCTCATTTATGGTTGCTTTCCAAAATGTAACACGTTTTTGTATTTTGAATATTTTTACATTTATATCTCTCAATGTTACCATGGTTATTTCATTTAGCTTTATGTGTTGCTACACATCAGACACCCTTATATTCACTGCTTTTGTTACATTTAGGGAGGTTTTGCATGAACAGTATGAGTTTCTCATTTCGTTGTTCCAATTTTAAGTGTATTTGAAAATAATGCAAACATTTGTCGAATACTTTTGGGAGGAGGTTGCATACCAGAATTAGCAAGAGAACAAGCCTTACAGCATAAAATGATCAGAACATGAAAAGGCATTAATGGAGCAGGCACAAATATTGAAATGAACAGGGAAAGATCAAAATGCTGATAGAGAGAATACAAAAAATCAAGCATTAGAGCCAAAAGAAAAAGGTTATTAAAAATTATAGTTCCATAAACAGAGGAATAAGTCATTAATCATAAGCATTTGAGTGCTTCAATTTTTACTTCAAAATATAAGACAAGGAGAATGCTGTGCCGCCATCATAACTACACATGCTGAAATGACATTACACTGCACAATGCCTCTGTCAATTGACTGAAAATGTTAACAGAAATAAAAAAGGCCTAACAATAAAGGCAACCCAAAAATGTAATATTTACAAAATACAAAGCTTACAATCATGACACTCAATTAGTGAAGCTGAATAGAATGAACCAGGTAGCAACATTTGTGAAACTTCCCAAAAGAATTTTTTAGAATCATCAATCCATTTTTACATTTGTTTGAGTAAAGAAAAAATTGAAATGGCATTTAAAATTAACTAGAAAAGTAGTTATTTCTTTTTTGTATTGCCATAGATTTTGAGAGCAGGTTTTTAAATGGGAAGGGACCAGAAGATGAAAAGTAGCCAATATAAACAGGTAAGAGTTGAAACCAGAACATAAAAACATACTATCAAGACCAATTAAAACTTCTAAATCAAAGTAAAAGAGTAGCCCAAAGTTCTTATATCAGGAAACACTAATCAATACTAATGCAGACAAAGTGGTCATGCTTCCTTTAATCTCAAATACCAGGAAGCAAATTGCACCAACTTTTAAATTGTTACCATGGTTAATCACAGGGTGCAACTTCAGAAGCCAAGTCTCCTAGCAATGGGTCACTTTATTGTGGCCATGAGTCCACAAAAAAATGGTGTCAGAAAAGAAGCAAAAATAATTAAAATAAAATTTTATCAAAAACACTAACCTCAGAATTGAAATGTAGGTATTTCAAAACAAAGAATGTCGAGAAAAATTTACTATAAAGGTCTGAAAAAACTAAAACAAATTCACATTGTAACATAGACACAGATGGCAAAGTACTAGACATTAGTCAGCGTCACAAAAAAAAGAAACTATAGTCTTTTATGGTATAGGAATAATGAGATGGCAGGCAAGACAAAAAGAAAAAGGGGCAGTGGTGCTATCAGTAATTGACCTACCATAGGACCCTTTACCCAAAGTACTAACGAAAATACTGAGAGGCTAGCTAGTGGCATAAGTGGGCAAACAACTGTATACAGCAGCAGAAATATTATGTTTTCCATCCCAAAAATCTTTAAAAACTTCTTTTTAGTGAGTTTCATGTTTTGAGATTGCACATTGTCATGCAAAATTACAATTTTGCAAACTGTGCGTGAAATGAAACTTGAGTAGTGTTACCACAACACTTTACTCTGAATAAAGTGATGTCCCTTTCAAAGGTAAAAGAACATATATCAACAAACTATTTGGGTAATGGTTTCCCATTTGAAAGATCTATTGAGTGAACATGCACATACCTATAGTATATCCCGTTATGACTAAATATTTAGAGTATCAAAATAAGTGGAACTGGCTCTATTTTGAGTGATAGAGAGAGAGAGAGAGAGGGGTATGAATGATTTTTTCCATTACAGACAAGGCTCATGATTTCAAACATCCTGAAAGTATATTGACAAAAAATAAAATAAACAGGACCTATCATGTTAGCAGAAATCAACGATAGATGGACAAGCAGTTAATAGCAGCACACACCTTCATCGACAACACTTGCATTGGGCCAATACCCCTAATACATGCATATATGAGAATTCACAAAGAAAGAAAGAGTAACCAGAGGAAAATGTCATGCACACATGAGTAGAATGTGCAGACTTCACACTGACAGGATTCAAATTCAGGACATTGGATAGATTAGGCAACAGAACTAACTACTGTGCTACCCCATAATAAGAAATACATAGTGGAACATATTGCTGTTCATACAGCATTCTTTCAACTGCAGGTTCAGAAAATGATTGGAAAACGATAAAATTATTTGATATCTATGTTTTGTAAATAACACAAGCTTAATATTATCTTTAGCTCTTTAATAGCATAAGATGAGAGATTCCTTTTTCATTTTCAGCATGTCTTTTTTGATAAGCAGGCATCTTGCTTTAGAGTGGCCTGTCAAGGTTTGCTAATGCTTGTTATGTGCAACATTAAAGTGGTTGTTATGAAATAAGGACTACTCTTACCTTCTGCTAATAGTTTCCAAGGATTTATTATCTTTAAGTTTCATATGAAGTCTGTGATACTAAAAAAATACAAAGTGGGCCATGTGAACATCTAAAAAAATGACGATAGAAGCTGAATGTTATGTCTAAATGTCAGCTTTCCTAAAAGTGTGCCATCTAATCATTTAAAACACAGCTATGGAAGATGAATGTTATGTTGAAATGTCAGCTTTCCTATGACTTATCTAAGCAATACTGTAGATTGTCACAGAGCTGTATATCTCAGATTGACAACAGTTTTACATTCATTGTTCTGAGTAATTCAATAGATCCAGTCATGTAAACACTAAATGAAAAATATTACTGGTAATTATAATATGAAGTTTAGTATACAGTCCTTAAATCTGTATTCTTTAGTGAGTTTCAGAGGACAAGAATAGTGTCCAGCAAGGACCCAGTAAAGAGATGAAACCTTCTTTTAAGCCAACCAAGAAAACTGTTATCAAAGCTGGTTTTCTGGGCACTAAGTGCTCACTTACTCATACAGTGCTTTATGCACAATACATAATAACTAGAATTCCTTGTACTTTTCAAAAACATAATAACATCTCGTTAGATTGCTAGAACAGCACAGGTCTAATTCCCAAACCACTCCTGAAGACACCCATCTATTTGATAAAAAATCCAGTAACAGCACACCTGACTCATATTAATGAGGTAGACATTAACCAAAGGCAATGTGTTATTGGTGCAGTTCAGCCAATAAATGAGTATGTAGGATGGTAACCACATTCACTGCTGTTATGTTTGCACAGTAACGAATTCCTAAGAAGTGTAATAGTCCAACTGCGTCGGTAAGTATGTTCGGTACTGCCATATTAATCAGATACTACATACAGTATGTTCATTGTACTAGCTTACAACTGCTTGGTGTATAACAGTCAATGGTAATCACATCACAGCAACAAATTATGAAAGAATTGAATGATTTCTTTTTCTTTGGTTATATTCTTGAATAAAAGCACACTTGTTTTGCTATACCTTTTGTGAAAGTATTTATTTGATATTTGGACTGAAGTCTTCAAACATTATACACCTCACATAATTATTAATATAACATGGAAAATGTTTCTGTTTTAGTTATGTGTTCAACTTTTCCTGCATCACATTTCCTGTCATCCAACATTTACCCAGATTGTTGTAGACATGGAACACACATGAAATATATGGATTCCAAATAACGATATATTGTTTACTCTGTACAACTCAAGGCACCTCACACCCAGATAAACAGACTTCAGCTGGGAGAACTTCACCTCTGTCGGTGGAGAATGGGTTAGCAGGCTGCTTGCTACTTGTGTTGATTGACACATTTGCAAAACAAAGACACTGATGAAAAGGTGCAAAGGAATTTAAGGTGGCCTGGCATTATAACTTTTTTCATAGGAGGTATTCTAGTATTAAAGAGAAAAGAATATATTAGGACCAATCTGGAATTGTCTAGATTTGTGGTCATAATTTGATAATATCTATTTATTCTCATAATGTGTTATTATTGTTTATTACAATTTATATTTTTTGACATAATCTCAGCACTATTTTTTGTGCCTGTTTTAACATGGGAACTGCCATTTTCAGCTTATGGTTAAATTGACATTTTATAGAGAGTATTATGTAGTCATGGGGTGAGCAAATCAAAATTTGAAAGAGAATTATAGTAAACAGCTAAAGTGAAAAATTAAAAAGTAAAGGTGACAGGGAGAGTGCCCTTGTTGGGAATTGTTGTGAATTTACAATGATTGAAAGTTGGCTGAATCAGAAGTAAGACTGCATGATCATATTATCAGACTTTGTGCTAAAAACATTAGTACCAGAACCTGCTAAAAACCATCGCAATTCTTAAGGTCAAATGACTTAAAAGGACAGCAGGGAAAAAAATGGGGCCTACTTTGATAATATAGGGGGCAATTGCAGAGTAGTGGGATCAAATAAATCTGTTGTTGTTTGGCTGTATTCATTTATGGATTTTAGATCATAAGCTTTGAGCAGGTAGCTTTGCCTGCTGTATGGATTCAGTGTTGTCATCAGGGAAATGGGGTGGTTGTTAATATAAACAGAAATTTTCTCACTATGTGTTAAAAAAAGCATAATTATAAGCCAATGTATTAAGGGTTTTACTTTGGTTATTATTAGTATATTGGTTACTTATTGGTTCCAAACAACTGAGGAGGATTTCAGGAGGAAGGTTTTCTGGGCCTGTTGATCTCCTCAGACTCATAGATTTTACATGTGCCATAAATTCAGAAAATGAAAGTAGAGAATCTAACAAGAATGTTTCTTCTACAGAGAGCCCAAGGAGGGCCAGACCTTTTGGAGAGGAATTTTCCAAAAATAATTCTGAATCTTAAGAATAGAACTGACAGCTCACAATCTGCTATTGGGACCTCTAGCCTGGTGTCCCCAACCCTGAAATTTGTCAATTAACCTAACATGCACATCTTTGGGGTGTGAGAAATAGAATGACAAGAGAAAAAAAAAACAAATACAGACCCAGGGGACGAACATACAGATTCCATGCGAACATTGACTGGGCCAAGATTCAAATCCATTACACTATTGCTGTGAGGCAGCAGTGATGCTACTGCAGTATTATTCCAATGCTGAGTGAGAGCTGAACCTTTAAGAAAGCAAAGTATTTTGATAAGTAGATGCACATTTTTTATCCATCAAAGGGGAATGTTAATAAGTGAGATTTTGAGTGGTTTATTTCAGTGTGCTTTCATTACCAAGTTACATTTAATTGGACTATTCAGATGATCTGAAGAACACAGGATATAAACACCACTCAATGCCATGAATCATTTTAATCTTTTTTTAATTCTGTAACATGTTTATAAAAAACAGGAATTGGTTTTATCCCAGTGTGCTGTTAAGACTGTTAAGAAACTGCTGAAATGGCAAGCCCCATGTTTCCTGACAATGACTTGGAAGCAGAAACAGAAAATCTTACACCTTAGAGGTGTAAGGAGGCCTGCTGTGTAAAGTACTCACAGCAATATGACCAGCACTTCCAATGGTTCTCCCCCAGCAAAAATACTTGAATCTTCCACATCATATGTATCTGTCAACATCTCTCAATACATCTGTATTTTGCTGAGGAATTTTCAAAACTTAAACATAAATTTCACACAAACGACTAGGAATGCATTGTAAATTGGGGTCATTTTAATCCTTTACCTGATTATTCTGGAATTTTTTAATAGTTTTATTTTCCATCCATCCATCCATTATCCAACCAGCTATATCCTAACTGATTCAATTTCTATAAATTTTTTGAAGTTGTGTTACTTTAGTTACAAAGTATTCATAGTTTTTTTCCAATGCCATTTTGTTTTTTCATGGACGCCATTATTTTATACATTCTTGTCCACAATGTTGCTACAGTGGTTACCACCAAAGGATGATCAGAGTTTGCAACCTTTGATGTCAGTATAAAGGTCATTACCATACACTGTCTAGTCATCTGAGAGTGCAGATTCCACTAAAGACTTGTTGTGTGTGTTTCTTTGCTTAACGTTTCCCAGTTTAGATCATTTTGCTTTGTTTTCTATGCCCAGTTCTGGGCTTAATATTTTGGCTTCATTATTTGGTTGAATCTGACTTTCTGTTTTCATCTTTAGCTTGTTTTTGTCTACATTTCATCTTCTAATCAAATAAACAAATACAAACTTCCTCCTAGTATACCTAGGCAGGATAAAACTGAACTAAAACTCTAAAAGCCTATCCTGTGGGACTGAAGCACAAGCAGGAATCACATCCTGGTTGTATGTTGCACACTTACATAAACAGCCATACTTACTGACATTTCAAAGATGATTACTTAGTATTTCCTAAAAATATCACATACAAGAATAGTTTAAAAATGACTAAATATTAACAGAAGCATTTTTAAAAAACTCAGGTATTGAAAGAACATTACCATGGCAATGTGCCCCAAAGTCTTTAGTTCTTCAACTAGACTGAATTTTGTATATTGTTAGATATGATTACCAATCAATGCTTTTGTTGAAAGTGTAGCATAACATCTTGTTTTGAGAGGTATTAATCAATATGGAAATGAATTACTTACATCTTAAAATGGTTAGTGTTAATCAGTGGCATAAAGCCATCCTAAAATTTTCTCAGGTGAATCGTTAATCATTGGTGTAATCGGGTACCTACATGGATGCACAATGATTTCATCACATACAGTATTTATGATTATTTCAAAATTTCTGTAATGCTGCTTTTCTATCAAAAGTTTTTGTTGATGATCAGCTATTCATTGCAGCAGCATAATTAGCTTTAGTTTTCATGTGATACTCTTATCAGACTGCTGTTTTCTAATCACTTTCTCAGCTTGGTGCCACTTTCAGTGTACACAGAAATGTAGCTTTATATCAACTACAAATATACATTGCTTTATCTTGACATGCTTGAATCCACTGTGAGGAAATAACTTCAGTATATAGCATGACTAGCCTTACTTTGACAATACATTAATATGCAAATATCAGTGTATTCTATAATAATCATTCTTTAAATACATTGAATTGATAATCACAGCATACTGTTATGGTAAGTAAAAGACTTAACAATAGGCTTCTTAAAAATCAGCTGTAATTAAACCAATACCATAACCATATGTTTTATGTTTGCCAGTTGCACAAAGTAGTAGATTAAAAAGGTCTATGGGAAATGTTATTTATATTATGAGTAATGCTTCAGGGAAGCTTAACAGTTCAAAGGCCTTGGGAATGGTGTTGATATCCCTGGAGTCATACAGGCTGAAGGCATCCTTGAAGTAAATTTAGATAATCCAAAACCCTTTTCACAGTAGGTTAATATGTAATTAATCTCACTGAGGCTCATTTATACATCTGCACAGGTCCCAGCACAATGTCACAATCCTGGATGGGTTTCTCATACTATGTAACTGCTTGGCAATCATTTAACAGCTTTTTCACAAATTATGCTTTCCCTCTTTTAAAAAAATTCATTATTTTAGGGCACACCCCCACTGAATATAACAAACAGTTTTGTCTAATAGTAGAAATGCAATTAGAAATATACCTTTGGGAGAGAATAATAAGTTTTATTTATGTAGTGCCTTTCATACACTCAAGGACACTTTACAGTTCGATAAACACATTAACAAATAAAAAAGCGAATTACCTCAACTGTGACCAATCCTGAAGCTTTACTTACTGATTTTGAGGGTATTACAACTCCATCTATAATTGAACAACAACCCCCCAGAGTCAGAATCAAATGTAACTTTTTACCCCAAAAACCATGGAGAAAAACCCGAAGGAAAAATGTAGAACGGACTTTAGAGATTAAGAAAGCAAATATAATAATGGGGGATTCTAATTTAAGATTACCGAATGGACATCATTATAAAAATATTGAAATTGACCTTTACCCTGGAGCCAGAATACTGTAGCTAACTTTATATCAATTTAAAAAAAAATTAAACCTCCAAACAATAAAGTCCATAATTTGATTCTTTCCATAGGTATAAACAATACGGACATATCATATACTGAAACTATTATTAAACAAACATAAGCTATGCTCACAATTGCTTCCAAGATCTTCCCCAGAGCTACCATTATGATTCAAGAACTAAACTACTCAGATCAATTAACATAATAAACAGCAAATGATCCTGGAAGCTTTCAATAAATACATCACTCACTATACAAAATATACCTCAAGACTGTCAGAGGAAGAATTAATTTTGCAAAAATACCTAATACATTGGACTAGATCCTCAGCACAAAGATTTTTTGCCAGGTGGCGCAAAGCTTTAAACTTCAAGTAAATAAGGCAAAAGCAATACAACAAAAGACAGAAATAAAAAACAATATCTTAAATCTTTTCAAATGGTTCACTTTAATATCACTCACTTTAATATCATATCACTTTTTAATATCACTTTAATATCACTATTTTATCACTCAGCCACAAGAATCTCTCTTATCTAGAGGGCTAACCTTTGTACCTACCCCAACAAGAAACAACAGATCAAAAGACAAAACAATAGCTGAACTGGAAAACTTCCACAGAAGAATAAAATTGATAGATAATTATCAAAATAAAGAAATAATCACACAAATGCCTTTTTGTCCAAAATCTAATTGGACAACTCAAAATGAAAAAATCAACACAAAGGTAAAAAAAATGTATAGCTGAGAAAATCTATAAAATTAAACAAATCCCTAATAATTTTCATCATAATAAAGATAATATAACTACACAAGACAAGCCCTGAAAGAACTACAAAAACTAAGAAACATAATAATGTTATAGTAAGTGTTATAGTGTTAATGAGCATAGAGGACTATATTACAGAGGTTACATAACAATTAGAAGACATAGAATATTACCAAAAACTTAACCAATCCTATATATAGGAAAACAAAATCTAATATATAATTGACAACATGGTGAAAGACTAAGTGATAAATCATAAACAGACAGAATTCCTAAAAGAACCCATAGAACCAAGGCCTAGAAGATTTTACATTCTCCTTAAAGTCCATAAGAATCCAAAAGATTGGACACAACAACATCTGATCCCACAAGGTTGTCGTATTGTGTTAGACTTTTATATTGACTTTTATCTTAAGCCTTTATCCCAATTACATGACACCTACATCAAACATACAACACATTTAATTCAAAAAATGAAAACAATAACCATAACCAAAAACACCTTATTATTTACTATTGATGTTAATGTTAACAGATATAGACATTCAACATGGCATATAAGTAACTAAGGAATGGTTAAACTACTTTCCACTGAAAAACAGACCTGACAAGTCCATCTTACAGTTATTATCCCTATCACTAACCAGAAATGATTTTGTTTTTAATAATTAGTTCTATTTACAAACCAAAGGCACAGCCATGGGCAAGAAGTTTGCCCCAGCGTATGCCAATCTGTATCTAGCCAGATGAGAATACGAAACTGAAGTAACCTTGAGATGCAAACCAATAATATACTAACGATACCTTGATGATATTTTTGGAATATGGGACCATGGATTAGCAGAATTTAAAAATAAACATTGGGAAAACATCAAGTTAACAGCAAAGATCAGCAATACTCCAGTTTATTATCAAGACACAGAAGTATATAAAAACAATAAACTACAAACCAGAACATATTTTAAAACAACAGACACACATGCATTGCTACACAAAGACAGTTTTCATGCAGCACATACCCATAAAGTTATATTATCCAATAGAATCTGTGGACTACATATTTTGACAAATCCTTAGTATGCAAAAGTCTGTGAATTCTTTAGTAATCACTATTTAAAGATAAAAACTACTCCCTAAATACAAATTGTATACTGTTTCATACATATAAATGCATCTCATTTTTGAAGATAAATCTGTAAATTACTCCTGAAATAATCATTATTGTGTATTTTCATGTCTCATGAATATTCAGGAGGGCTCTATTAAGGAAAACAAAACAGAGGATACTCAGCAATCAAAAGTCTTACTGCTGTGTCTGTTTTCTCATCAATGAAGTAATTACTACCCCAGGTGTAACACTTGAAAGGAGCTAGAAAGTTTTTACGAATGTTCATGGAGCCTGGAAATTGACATTTGAGATGAACCCAAGACAGAGAGAAAGTTACTTTCAAAAAAGTAGTCCATACAAGAGTGGCATGGTGGTTGACATGCTTGCCCTAATATTATCCATCCTCTCAGTTTACCGTTAAATGAAGCAGGAAGAATTACATTAGAGATTTTTTCTATTTAAGCAAAAAAGCACTAATTGCACTGATTTAATATGCTTAGAATAT
Source organism: Polypterus bichir lapradei (assembly GCA_026402145.1). NCBI lineage: Eukaryota > Metazoa > Chordata > Cladistia > Polypteriformes > Polypteridae > Polypterus > Polypterus bichir. The sequence goes on along the minus strand of JANRMT010062813.1, from coordinate 48,404,041 downwards.
CACTGTTCACAGGGCTAGACTCTTGTTAAAGTAGTAAAAATTTGAAAAACAACATCTTCTTTGTCCACAGCTTTAAATATCTAAAATGATGAAGCAGCTTTTAGATATGCACAATTTTATAACAATAGATTAAATAAAGACTATTATTATTTTAACTCTTTGAACAGTTCCTATTTACATCTTAATGGGATACTCCACTCAAAAACTATTTTTTATGTTACCACATCTACAGGTAGATTGTAGAATACAATTTTTAATGTTATGTTTACTTGCAGAACACAGGTAAAAAAACAGTTTTTGATTGATCAGATGTCTATGTTGACCAGGACTGGACAACAGCAATCAATATCAAACTATCCATGAAGAAAATCTCATATTATTCATCACACGTAACTGACATGTGAAGTCACCCAGTCGTATGCTCACAATGTCCCAAATACATGTACTTTTACTAAAATATTGTTAAATAAATCATTTATGGAAAATGCTCTCGTGAACTAAAACGGAATGTACTCAGACATGTCTGAGTGTTTGAATTGAAGATCCCCCATATACTGATCACGAGTTCAGCCCAGTAAAAGCTTATTCATTAGCTAATATTGCTTTTCCAACAATAGCATCAGTGCAAAGCTCAATGAGAGACAACTAAAGATTAAAAGTTAAAGAAAAACGGGTAAAACATTTATCAGGATGAGAATATGCCTCATACTTGTGCATATATACAATGTTTCAATGAGCAGAAGATTAGTTGTATAGTTTTATAGACTGCTCCTTAATAATCCTGTGACATTTTAGTTGTGGATATGAAATAAATTAAATGACAGGAGGAAGACAATTCAAATGTTTATTTGCATTTGGGCACATTCCAGTTTAGTTCATGTGAGGATGTTTTGGAAGTTATATATTTAACAATGACCATGGATGTTTTCATATGGTTTGCTGTTGTCCAGCATACGTCACCAAAGACTTCGGTTGTATCAGAAACTTTCTTATCTCCGTTTTACATGAAAACATAAAAAAATAGAACTTTTGGGTGAAGTATTCAGCCATGCCGCATGCAGCAATTTGATTAAAGTTCCGTATTACTAGGTTATGAAAAACTGCAAACTCCTTTGTTATGAAATCAGGTAGTTTTAAAAGACCTGAAACAAGAATTTTAAAGTAGGAATTTATGACAAGGCAACATAAGGCAGTAGCTAGCTTTGGTCTCTTATTTCTTGAAACATGGGTTCAAATCACAGCCTTGCCAATGCCAATAGGGAATTAGTACATTGTACATGGATGTTGTTCAGATACTAAACTTTATCTCACTTTCCAAAGCCATGCATGTTAAGTTAACTGGTGACTCTAAATTGGCATTTTGTATAATTGAGAGTGTTACTGTCTATCTGTGTGTGTGTGTGTGCCTTAATGTAGTCATCTCTTGTCCAGATTGTGCTGATGATACAAGTACTGTACAGGTATCTGCATGTTTCTATGTTGTGAAGTTTTGTATTTGCCTAGAAAAGATTGTTTTGAGATAATTTGCTTTGTTTTTATTATTGTTATTTATTATGTTCATTACATTGTTGACATCATCACTTTGCCATTACAGCATTAACTTTTTTTTTGCTGGCTCTGCCATTTTGAAGTCTGCTTTTGCTTTTGGCACAGTGTTCTTTATAGAAACCTTACTGGCTGCTAGTGATATGTGCTTGAAAGTTAAGTTTGAGTTCATGACGCTGACACATTAAAAATGTCTGTATCAATTCCTCTGCATCCAAACTTTGGATAAGTGGTTCAGATTTATTTAGGGAAAATCTTTTTAGACTAAAGCCTCAGCTTAGAATTACAACAGCTTTTGGATGATGTATTATTTTTGACACTCATTTCTTTCATGTTTATTTTGGTTTGACTATAGCCTGTTATGATTTCTAGAAAACTCCACAAATCTCTCTCTGCCTTTTTTTCCAGATTTTGTAGCATGTCATTTCCTAAAATATTTTAATGGCCAGAAATCTATGTTGGACTAAGTCACTTTAGAGAATGGATAGATGGGGATATATTTACCACAACATCTACTGACAAACTGTGGAAATACACTCTGTTTATTGTCATATAATATAAAGTCTCCAAGTGTTACGTGACTTATGATTTAAGTCTTAACAGACCATTATATGTAATTAAGTATGTGAGATTTTAGGGACATTACCAAGGAAGTTAGATGTAGCCAAGGTCAAACACAATAAGACAAGAAATTGATAATAATGGCATCAGAATTATCAATAAGAAAATCAAGACTGTGAAAAAACTATTTAATTTGTATGAGGTTTAATGCAGTTGGACATTTTTTATAACATTTATATAATAGATGATGCCTACAAATATGCAGCAGTATAACAATTACACATACAAAGGTCATACCCCTTTATATAGAAATGCAAAATGGTGCCACCTGTACAAAAAAAAATTATGGTGCCCATGATAATCTTTCAAAGCAGTAATTAGATGATGCAACCAATATGTGTGGTTCCAAACATGCCAATCAGATATTGATGGTTACCTAATACTACAATACTCTTAAGGGAATGAAAATCTCTGCTAGGAACTCAATCACAATCTTTCTGCCCATTATCATCATTATAAAATTAATGATATTAGAAATAACATAGTATATCCCTCAAACACTAAGGATCCTCCTAAACCCCAGCATCCTGTTATAAACCAATTAAACTCTTTCACTAGGATAGATTTACCTGATTTACAAAAAATAATATCTCAATTAAAATCCTCCACCTGCGTCCTTGACCCAGTACCAACAAGGCTTTTCAAAGAAGTATCAGGCGTGCTAATTGATAATGTTCTGGACATAGTAAATTCGTCATTAGATACGGGGGTCTTCCCAGACTGTCTTAAGACTGCTGTAGTTAAACCCCTTCTTAAGAAACATAATCTTGACCCCTCGGCCCTTGAAAATTTTAGACCCATCTCTAACCTGCCTTTCTTAAGCAAAGTTCTGGAGAAAGCAGTCATTATGCAGTTAAATGACCACCTAAATAAACATGCTATTCTTGATAAATTTCAGTCGGGTTTTAGAATAAATCACAGCACAGAAACTGCACTCGTTAAAGTAGTAAATGACTTGCGGGTGAATGCAGACAGAGGCCATATATCTGTTCTCATCCTCTTAGATCTGAGTGCTGCATTTGACACTATTGATCATAATATTCTTAGAAATCGCCTTAGTCAATGGGTGGGCCTCTCTGGCAGTGTCTTAAATTGGTTTCAATACTACCTGACATGGAGAAAATTTTTTGTTAGTTGTGGTAATTACAACTCAAAGACACATGATATCCGATTTGGTGTTCCACAAGGCTCTATCCTGGGTCCGCTGTTATTCTCAATCTACATGCTTCCGTTAGGTCAGATTATCTCAGGGCACAACGTGAGCTACCACAGCTATGCTGATGACACACAGGTGTATTTATCAGTAGCACCTGATGACCCCGATTCTATTGACTCACTAACACAATGTCTGACTTGTATCTCAGAATGGATGAATAGTAACTTTCTCAAGTTAAATAAAGAGAAAACTGAAATCTTAGTGATTGGCAATAATGGATACAATGAGGCTATTAGAAATAAACTGGATACATTAGGATTAAAAGTCAAGACGGAGGTAAAAAGCTTAGGGGTAATTGTTGACTGTAATCTGAATTTTAAATCGCATATTAATCAGATCACTAGGACAGCATTTTTTCACTTAAGAAACATAAGTAAAGTTAGACCTCTTATATCACTGAAAGATGCTGAGAAATTAGTTCACGCGTTTGTTTTCAGTCGACTAGATTACTGTAACGCACTCCTCTCAGGACTACCCAAGAAAGACATAAATCGTTTGCAACTAGTGCAGAATGCAGCTGCTAGAATCCTAACTAGGAAAAGAAAATCCGAACACATTTCTCCAGTTCTGATGTCACTACACTGGTTACCTGTGTCATTCAGGATTGACTTTAAAATTCTGCTTATGGTTTATAAAGCCTTAAATAATCTCGCCCCTTCTTATATATCGGAGTGTCTGACACCTTATATTCCAAATCGTAACCTCAGATCCTCAAATGAGTGTCTCCTTAGAATTCCAAGAACAAAACTTAAAAGAAGTGGTGAGGCGGCCTTCTGCTGCTATGCACCTAAAATCTGGAATAGCCTGCCAATAGAAATTCGTCAGGCTGATACGGTGGAGCACTTTAAAACACTGCTGAAAACACATTACTTTAACATGGCCTTTCTATAACTTCAATTTAACTTAATTTAACTTAATCCTGATACTCTATATGTTCAATTTCCTCATAATAACTATTCAGGGTAGCTCTACAATCCGTACTGACCCCTACTCTCTTTTCTGTTTCTTTTTCCGGTTTCTTTGTGGTGGTGGCCTGCACCACCTCCACCTACTCAAAGCTTCATGATGCTCCAACAATGATGGATGGACTAAAAGGCAGAATTCTACGTGACCATCATCATCAAGCCTTTCCGTGAGAACCCTAAATCCAAAGAGGACTGTTTCATTTATGTTAGGTAGAATGCCCAGTGGGGACTGGGCGGTCTCATGGTCTGGAATCCCTACAGATTTTATTTTTTTTTCTCCAGCCGTCTGGAGTTTTTATTTTGTTTTTTCTGTCCCCCCTGGCCATTGGACCTTACTCTTATTCGATGTTAATTAATGCTGATTTATTTTGTTTTCATATTGTGTTTATTTTTCTATTCTTTATTATGTAAAGCACTTTGAGCTACTGTTTGTATGAATATGTGCTATATAAATAAATGTTGTTGTTGTTGTTGTTATCTCCATGAACTTATTTATTATTGCCCTGACTAATTTTATTTATTTTTCGCTTATTATTATAAATAATCATGTAGTTTTTATCAAGAGCAGGGGGGTATTTTCCGTGCATCGCTTAAATCATCCGAGATCAGGTGCTTCGACTTGGATGAGTTAATGCCAGTGAAACTCATCCGGGATAAGTCGGTTTTTCAAACGTAGCCGTGTAGTAGATTAGTCTAACTGGATCTAATCATCTGAGATGAATGCGCGAGCCCGCACTGATTGAAAAGCCCATATATATTGAGTCTAGAAAACATGATCAGCAAGTCTTTGATAGGCTACAATAAAATGACGAAAGAACGGGCGCATTTTTTCACATATATATATATATATATATATATTGTAAAAGGAAGAGACTTGACACAAGTAAAAAGGTTTGGGGCAGCCACCCGTATAATATTCCTAGCTGCAAAGGTTTTGGTTTTTAAATCAACAATGAAGTTGACTGTAGAGAGTCCAAGGCAGAACTGTTGAAGGATTGAAAAGATGGCGGTTTTAAGTGATCAGACAGAAGTTGATGTGAGGTGACCGGAAGTGATGTTTTTCTAGGCGCCGGAACCAGAAGTGACATTCTTCTGGGTGCTGGAACCGGAAGTGACATTCTTGGTTCAGATAGGTTTTCCCGCGGCTGGTCTGCAGAGATAACAGGAGAAGGTTTAGTGCACACTGCCCACCCCATGGCCTGGCGTGGAATTGCCTTTACTTGGTCCACACAACGTCCCCCTACTCGCACGTGTGTGACATGAACCCCCCCCAGCCCAGACCCGTTGGGTCGGGCGTACCGGTCCAAGAGGTCGTGGCATCGAGAAAGAGCATCGGCATTGGTTTGCAGAACACCCCAGCGATAAATGACCGAATACTTATATGGCTGTTGATCCAAAAACCACCTTGTGACACGTGGATTGGACTCCCTGTGTAAGGCCATCCACTGTAAGGGTGCATGGTCTGTCACAAGAGTGAAATCACGTCCCAAGAAGTAATATCTCAGCTGAGTAATTGCCCATTTAATAGCCAGAGCCTCCCGCTCCACTGCTGCATACCTAGTTTCCCGATCCAAAAGTTTCCGGCTCAGGTACATAATGGGGTGTTCAACTCCATCGATGCTTTGGCTCAACACGGCTCCAAGTCCTGTGTCCGAGGCGTCCGTCTGGAGAATGAAAGGCAAGGAAAAGTCCGGTGCCTTTAATATAGGAGCTAACGTAAGGGCCATTTTCAAGTCACTGAATGCAGCCTCAGATATATCATCCCATACCACTCGATTAGGTCGACCCTTCTTTGTGAGGTTTGTCAAGGGCATAGCTCTCTCGGAAAACCGGGGTACAAACCGGCGATAGTAACCCGCTAAGCCAAGAAAGGCCTGAATTTGCCTCTTGGTTATCAGACGGGCCAATTCAGAATGGCATCTATTTTAGAGCACTGTGGTCTCACCATACCCCGGCCCACTAGATAGCCTAAATATTTAGCCTCGATCAACCCAAAGTGACACTTTTTTGGGTTGATATGAAGCCCAGCTTGTGCCTGTGCCTGCAATACAGCTCCAACCTGCAGTATGTGTTCCTCCCAGGTGTTGGAATAGATGACAACGTCATCCAAGTAGGCAGCACTATATGAATTATGAGGACGGAGCACTTTATCCACCAGACGTTGGAAGGTCGCAGGTGCCCCATGTAATCCAAATGGGAGGACACGATACTGCCAGTGACCGCTAGGGGTGCTGAACGCTGTTTTTTCCTTAGCGGAGTCTGTTAAGGGAACCTGCCAGTACCCCTTAGTCATATCTAGAGTAGTCAAAAATTTGGCATGTCCTAGCTCAAGAGTTCCCAAACTTTTTTCTGCCGCCTACCCCTTTACCAAAAACTTTTAAAACCGTCGACCCCCTAGTCATTTACTTTACTTACTCAAATTAATACATTTGTACAGTACTCAATATTAAATATTTCACTAGATATCAGATTTTAATCACTTGTAATTATGATTTAAAAAGATAAAATGGCTACGGAATATGGCATTATCTTGTGCAACATTTAATATCGAAACCTGCACTAATGAAAATTTAAGCAAAAAAATACGAGCAGAGTTTTTTTTTTTTTTTTTACATTTTTGACATTTATGAAATAAATATGTAAATTCAAAATAAGTACAAATAGTCCAAGCTGTACTGTCTGCATTTCTTTTTTGGTTCAGTCATATTATTATTTAATCCTGTAACTGAGCAGGAAGTCTTAACTTTAATTACTAAAATGAAGCCCTCTACTTGTTCCCTAGATCCAGTGCCAACAAAACTAGTAAAAAGTGCAATGGATGTTCTTGCAGCACCTATTCTAACCGTTATCAATAGTTCATTACTGCATGGCACAGTACCTGATGCACTAAAAGTGTCAGTCATTAAACCTTTACTTAAAAAGTCAGACCTAGACCCACACATACTAAATAATTATAGGCCTATTTCAAATTTACCATTTCTCTCTAAAATACTAGAAAAAGTAGTCGCCAGTCAGCTTCAGTCACACCTTATGCATTACAATTTATTTGAGAAATTCCAGTCTGGTTTTCGCACTGGTCATAGTACAGAAACTGCACTAACACGGGTTGTAAATGACATTCTGATATCCTCTGATGAAGGAAACTCCACTGTAATTATGTTATTAGACTTAAGTGCAGCATTTGACACCATTGACCATTCTATTTTACTGCACAGGCTAGAAAATGATGTTGGTCTTACAGGCCACGTGCTCGCTTGGTTCAGTTCTTATTTATCAAATCGATTCCAATATGTACAGAAATGTGCTGACAGTACTCCATCATTATACACAGAAGTTCAATATGGTGTCCCACAGGGCTCAGTACTGGGACCTTTACTGTTTTCACTTTACATGCTTCCACTGGGATCTCTCATTAGGAAACATAATGTTAATTTTCACTCGTATGCAGATGACACCCAGTTATACCTTTCATTTAAATCAAATGAAGTTTCTCCGATGTTGTCTTTAATTAGTTGTGTTAGTGAATTAAAGGAATGGATGAATGAGAACTACTTGTCTTTAAATACAGATAAAACAGAGATGTTAATTGTTGGAGGGAATGACGCTGATCACAGCAATATTTTGTCGACATTTAACTCAGTTGGAATCCCAATTAATTTTACTGAATCAGCCCGCAATCTAGGAGTTATCTTTGATTCTAGCATGTCATTTAAAGCACATATTACAAAGTTGTCCAAAACATGTTTCTTCCATCTTAAAAATGTTAGGAAATTAAGGCGCTTTCTAAATAAACAGGATTGTGAGAAATTAATTCATGCATTTATCTCTAGTAGGATTGACTACTGTAATGCGGTGTTCACTGGCTGTTCAAACTGTTCTTTATACAGCCTCCAGTTAATCCAAAATGCGGCTGCAAGAATTATTACAAGAACAAGAAAATATGAACACATAACTCCAGTTCTTAAATCCTTACACTGGCTCCCGGTTAAGTTTAGGGCAGATTTCAAAATCCTCCTTTTAACATATAAAGCATTAAATGGCCAAGGTCCGGCTTACTTGTCTGAACTTATCATGACTTACAAACCTGAGCGCACATTAAGATCTCAAGATGCCGGTCTGCTTATGATTCCAAGGATTAATAAAATAACAGTGGGAGGTCGAGCTTTTAGTTACAGGGCCCCTAAACTGTGGAATGGTCTTCCTGCTTCTATAAGAGATGCCCCTTCGGTCCCAGCCTTTAAATCCCGGCTGAAGACTTACTACTTCAGTTTAGCATATCCTGACTAGAGCTGCTGATTAACTGTACATACTGCATCTCTGTTGTTAGTCATTAGCACTAAAACATAAGTAACATGATAAGTATAATTGAATACTAACCCTCACCTATTCTGTTTCTGTTCTCGGTACTCAAATGTGGCAATTGGTGCCACGGCCCACCTGCCAAGTTGTTTGCCTGCCTATGGTAAAGTCATCCCTGGTGGAGGATCACAGGAATCATGGGAAAGAGGGGCCCTTTCATCGGATTGGCTGGCTGAGCAACGTTTCAGCCGTGGAATGGCCAAATGGGGAGGCAGCTTGACGGATGAGGTCTCCAGCACTCTAAAAATATCAAAATCTTATTATATGAAATCATCTACTGTTAAATTCTGCTCTGTACTTCTAAAATTTTTATTATTATGCTTTATTAAGGATTTGTTCTGTTCTGTGTATTGTATTGTATTGAACCCCTTCTTTTGACACCCACTGCACGCCCAACCTACCTGGAAAGGGGTCTCTCTTTGAACTGCCTTTCCCGAGGTTTCTTCCATTTTTTCCTACAAGGTTTTTTTTGGGAGTTTTTCCTTGTCTTCTTAGAGAGTCAAGGCTGGGGGGTTGTCAAGAGGCAGGGCCTGTTAAAGCCCATTGTGGCACTTCCTGTGTGATTTTGGGCTATACAAAAATAAACTGTATTGTATTGTATTGTATTGTATTATCTGAAGAAATACAAACTTTTATTAACAAACAATTTCGACAGCCCCTGTGATTAAAAAAAAAAAAAACCAATAAAGTATGTACTTACTTGAAACAGATTT
>JANRMT010062813.1:48367782-48384438 GCA_026402145.1 Polypterus bichir lapradei | reverse complement strand
TGAAAACAGCATTGTCAGATGGGGGGGGGGATCATGAACGCGACTGAGAGAATGGAACTGAATTTAAAAAAAAAAAAGCTAACCTTTACAATTATCATGCATTTACACTGGCTCTTACAGACTGACTGAAATCAAATTATGTTTTTATTCTAAAATAGTTAAAAATAAATAAATAACCTTCGCCGTTCTGCCTGCCTGAACTCCCTTTCTATCTATATAGTAATAACAGTAATTGTATTATTATATAGGAGCTTCCCTGTCTGCCTATCATATAGTGCCTTTCCTTCCTACCTATCTATATATCTATCGCCTTAGCTGTTTTTATATATCTACAGTATTATACAGTGCCTTTCCTGTTTATTTATATATCTAATGCCTTCTCTGCCTGTCTGATTGCATATAGCGCTGAACTTACTGCTCTGTACTGTTCTGGCCTCTGCGTGTCCTGGAGTACAAAAGAAACACCACCATACAGCAACATGTGGGGACTGGCAAGATTTTTAGGTTACTAGGGGTGCATTCTTAAATTCAGTCTGTCTGAATCTTTATAAACGCCAAGTTGGAAAATCATGTTTGAAAAAATGACAACAACAATTAAAATCTTGATCATTTGCGTCCGTGCTATTTCGTGCTTAAGTGACCCAAAATATTTTTCTTAGTTTTCTTAGAACTTCATTAAAAGACAAACTTAGGAGGAGTGGAATGTGAGAAATCTCAACGGAGAATGTACTGACTTCTCCTTATTACTGACTGTTAGATGGTGCTAAAATGTTTTTTTTTCGTCCTGCCGGCGCGCAAATGTGTTTGTGTTAAAACCAGCTCAGACAAACCTGACGAATGCCGGAGCGCGCGCACACACACACACACACACACACACCGGTGGCACTTTAACCGTTAGTGCTTCAACGTTAAACGAAGCCCCGTAAACTTGATCCTGAACAGCTACGGACTGACTTTAACAATAATAGTTGATTGATTTTATATTTATGTTTTTGTATATATTTTTAAATGTTCAAATGAACGTTTCAGAGTATATAATTTGTTGTGTCATCTGTTTACAGTGTTGGCTGATTTTGTGATAGAGACCCATGGGTTACATTGAAATGTTTTTTATTATTAGTAAGCCAGGCTTTAACCATGGACAAATCACAATATAAGCCCTCTCTCGCACACGCGCTTTTATATTTATGTTTTTGTATATATTTTTAAATGTTCAAATGAACGTTTCAGAGTATATAATTTGTTGTGTCATCTGTTTACAGTGTTGGCTGATTTTGTGATAGAGACCCATGGGTTACATTGAAATTTTTTTTATTATTAGTAAGCCAGGCTTTAACCATGGACAAATCACAATATAAGCCCTCTCTCGCACACGCGCTCTCTCTCTCACTCTTTCTTGCACACACACATACACACACACACACACACACACAAATATATGAAATCGCGTAAAACCAAATGAAACTATGGCAAAAATATATAAGCAGTGAAAAATACAGTAGTATCCTGTAGGTGATTCCTGTCCTGCGATAACAGGCGCTAACCCTCTGGAACTGTTTAGTTCTGTTAGTATTGTTTTCAAGTGTAAATGTTTATAGGGATTTAATCTGTCTCTGCTGCCGCATCTATTCACAGTTGTTATAAGTGATTAATGGCCCATCAGATCTTTGATGGGGGGACGTTATGCTGGTTAAATGACTAAAGAAATACTGATCCGTATGGACAGATATTTGTTCCAGATATGCGCCATTAATTGATTTGTTATGCCATTTTTTGACTATCAGCGAAAAAAACATCAGCGAAAACATCAAAAATATAACAAAGCCAAACCCAAGCAGAAGTTACATTTAAGCTTTACTTTGCAGCAAAATATAATTTATCAGTATATTAAATGGAACTAGGTAAAATACACCGTAATGTAAAATACTGTACATAGCCTGCATTTGTATTCCGTACGTACAGTGATCGGTATAGATAAATTACAGACGTACCATGTTTTTAAGGATTGTTAACCCAGATAGCACACACACGTCACGGAGACGTCTATGCGACGTCATCTTTTTCATCTGGCAGATGTCTGGCAGAGGGCGTTTGTCTTTAAGGATTATTAAGGATGTCTTAAAAAATATTTTACTAACTAGTTTTATTAATTCATTATTTAATAATAAATAGCATAATCATCATGGGTTGTGTATTGAGTGATTTAACAAATCTGTTTTATTAATTAGTTTGTTGTTGTTTTTTTTACCACGTCATCTATTTATGAAACTACAGTATGTTGACAATACAAGAATGCCTGTACAGTATATTAAAGATACGGTATAGGGCTTCCTGGACACTGCAGTTAACTGAAGCAGTCAATGCTCCATCTGGCGGGATTATACAGCATTGCAACCATCTTTTTAGAAAGCGCATGGGGGCGTTTATGGGGCGGGGCATCGTTAACTGCGTCATTGCGGGGGATCACATTCCGTGCACGGATCGTGCATGGTCCTGTCATGGACCTGTCATGCTCCAGGCGGCTGTTTGACGTGGCTCCCACTGTATGTGATACCATTGCTTTATGTGCTCTTCAGAAAACATAGTTTTGTGGAAACATATTTAGCCTTAGGCCAAAACAGAAAAAAAAAATAATTAGCCCAAAAGAGTTAATATAGACTGAGCCTTCTGTACTACTTTAAAGTTATTGAATGCATCATGGCCAAACCCAAATCTGCACAACGGGGTAAACATATAACTGCATTCAACTTTAGAAAAGGCTTTATTTGTATCTAAAGATATTAAGACCTCTGGAGATTCAGATTTTGTAAGGAAATATTATATTTTTATTAAATAAGCTCAAAAATTGCATACTAATTGCCCATTTTAATAAATCTGATTTGATCTTGTGATATTACAGATTAAACTATCTTATCTATTCTTTTAGCTAAAGCATTTGGCATAATGTTTTTAGGAATTATTTTTTCTAGCTTCAAAAAACACAGCTAACAGTAATGGTGCTAATTGAGCTTAAAATGTTTAAAAAGTCAGTGTGACCAGTTTTGGAACTGACCATGTATGTCTTTTGAAATATTGTCTACCTAGCTAAATAACGATGTAATATGTTGTTAATTTAGCTAATTGTTTAGATGCTAAGAAGCTGTGTAGTTACAAACTAATCAGTTTGTTTTGCACAGCTATAATACTTCCTCTTTCTCAGAAAAACGTTCACACGTGAAGTGTCCTAAAATTTGGTTTTATCATTATATTTATGTTACATTTACATTCATTGAGTTAAGCGACAACTTAAAGTACTTCAGTGTTATTCAACATCAAAATCTGACACTTTACCAATGAAGTGACCTTCAGCTTGTTAGAACATCTTAAAGTACACCTGATACTGTTTTCACTTGCATTTCTTTAACTTTTAATTTCTAACTGAACACCTCAAACCACACTTTGCAATGCTGATAACACATGAATGAACTGTCACTGGGCAAGACTCCTTTTGAAGGTGTTGGAATCAAACAGGGCTTTGATGTTAATCATATTCTCTGTGATTACAGGAAGGGTAAGGCAATGTGAGGCTTGGAATTCAAACAAAATACTCAACCAAAGAACACCAGCATAGGGTGAGCATATCAGTTTTCCCTGGTGCCTAGACAGTGTATTCCTTAAGTCACCTGACCACCTACACTGAAGCCATAACCCTTCCTTTATTCAGTGATTTCTTTGGCTGAGGTTTAGTACAAATGTACCTAATTATGCTCAAGTCTCAAACAAGACACACACATTTTTATGGCTTATTTGTCCTGTTTCTAATTTTATTGCCAGACTAATAACCTCTCCCCAAATCATGGCTGGAAATTTAATCTTTTAACTCTTCAGAGAGCCAATTTCTAAATGTAGAAATCAGGGTATTGTAGTTACAGTTGGCATCTTCTAAATAAAAAAAAGTATAAATAATAAAATCAATAATTTCATTTATATAATCACTAATTGACTGGTTCCCTTGACTTAAGTTCAGAAGTGTACTTGTAGCAATTGCTTCCCTTCTTGGGAGGTCAGAAAAGAAATGATAACTGTTGTTACTGCCAGAAGGAATCCTACTCTGATGTGCTCTTGAGCAAAGCCCTTAACTTGAAAATTACTCCAAGGGGCGCCTTGATCTCCAAAATTCATACAATTACCTCTCATGGATTAATACAGTGTACCAAATATTTTGTTCACTGCAGGGGTTTCCTGGTTAGAAACAATAAATACAATTTTTGGTCACTTTCTTCACCACAAGTTAACTAGACTGAAGCTGAAAAAATAATTTAGATTAACTAGTAATGCCCTGAAACGTCTACATTCTTCTGAGTAATGTCCTGGATATGATATATTTTTCTCTTTTATAATTGCTAGTGTGATAGAAGCAGTAGCAGCACTTTGATTTCACTGTAATGTGCCTAGTTCACCTACTAATGGCAGAACAGTTGTTAGTTGAGGTGCTTATGCTTGTAAACTAAACATATTACGTTGGAAAGCGCCTACTTTGGAATTTAGCATCTAAATCTCCAAATCACTAATCTTCTCAGAAATTATATTGTGACCAAAGGGATTTTCTATATACTGTAGGTCCTGATGTAGAACTAAACTTAATTGAGAGAAATTTAGGGTCTTTACTGAAGGGAAGTGTGAAGTACCAGTGGTCAAATTTAAATATTAATCACCAAGTTAAAGGAGGAGCAAAATCCAAAAATTATAATTTCTCAACTGTTTAAAGTGCTTACACGCTACTGTGAAGTCTTTCTTTATTATTTATATGTAGTAAGTTCAGATGATGCTTAATGTGAGCCATCTTTAATAATCGAATGCCAAGATGCCATAGGTCATGTGGAATGTGCGTTATTTGCCTAGCAATCATGTAAATCCTAGGGACATGACACACAACATGGGTGCAACCATGAAAATTGGAAACACAAAAAACAAATGTAAAAATATGGTGGTGTCCAAGAAAAAGCAATCTTACCAAACAGGAACAAAAATTACATCACTAATGATAAAACTAATAAGGAAAAAAAATCACGATGTTGTGCTGTCCCGAGAAAGAGGACAGCATATTTTATCCAAATATAAAAAGCATTTTTGAAGCCTACCAATATTTGTTTTTTTCCTGTCTAGTTTTACCTGCAAATTTTCATCATTTCTTTTTAAAGAGACCAGAAGAAAGTACAAAACATAATGGTGTGGAGAAATCTACTTTAATGAAATATATTAAGTTCGTTATTTATCGAATTAAATTCGTTATTGTTCTTTTCCCATAAAAATATGAGGGGAAACTATAGTAGCAGGTTAAACTCAATTTGAACACAAATAATTCAGTATGCTTAGATCAAAGAATGAGTAATGTCAGCTGACCCCTTCAGGACAGCCTGATCCTGGAAAGCTGAAGTGATAGCTGCTGGTCACAGAACATCAGAAGACACCCTTTACAAGTAAGTCATGGAGGCTATCAACATGAATTTTTAAAAAAGAAGCGATATGTCTTGAAAAGGAAATCCACACCAAGTGTAAAACAATATAATTTTCACTAGGTGAAGGCTGTCTTCAAAGAAGTGAATGATACAGTAAAGGTTGAGAAGGAGTAGATTACAAAAAAGCACACACACAAAAGACGTTACATTCTGTGAGGAAAATAGTAGTATGGTATATCACAGACTGTTAATGTGCAGTCACCTAATGAGAAGAAAACTATACTGTAATATTTATGCTATGACTTGACCTCCCAAACTGAAACCTTTCAGGATAAATCCTGTAGTACATGGGCGTTGTAGCATGTAGCACAGCCCAAAGAGGTAACGTGGGTCCTCCTTCCCATGGGCTCACCAAGGAGGTTGGGTGCAGTGTGAGTTGGGTGGTGGCCGAAGGCGGGGACCTTGGCAGTCTGATCCTCGGCTACAGAAACTGGCTCTTGGGACGTGGAATGTCAACTCTCTGAAGGGGAAGGAGCCTGAGCTAGTGCTCAAGGTCGAGAGGTTCCGGCTAGATATAGTCGGACTCACCTCGACGCACAGCTTGGACTCTGGAACCAATCTCCTTGAGGGGGGCTGGACTCTCTACCACTCTGAAGTTGCCCCCGGTGAGAGGCACTGAGCAGGTGTGGGCATACTTATTGCCCCCCGACTTGGAGCCTGTGCATTGGCTTTTACCCCGGTGGACGAGAGGGTGGCCTCCCTCTGCCTTCGGGTGGGGGGAAGGGTCCTGACTGTTGTTTGTGCATATGCGCCGAACAGCATTTTGGAGTATCCACCCATTTTGGAGTCTCTGGAGGGGGTGCTAGAGGGCATACCTTCTGGGGACTCCCTCGTTCTGCTGGGAGACTTCAATGCTCACGTGGGCAATGACAGTGAGACCTGGAAAAGTGTGATTGGGAGGAATGGCCCCCCCGATCTGAACTCGTGCGGTGTTTTGTTATTGGACTTCTGTGCTCGTCACGGATTGTCCATAACGAACACCATGTTCAAGCATAGGGGTGTTCATATGTGCACTTGGCACCAGGACATCCTAGGCCTCGGTTCGATGATGGACTTTGTGGTCGTGTCATCGGACTTGCGGCCATATGTCTTGGACACTCGGGTGAAGAGAGGGGCGGAGCTGTCAACTGATCACCACCTGGTGGTGAGTTGTCTTCGATGGTGGGGGAGGATGCCGGTCAGGCCTGGTAGACCCAAACGTGTTGTGAGGGTCTGCTGGGAACAGCTGGCAGAGTCCCCTGTCAGAAGTAGCTTCAACTCTCACCTTTGGCAGAACTTCGACCACATCCCGAGGGAGGTGGGGGAAATTGAGTCCGAATGGGCCATGTTCCGTGCCTCTATTGTTGAGGCGGCTGACAGGAGCTGTGGCCGTAAGGTGGTGGTAGGTGGTAGGTACCAGCAGGCCAAGTGGAATGCGGCTTCGGTGGTTGCTGAGGCAAAAACTCGGGCATGGGAGGAGTTTGGGGAGGCCATGGAGAACAACTTTTGGACGGCTTCGAGGAGATTCTGGTCCACCGTCCGGCGTCTCAGGAGGGGGAAGCAGTGCAGTGTCAACACCATATATGGTGGGGATGGTGCGCTGCTGACCTCGACTCAGGATGTTTTGGGTCGGTGGGGGGAGTACTTCGAAGACCTCCTCAATCCCACTAATATGGGACTCTGAGGTGGGCTCTCCCATCTCTGGGACTGAGGTCACCGAGGTGGTCAAAAAACTCCTTGGTGGCAGGGCCCCGGGGGTGGATGAGATACGCCTGGAGTTCCTCAAGGCTCTGGATGTTGTAGGACTGTTTTGGTTGACACGTCTCTGCAACATTGCATGGACATCGGGGACAGTGGATTGGCAGACCGGGGTGGTGGTGCCCCTCTTTAAAAAGGGGAACTAGAGGGTGTGTTCCAACTACAGAGGGATCACACTCCTCAGCCTCCCTGGAAAAGTCTATTCGGGGGTTCTGGAGAGGAGGGTCCATCGGATAGTCGAACCTCAGATTCAGGAGGAACAGTGTGGTTTTCGTCCTGGTCGCGGAACAGTGGACCAGCTCTACACCCTTAGCAGAGTCCTGGAGGGTGCATGGGAATTTGCCCAACCAGTCTACATGTGTTTTGTGGACTTGGAAAAGGCGTTCGACTGTGTCCCTCGGAATCCTGTGGGGGGTGTTCCGGGAGTATGGGATACCGGACCCCTTGATAAGAGCTGTTTGGTCCCTGTACAACCGGTGTCAGAGCTTGGTCCGCATTGCTGGCAGTAAGTTGAGCCCATTTCCAGTGAGAGTTGGACTCCGCCAGGGCTGCCCTTTGTCACCAATTCTGTTCATAACTTTTATGGACAGAATTTCTAGGCGCAGCCAGGATGTTGAAGGGGTCTGGTTTAGTGGACTCAGGATTGGGTCACTGCTTTTTGCAGATGATGTTGTCCTGTTTGCTTCATCAGGCCGTGATCTTCAGCTCTCTCTGGATCGGTTCGCAGCTGAGTGTGAAGCGGCTGAGATGAGAATCAGCAACTCCAAATCCGAGACCATGATCCTCAGCCGGAAAAGGATGGAGTGCCCTCTCAGGGTTGGGGGAGAGATCCTGCCCCAAGTGGAGGAGTTCAAGTATCTCGGGGTCTTGTTCACGAGTGAGGGAAGAATGGACCGTGAGATCGACAGGCGGATCGGTGCGGCATCTGCAGTGATGCAGGCTCTGCATCGGTCTGTCGTGGTGAAAAAAGAGCTGAGCCGTAAGGCAAAGCTCTCAATTTACCAGTCGATCTACGTTTCTACCCTCACCTATGGTCATGAGCTATGGGTAGTGACCGAAAGAATGAGATTGCGAATACAAGCGGCTGAAATTAGTTTCCTCCGCAGGGTGTCTGGGCTTTCCCTTAAAGATAGGGTGAGAAGCTCAGTCATCCGGGAGGGGCTCAGAGCAGAGCCGCTACTGATCCGCATCGAGAGGAGTCAGATGAGGTGGCTCGGGCATCTGATCAGGATGCCTCCTGGACGCCTCCCTGGTGAGGTGTTCCAGGCACGTCCAACCGGGAGGAGGCCCCAGGGAAGACCCAGGACACACTGGCGGGACTATGTCTCCCAGCTGGCTTGGGAACACCTTGGGATTTGGGATTCTCCTGGAAGAGCTGGAAGAAGTGGCCGGGGAGAGGGAAGTCTGGGCTGCTCTGCTCA
Source organism: Polypterus bichir lapradei (assembly GCA_026402145.1). Classification (NCBI taxonomy): domain Eukaryota; kingdom Metazoa; phylum Chordata; class Cladistia; order Polypteriformes; family Polypteridae; genus Polypterus; species Polypterus bichir. Next base: position 48,375,782 of record JANRMT010062813.1, on the reverse strand, counting down.
AGCTGCTGCCCCCGCGACCCAACCCCGGATAAGCGGAAGAAGATGGATGGATGGTATCTGTATTTATATTATCATTTATCTTATTTTGCTGAATTTAATTTTAAACTGCCTACAATATGACTCTCAAAATTGCATTGCATTAAAGAATAAAACCGTGCAAATGATGACAGTTATTTCTACTGAATTGATTTGTGTATATTGCCCAGAGAAATGAAAAAATACAAGGCATAAAGTATATTTTAAGTGTCTTTTTAATTTTAAATATTGGTCTCTTATTCTGTTTGGATTCAATTCTGCTATATTTTGGATGGAGTCTTTAGTTTGAAAGATCTACAGTCTTAAATCATTTTTCTTTAAAAAAACATCTTTGACTTTCTTGTTTAAGGAAGCAATGAGTGTCATGATGGAAGTAGTATATCATTCTTAATAAAACTCTACATCTGTTTAATGGACACTGGTTTTCTTAAGTCTATTAAAAACTTTACTGACAAAGGTGAAATGTGTTTTATTAGAATATGAATGTTGATTTTCCCATATCTATCTCTTGGATACGAGTTCCATTACATATGTTGCATAGGAATAGTTTGGTACAGACAGTGAATCTAATTAGCCCGTTTCAAAACTGCAAGTACCAAGGGAAGTGGATAGTTGTTTCATACTCTGTCTTTATTTAGATCACAGTAGTCAGTAAAACATAACTTTTTAAAAAGGTATTGGAGTTGTTTTTTGTTTGATACAGGAAATGTGATTGTAATTTCATGTTCATTCTCCTTGAATACATGGAAGATTTAGTGATTAGACTCTTGTCAATATGTATTACTTAGGAAAAGATTGTATTTGTCTTAGTAAATGTGGATGGTTGCTTGCTCATGACAACTTACAAAAGTTTGATATTCTGATGGAAGACCTTCTTTCATTTGGACATACTGTTTACAATAAGGCTGCACCTCAACCTTTGAATCTTTGTCTCTCCCTTTCTGTCTCTCTCACTCACTTCTTTTCATGTTCATATTAAACAAACAGGTTGTTAAAAAAAGTATAAATTTATAAAAAATATATATATTCTAAACAAATGTTTTGCTATATAAATCTATTTAAAACTGCCTGACCTGGATAAAAATACATATCTTTTCCTAGGATTAATCTTACCAGCCACTTTTATTCTACTACCGCTTTTATTATAAGCCTGTTTTTTAATCTGATCATCAGCGAAGTGTGAATCCATGACACAAGTAGGCAAGTGATCCTGAATTTATTCAACTTCACAAAAAAATGTATATTCTGCATGCTTCTGTTAAGGTGAGATTTTTTTTTCTCTGGAAGAGCCATTTAAGATGACACATATAAGTTCATGCACACATAGGATATGTCTCAAAGCTCTCTGTAGGAACTTGTAAATGATTGTGATGAAAAGTAATGAAAACCATGATGATCGGAGATTTCCAGCTGCAACCCTCATTGGTGCTATGTATCTGTTTGATTCCTCTGTTTTAAGTCTTCTTTTTGCACTCAGCACACTCTGCTCAACAGTTAACCTTGTATTCTTTTACCATAAAGCAAAAAACAAATCTGAGCAGTGTTCATTGTTTTGCATGTTGGTGCTTGTTTTAGTATATACATCCATGCAAAAACTAATTATGGTGATGTTATGGGCATTATCTTTATATTTTTTCACACAACAGTATAATTTAAAAAGCCATGGGCACAGCTTCCATGGACTATATGGGTCATTAGTAAACATATGTAGTAAATAGTAGTTATGCTGTGGCTGCAAGTTGTTTTCTCCTTTTAAGCTGTTTGCACTGTATCCCCCACCCCATGCACTTTGTGCTGAAGACGTATTTTCATCTCATTAACACTCTGAAGCTAAATCCATAGAACGTTGACTCAACTAGGCAGCAGCTCTTTAACATTTTGCAGTCTGTCTTCACATGTAATCATGTAAGAGTAAATGCCAATTTCCCCTTTGACAATAGCTGTATAGTAAAAGTTATCAGATGAGGTTAGGAAAGTGGAGACTTCAAATAGATATTGAAAAGGTGAGTATTTAACCCCAGGTCACATGAGCTGCGGGGGAGAGAGACACTAACAACTATATCAACATGGTGTCTTTGAGAGAGCTGAACAAAATTATTCAGATTGCATTGTGTACAGTATGTGATGGGCAAAATAACCAACTAAACTTCAAATCATTTCATGTTCCCAAGATGTTCCATAAAAAATATTTGGTAGATATAGATACACTGAAGGCTATGTTTTGGAACTTTATGTATATTGTAGGAAAGTATTATGTGCTATGCACTATCATCCAATTTATCCCCCTTACTCATAATCTGGACCCTCCCTGTGCATTCCAGTAGCCTAGGATATTTATATATTTGCTGTTCTGCCCACACAACACCTACTCAATGAGCTCTTTTAGCCTTTCAAAAATTCAGAGCAATGCATTGTAATTAATCTGGAGAACATAACTTTATATTCCATTTTTAAAAGGTCAGGGATTAATAGAACTGTTATAAAGATAAGAAAATGTTCTACTCAGATATTTAAACTGAATTACTGTTGTAATAGCAATTCTGTTTCTGTCATTCATCCTTGTTCTGAACTGTCTTTCCAATAGCATGCAGGTGTATAAAAGTAAGGAATACAAGATAGGTTAACTCTAGGAAAGGACACTGAATAGTTTTGATTGAATACCAGTGCTACCTCAGAGTCAAAGTGTTCTGCACTTTATGTTTGTTTTTGAATGTGTTTGTCTCTGGATGTCTCATTTTTTCTAACAAATCAAAATTTGTCCAGTATCAATGAGTTTGTTCATTGTAATAGGATAATACCCTAAAGAAGTTGTTACAATTCATGACCTTGTCTCATATTTTTCACTTGTAAGTTTTTTTTTAACCTATATTCATAATTTTTTTTTATTTTCATACAATTGATTGTTAGAATTTTTTTGTCCGGTCACCAACATTTTGTCTTGTGGAAGTTATTTCACAGTGGTGGTTGTTATGGTCCCAGAAGTTATGTGTATCAAGCAGCACCCTGAGGCACTTGTGCTAATCTCGGGAGACTTTAACCATGTGATGCTGGACAAAACATTACCTGCCTTCTCCCAGTATGTGGATTGTAACACCAGGGGAAACGGGACTATCGACCTACTGTATGCAAACGTTAAAGACGCATACAGCGCCACCCCACTGCCTGCGCTTGGGAAAGCAGATCATAACCTGGTTCTGCTTCAGCCTCAATACAAACCAAGAGTGAGGGAGCTACCTACAACCTCACGATCATTCAGGAAGTGGTCCCCTGAGGCAGAACAGGCTCTGAGAGACTGCTTGGGAACTACAGACTGGGATATACTGCTGGGGTCACATAGTGAGAACATTGAAGAGGCTGTTGAATGCACAACTGATTACATCAACTTCTGTATGGACATTGTAGTTCCAGTAAGAACAGTACGCTGCTATGCAAACAACAAGCCATGGATTACAAGTGACATCAAAGGCCTTTTGAACAAGAAGAAAAGAGCTTTAAAGATGGTGATCAGCATGAGCTCAAGTGCGTGCAGAAGGAACTCCGAGTCCAGCTCAGGGCGGCGAAAGAGCAGTACAGGAGAAAGCTGGAGCAGAAGTTGCAGAACAACAGCATGAAGGAAGTGTGGGATGGGATGAAGATTATCACTGGCTGCAGCTCGAAGCGGGGTGCCACCATCGAGACAGACGTGGAGAGAGCAAACCAAATGAACAACTTCTTTAATAGGTTTGATCACCCTAACCCACTCTCACCTCGGAGTACTGCATCCTCCATCCATCTTTCTGCTGATACCAGCATAGGTGAGACATCCCCACCCACAATTACAGCAGCCCATGTGAGCAGAGAGCTGAGAAGACTTCGTGCCAGCAAAGCAGCAGGTCCAGATGGTATATCAGCACGACTGCTGAAGGCCTGTGCGTTGGAACTGGGGAGTCCTCTACAGCACATCTTCAACCTGAGCCTGGAACAGGGGAGAGTCCCAAGGCTTTGGAAAACATCTTGTATCACCCCAGTCCCAAAGGTATCATGTCCTAGTGAGCTGAATGACTTCCGGCCTGTTGCTCTGACGTCACATCTGATGAAGACCATGGAGCGGCTGCTGCTTCACCACCTGAGGCCACAGGTCCACCACGCCCTCGACCCTCTGCAGTTCGCATACCAGGAGAAGGTGGGAGCGGAGGATGCCATCATCTATATGCTACACCGATCCCTCTCCCACTTGGACAGAGGCAGTGGTGCTGTAAGAATTATGTTTTTGGACTTCTCTAGCACCTTCAACACCATCCAACCTCTGCTCCTTAGAGACAAGCTGACTGAGATGGGAGTAGACTCACACCTGGTGGCATGGATCGTGGACTATCTTACAGACAGACCTCAATATGTGCGTCTTTGGAACTGCAGGTCTGACATTGTGGTCAGCAACACAGGGGCGCCGCAGGGGACTGTACTTTCTCCGGTCCTGTTCAATCTATATATATATCAGACTTCCAATATGACTCAGAGTCCTGCCACGTGCAAAAGTTCGCTGATGACACTGCTATTGTGGGCTGCATCAGGAGTGGGCAGGAGGAGGAGTACAAGAAGCTAATCAAAGACTCTGTTAAATGGTGTGACTCAAGCCACTTACACCTTAACACCAGCAAGACCAAGGAGCTGGTGGTGGATTTTAGGAGACCCAGGACCCTCATGGACCCTGTGATCATCAGAGGTGACTGTGTGCAGAGGGTGCAGATCTATAAATATCTGGGAGTGCAGCTAGATGACAAATTGGACTGGACTGCCAATACTGATGCTCTGTTTAAGAAAGGTCAGAGCTGACTATACTTTCTTAGAAGGTTGGCGTCCTTCAACATCTGCAATAAGATGCTGCAGATGTTCTACAAGACGGTTGTTGCAAGTGCCCTCTTCTACGCGGTGGTGTGCTGGGGAGGCAGCATAAAGATGAAAGACGCCTCACGCCTGGACAAACTTGTTAAGAAGGCAGGCTCTATTGTAGGAGTAAAGTTAGACAGTTTAACATCTGTGGCAGAGCGACGGGCGTTAAGCAAACTCCTGTCAATCATGAAGAATCCACTGCATCCACTGAACAGTGTCATTTCCAGGCAGAGGAGTAGCTTCAGTGACAGACTTTTGTCACTGTCTTGCTCCACTGACAGACTGAGGAGATCGTTCCTCCCCCACACTATGCGACTCTTCAATTCCACCCGGGGGAGTAAATGCTAACATTACTCAAAGTTATTGTCTGCTTTTACATGCATTTTTATTACTATTTAATTTAATATTGTTTTTTGTATCAGTATACTGCTGCTGGATTATGTGAATTTCCCCTTGGGATTAATAAAGTCTATATCTATCTATCTATCTATCTATCTTTCTATGCAGTGGTATAAAGGTGGTGTGGACAGAACGGTTATTATCTATGTCTGATGGATTCTGCTAGAACACTTTGTGTGTTTGTTTTTATCATTTCCTTTATTGTCTTCTTGGCACCTGACTTATTACTTTTAGTTTTTGAATATGGTTCTTGGATTTTGACATTCTCTCTTTTAGTCTTCTGGTTTTGATGCTTTGCCTGTTTAAACTCTTCTCCTGGCCATTCCATTCAAATTGGTTACATCCCATTGATATCTTGGAAGAGAGTCTGGTTCCTGGAACCTGATGCTGTTGAGATTGCCACCAATAAACCTGGGGCACTATTTGGATTTAGAGTAGCATCATTACTAAAAAAACAACATTAAAATAAATTCATTCTTTATCTGGGTACTGTCTACTAATAATAATGTTTAGATCAAGGAAGTTTTATTCTAGGTGAGTTGCCCTCCCAATCCTTACTGGAATATGAGGTTCCACATACAAGCATATATAGGAATTATCTATTTGTAAAACTGGAGAAAATGCTCAGTGGTTTCAGATTACAAGGCGTAATAATGTTTCATGGGCCTCTCATAGGAAACAGAGAGTACAGTTTTAGAAGGTGCTGTCATCTTGCTGGACTGAGATTCCAACCAGAGATGGTTCCTGGCTTGCACTTAATGTAGCCACAATAGACTCCTTTATATCTAATTGTATCACAGTATGGTGGTGGTTTGCAGACTTTTTCATTAGGATGGGGGATATGGAAATTCAAGTGGAGGAGTCTCAAATATCTAAACCAGACTATTTAAGTTATAATTTCGTTTTGGTTTGTTTATTTTTGCATAATTGGCTTTCTATTCAGAACATAAACCCAAGGGCTGCCTTCTGTAAAGCAATGAAAAATTAAGTTGTTTTTTAGCTCATCTATCTAATGAGGCTTTTGATAGCAAAAATGCTTTTTTCAACAAACTTACTAGAATTGAGCCATTTTCCGTCAAGGTAATGGCATCACAATCTGGCACAATTGTACTTTTACCTATAACATATACACATGTAAAGTAAAAATTGGTCAATTTTTGCATCCTGTGACAGGGACATGAACAAAAGCAATACAGAACATTTGGTGACTGTGTTTGTAATGGAATAACACTCACACAGGTGATTTCTGCTTTTCTGCCATTGTGTCTCAGGCTGTCAGGCTACATATTTTCTCCTTGTAGAGTGCTAATGGAATAAGCAGGAAGCCACATTTCTACTAATGCCTGTGTGACTATACTTGCTTGAAAATAAAATCTCAAACAGGCCAATATTGGTGGCTCTGTGGGTGAGGATCTGTGCTGAATTCTGGAAAGTTGCCAGTTCAAATCCCAGAAGGGATCATACTTCTTTGGGCCCTTGAGCAAGGCCGTGAAACAAAATTGCTCAAGAGGTGCTTTGCAATGGCTGACCCTGTTCTCTGCCCCCCAAAAGTCATACAAAAGACAATGTCCCCTCAAGGATTAACAAAGTGTATCAAATCAAAATCAAATTATTATTGCAAGCTGTAGACTCTATGTCTCTGATCTGTAATAAGTGGATCCTGTAATGAATGAATGGATGAAACCACCATTTTCATCTTGATTGAAGTATACTTCCAATTAGCATGTACAATTGTTTGTATCAGTTGTGATGCTGACATTAAGATACTTTAATTTAAATGAGATACCTGACTAGGGTCTATGCCGCCACATTTTAAGTATTGTGTACTTTGCCTGAATCATCTCCAATATAGCTAGAATTATTATACTTTTGAAATACTGTTCAGCAGACATCTAATACACCAAAATTTAAAAGATAATTGTATTTCTGGTTTTTAAATACATATTGGTACTTGCGAGCAACAGTTACATAAAGCAGGTTCTGGCCAGTTCTACAAGGTCTGCCTGAGAATTAATGTACATTCAATATCTTCAAGCTTACTTCATGAAATTGCACCATTTTGCTCATCACTTGGAATCCCAGGGACTATCTGGAGGTGAAAGTAATCGAAGTACATTGTAATAGCAGAAAATAACTGTGCCTTGCAAAACATGTTGTCAGCAACTTGTTTTCTACCGGGATTCTCCACAGTTTATCAAGCTTGAAACACTGCACAAACTTGGCAGATGGCAAATTAGTAGCAATCTTATCTGAATAGACTTTGTGGGAAAAACTGGAGCACCAACACAAAAACTTACACAAACACAAAAAGGGTATTCCAAATTCTCACATACTATAGGTATGTAATGGGTGCTGAACCTGGTTTTAGATTATTTTAGATAAATTCTGCTAATCCCAAGCTAAAATTCAGAAATAGAATTCAAAATTTTCAGGTACTGTATTGAACAAGCATTATGCACAAACCAATGTTTCCCAAAGTTGCCAGATGATATATTAGTGTCATGCTATGTATTTTTAAATCAGTTCTGCATTTTCCACGACTGTCTTAGAAAACTTCATCCCTAAAAAATTCCTTTGACATTAAAGGGTAACCTTAAAATGAATATAAACCTTCAAGTTATGTTTACCTTTGTTAACAAATATATTACAACCAGTAACATCGCACTGCACGTTACACTTGACTTGAGCATTCATAG
>JANRMT010062813.1:48304815-48363603 GCA_026402145.1 Polypterus bichir lapradei | reverse complement strand
ACACCCCCCCCCCCCCCAAATTGAGAATACTGTTTTCACATAAAGATGCGCTATAGCTCTGCAGCGTATTTGTGACTGCATTCTCGTACCAATGCTTGTGAACTGAAGTGCCTGCATGCACTTTTCGTGGCATTACACGTCTATTTTTTTGAGCATGCCCGTGTCGCTCAAACACAGGAACATATGCTGGTGTACAAGAATAACAAAACAAGTGCACTTTTATTCTACACTATACGTGAAGAAAAAATAAAGGAAGTTACAGTAGGCGGTTGATACGACAGCTTGCGTGGGGCAATGCTAAGAACTGCTGATTTCCAATCCGTGCTATATAAAATCATCCCATTCAAATATTAACAATTCCCACACACCCTTCCTACATTTACGACATGTGTACTTGTTGCAGTGTACACATCTCTCTGTGCTATGGTTCCTATTACACTGAATGAGCACCTGACATTGTACTTTCTTCCCTATACAAATAACATTCGAGTATAGCGCGTCTCCAAATAAATAACATTCGAGTATAGCGCGTCTCCAAATAAATCACATTCAAACTATAGCGCGTCTCCAAATAAATCACATTTCAGTTATAGCGCGTCTTTATGTGAAAAAAAGCCGCGCCTGCCGCGGGGGGGGGGGGGGATCGTGGACGCGACTGAGAGAATGGAACTGAATTTAAAAAAAGCTAACCTTTATAATTATCATGCATTTACACTGGCTCTTACAGACTGACTGAAATCAAATGTATGTTTTTATTCTAAAATAGTTCAATACATGCAATATTATTTGAAAAAGAAGAGCGTCAGATCGGGTTTGAATACACGCTGACGCTGTTACAGAAGGAGTCTGCTTATTCAGTGCAGCACTTTCAACGCACAGTACATGCAATATTATTTGAAAACGAACAGCGTCAGATCGGGCGTATTTTCAAACCCGATCTGACGCTGTTTGTTTTCAAATAATATTGCATTAGTGCGATGATGTTTTTACATATATTGTCTCTTTCATTCATCTTGCGGTTTGTAATCAGTGACCGCGTGTTTTTTCCTCGATCTTGCCAGTTCGCACATGTTGCTGTATGGTGGTGTTTCTTTTGTACTCTAGGACATGCAGAAGACAGAATAGTACAGAGCAGTAAGTTCAGCGCTATATGCAATCAGACAGACAGTCAGGCAGAGAAGGCACTAGATATATAAATAAACAGGGAAGGCATTGTATAATAGATATATAAAAAACAGCTAAGGGGATAGCTATATAGATAGGTAGGAAGGAAAGGCACTATATGATAGGCAGACAGGGAAGCTCCTATATAATAATAAAATTACTGTTATTACTATATAGATAGACAGGGAGTTCAGGCAGGCAGAACGGCGAAGGTTAAAAATAAATAAATTTTCTTCCTAGCGGAGATTCGAACTCGAATCTCTTGAGGTACAGCAAGTCTGTTGCGCTCTAAGTGACGAAATCTTACCAGTACACCACGGAAACTGTTGTAAAAGTCCTGAACCTTTTATGAAAGTGTATTTGCTCTTTGGCTGTCAGGCTTCACACATTTTATAGTTTATGTCTATATTTTGTGACATTTATTACTAAAATATGAAAAAGTTTCTGTTTTAACATTGTGTTTACACAGATTACTGTAGAAACGGAACACACATGAAATGCGTGTGTTCCAAATAACAATCTATTATTTCCACTCTAAAACTCCACTTTACTCCCAGATAATCGAGGCATGAGCTCGGAGAAGTTCGTGCACGTTCTGAGTCGGTGGGGGGATGGAATAGCCAGCTGCTTGCAGTTTGTTTTTATCGGCACATTTACAGGACAAAGGAGGCTAGCGGAGAGGTGAGAGAGGTTTTAAGAAGCGTTTTAAGGTGGGACGGATCTACGAGTTTTTTCGTAGGCTCTGGTAATTCTAGTGTTAAAGAACAATGGGCCCAGATTAAATACATTTAAAAACACAATTATTTGGAATGTATGTGGACTCAATTTTCTCTTAAAGTTCGTAAATAAGATGGAGGATTTCAGGTGTCAGAGCAGATTCATATGAGTCAAGTAATTTGTAAAATTAACATCTTTCTATGCAAGTAGAAGAGTTCTAAAGATAATGATATTCATCTGAATATGGATTTAGTTTAGGGGCAACATGTTCATTATGGTTTAGTTCGTGTTAGAATTTTATCAGCAGCAATTTGATTTTATTGTGATCTGTTGATACTTTAAAAAGAAGACCATTAGAAAGTAAATAGCAATAATCAAATCTAGATGCAATGAAGTATTTTTGAGTCAAATGTGAAAAAGAAAGGTCAGATTATTATTGTTCTGTAGGCAGTGGAAAGATTTCTTGAAGGTTCAGAGATATGATTTTCTAAGCTTGACTTTTTTAAGCATGATCACAAATTACTGAAAGGCCTGCCACAGTCTACCTAGGCAGAAAAAATTAGAATAATTTTTGTTTTTTGCCTAATGGGTTGCAGTTTTTAATTAAACTGTCGTTCCTATGAAAGCTACAGTTAAGTTACATAGAAAAGCAACTGATATGTACAAAAAAATTAGGGATTCTTTAACTACAAATGAGGCACAAATTTGGGTCTGGGCTAACCAAGGTCATTACCAAAAATATCAAAATGATTTATGGAAGGCATTCAAACAGGGTTACTGGGAGCATTTACAAATGGCTGTCACCTGTGAGAGTCAAGAGCATGACAGTGAAGAAAAATTAGACAGCTGCTACCCAAGCAGCTGACAGGCATTACAGCATCTGCTAATGTTACAGACTGGCTGCACAGAAAAGACAGAAACAGGGCATGCACAGATTAAACTGAGGATTGATTGGCTACACAATCAAGGTGGAAACAATGTGCGTCTGCACTCATAGCTGGCCAGAAACAAACAAGACAGCTGTCGACACATAGAACACAAGACAACGGGTCTAAGGTGGAGGTGGATGACCAGACACAAACAAGACAGATACCACGTTGCTGGTGAGGAAAGGCACTAAGGATAAATGAGAATGCAAACCACTTGATTCAATACCAACAGAACAAACAAAGCATTAGACAGAGAGAAGCATATGCAAATAAGCACATTTATTCATTTTTTTCAGCAACAGAACTTAAGAGCAAAAAAATACGTTATCCAATTGTGTTCAGTTCTATTCTGTTTATTTATGTAGAGCACTCTTCACTGAGTGCAGGCGCAGAGTGCTGTGATAAGTTCTCAGGTTAAAGGCAAGTATAAATTTGAAAAAGTTGCTAAATACAGAATTGTTAGACATAAGGATAATGATTTGTTTAAACACACAGGAAAACAAAGTAGTTTGAAACTGATTAACATAAATAAAAAATGGAAATTGCTTAACTGTGGCTAGCTAACAGTGGAGGAGAAGAAAACAAAAACCCCTCCCCTCATGGGCATTCTGTAGTAGTTGGGCATCCAGCAAAATATATCACATGAAAATGAGTAAATAAGTTTGTACAATAATATGTTACAGAGACAGTTCATGAAATGTAGCATGTAACCCCTTCTAACAGTAGAGCACCATCTTAGATGGTTCCTTATATAATAGCAAATAAAACAAAAAGGTTCAGCACAGCGCAGGTGTTCCATGCTTACCTTTGAATTTCATTAACAAGAACTTGACAAATTTTGAAAAAATTCTAAATCGATACACAGAAAAATTAGTTTCTATCATGAGATATTGTAAAACACCAATTTCCCACTGAGTTATAGAAAATGTTATTGGAACTCTTCTGGTTGAGCAAAACAGGTCTTTACAGAAGTATGGAATATTATAATCATGTTTTCTTAGCACACTTTTATCCCATTTGACATTACTCCACATACTGCTGTTAAGACCATAAGAGATATTTTAAATCCATTATCAATGAGATGTGCAAAAATATTTGTCTGAAATGTTTTAAGCATTGGACATTGTATCGGGGTGAATAAAAAACTGTGGTTTTTACAATTTATTCAGTAAGATGTGTAATATTAACTTGTGTCAATAACAGCATCATTTTAGGATTATTTAAGATGCAACTTTAAGTGAAAAAACTATAAACAAGACAGTATGGTGAAGTTTATAAGGAAAAGCTAACATTATTATTCATGGTATATATTTAAACAGGAGTGTAACATGCAAGTGTTTTTTTTGGACAGAAGATTTGGTCAGTGAGTACATGATGATGATGACTCCTAGGATGAACAAGTATTTTTCAAGAGAAAGAAGATATTGGGATGTAGGCAAATAAGACTGAAGGATCTCAGGATATATGTAAATGTATAAACAGATACTAATATAGTGTCATAACTAGTAGATTGTAAAAGCTTTAAGCTCAGATAAACTAACCACTGTGTGTACATTTTTATGAAGGTATGAAATAAGCACTTGGAACTTGTAGTCAACATGTTATTGTTTTTAGCTCAGAGTAGCTTCACTGACAAGTAACAAGACTGATTTGGAAATGATCAATTGTCCGATTTTGTCTGTTACAATTGTTCTCAATTCCATTTCTATTGTATAATCAACCACAAAGACACTCTATAAGGGAGAGGATTTGGAAGCACTTTATTGACATCTTTAGAACACTTCAGACAAATTAAGAAGATAAAGATTGTAATAGCAAAAAGCCAACAAAATATTTGAGACAAAGTCTGTCGCTTGCATTTTGATTTAAATTGTTCAAGTCATATGTTTTGTGAACGCTGGCCCGGACACAGACAGACGGACAACATAGTTCACCCAACACACTTGTTTATTTACAAATAGTGCTCACGTGCACAAACCCCAGTGCCTCCAGCACCGTTCCCCCAATTGTCCAGGCCTCACAGTCTCTGTGCCTTTCTCTTGACCGCCTCCCGTCCTCTCTCCAGCTCTGTCCTCTTCCACCCGACATCCACTAATGACTGGAGGGAGGCGGCCCCTCTTATGGGAACCCGGATGGGCTCCAGCTGCTTCCCGGCAATTAGAGTTGGCCACACCCCTGTGTGGCAGAAGTGCCGGCTGCGCACCCAGAAGCCGTCCGGGTGTCCCCTGTCGTCTTCCCCCCGGCATTTCCTGGTGTGGCGGAAGTGCCGGGCTCCCGGGATAAGCCGGCACTGGGGCGCCGCCTGGCGGTGGCCACGGGTCCCTACAGGGCTGGGCTTCCAAGCCCCCTACCCGAGGCCCCCAACATAACCAGGACGGACGCCCCCTCGCGGTCTGGAGGAGGCACAAGCCCTCCTCTCGTCCTCCTGGGCGTCCCGGCCGGGGACCACAGTTTTAATTTCTAGTGTTTGATATGCCGGGTTTCTCTTTAAATAAATGTTTAGATTAAAATAAAGTTTTGGTATTTTGCTGAAACTACCTTCTGATTAATTGTGACACTAGCAATCACCAGGGGATTGAAGGTTCTGTAGAATGAGGGACTGTTATACATGTCCAGGTTCTGTAGAATCGTAGCCCTGGTCATAAGAGGTCACTGCAAAACACAGTGAGAGCTGTAGTGAGTCTAAGAGTAAGAAGTCTAGTTATCTAATGGGGAGTGATTCTGTTTAGTTTTAGCTATTGCAGGGGTTGAAAATGGAGCAATATTGATCCCAGCACTGTGCAACCTGCCATTATTAAAGTTTTCAGCAATGGGGTAAACTGAGAGCCAGATTAATTTTAACCATTCCTTTCAAGTATCAAAAATTAACAGCAAAATTAGTCTCAGTAGCGTGCAGCCAGCCCTAGCTAAAGATTCTGGAGTTAAGTAAGTTAGAGAAAAAGGGTAGGGCCTTTACTTTAAAAAGAACTCAAAGCATAGTCACGGTAATAAAAGCAGTCTATTTATCTGGATTTTTCAGGTGTCTACCATTGCTAAGAAACACTTGTGATAAGAAAAGCAGTATGATATAGAGAGAATCGGCACTAAAGATTGAACACATAGCACAGATGGAGAAATGACCAAACACTTTCACCACAAAGCTTACCAACAAACAGTCAACATTGAAATGGATTGCAGCAAATATCAAAGTGAAGCTCAATGCAATCTAACAATGCAAAATATTTATAAAAATTAATATAATTGAAACAATAAGCTTGACAGTATAGGTGACACGTTGTCACGTATGGTATGGAGAAATAATATATAATACAGCATTTTGATAATAAATAGGAAATATCAAAAATACTTGAATAATACATATCTGAATCACTGACCACTAATGGATTATTGAGAAACCGGTAACTAAAAGGTACGTTTTCAGGTCAGTTTGGAGTTTATTGAGACCAATGTGAATAAATTAGAGGATTTTTTTCTCTTAAGTCCTCAGGAAGTTTTGCATATACTGTATAAAATAACATTTTTATATTGTAATTTTCACAATAACCTAATGAAATTTCCAAGATTGTACATAACTTTGTACCTTTACTCTCAAACCCGACTGTGTACTCTGGCTCATTGCAAGCTATTCAGCTTAATTTAAGTTGGGGTTAAATTCAGGGAAGAAATATGTTGGAGTTAAGTGTTAATGGATTTTACAGTGACACAGATCATACATTCTTCTTCTTGTGTATAATTTCAATGGATGAAGTAAACTTTTGTACTATTAGATAGTGGCTCTGTGCTTAAGAATTGCTTTATTTTAATTTTGTTTTCATAAAAGTGTCTTTATGTGCTTTACTTTCTTGAGATGGAGAAAGGGAGATAATGGTGAGATGTTTAATTTAATTAAGGTAATTTTCTAAACAAAAGGTTATCATAAATGGAATCACACAGTGATCAATAGTAAGGGCACAGTCTTTTTTAATTTGAATAAGTGATTTACATAGCATTTTAATATTTACTGATACATTTATTGATACATTCAGCAATGTATACCAATATGAATGAATCATAACAGAATTAACATTTTTCCCAATATGTCTCAAAATATATTTCATGATATTAATAATTGAAACATATGACACACAGAAGGAAAAAAAAAATGATAAGAGTATTAGTATACTCGTATTTTAATAGAAGAGGGTTATTCAGGCCTGGTGTTTGAAAGTAGGTTTAAGTAATGATGAGTTGAGGAACTGACCATTTTCTGCAGCCGGATAAGTAGTGTGTCATATAGCAAGCAATGCAGATTGAAATTCAAAGGAGGTTATGTGTAATGTATGTGGTATGCCACATTTAGTAGTCCACAATGAAATAATAGTAGTAAAGAAAGTCCAGAGAAGAGTATTAGAGTCAATCCAGAACTTTAAAGTATTAGTTATGAAGAAGGATTCAAAGCACATCTTTCGATCAAAGCTAACATTGAGTTACTAGAGCCACAGTATAAATATTTGAAATTATGAAGAGAACAAGTAAAGAGGACTCTTAACAGCCCTTTATGCTCTTCAGCTAGAAGAAAGGAGCACAGATGAAAAGTGGTTAAAGGTAGATGTACCATAAATACTCACTCACTTTATTCAGTTCACAGGCTTGCTTTGGGGACATTTAAATCTTGTCTTTACATTATTTTAGACTCTTAAACTATTTTAGTATTAGAATAGCAATAGACTAACCACATGTTTAACTGAAAGACATGTAAACAAAAATCCTACTCTCATGTCCTAATATATATAGATGCCCCTATTAACACTCAGTTGAAACCAAAATAATAAGAACTCCGTCATGTACATACACATAAGCACAAATTAGAGAAAATGATGCTATTTTACAGCGACACTGGAAGTTTTACATTTTTGGAGGATTTATTGTGCATCACCCAGTGGCCATATTCACATGGGTACTAAGTAAGTGCAACAAAATCCATTCCTTTGTAACTGTTCATCAGCCATTACCTCTAATTTCTGGCAGCGTGACACAGTAGAAAGGTAGGCTTTTAAGCTGTGTATGTTCTTTTATGAAGTTTTTAAATTATTCTTTGTCACAGAATTCCATCTCTTAACAAACAACTAGCATGCTAGGAAACTGCCACTATGGAAAGGATGGGTGGATGTTTTATTAATCAGGAAATTAATTTCATTTAATTTGTTTTTGGCTAAGACAATAACTTACAGTAAAGACTCCCACATAAATTTACTTATCTATAGTAATAATAGTTATAGATTATTATACCTGGCTATTAAACTTACTTCAGGAACTAAAATACAGTGGTTTAAAAAATCAATACAAAATTTGCAAACTCAGGAGAGGTTTTCCTTATTTCTTTTGTAGGTTAAATGGTTTTTTAGATTAATTTTACAAACTTCGATTTTTTTGTCTTATAAAACTTTAATGTGATGTCACATTTAGCTTACCGTTTTTGTTCTAACTTACTTCTGTGAATGAGAGTATGATTTATATTGTGATTCTAAGATCTTTTGCTTTTATAATGGCCTTAAGGTTGAGCTGAAAAACAAGAGTGTATGGTTAAAAAAAGCAATGGACACTAAAACAAAGTAAACACCTATATGTTGAATAGCTACGCAATGGCCTTCCTGAAAGGAAGGATTGGTCACTAAAGGAAATTAATGTTGAGGAGGTTAATAAAAATAATAACTGTTTACTTTTATATAGCACTCTTCTAACTTATTCAAAGTGTTTTACATAAACAGTGGGTAACCACTTCAGCCACCACCAGTGTGTACCATCCACCTTTAAAATGCAAACGGTAGCCATTGTTGTGCCAGAACAATCATCCACATATTAGGTATTAGGTGGTGAAGGTGTGAGAGTGCCAGTCTGATCTGGCTGTGGTGGGAAAATTAGCCAGGACATCAGGAAACACTCTACACTTTATTGTAGGAAGACCAGGGATATTTTATGACCTCAGAGAGTCAGGACTTGAACTTTACATCTAATCCATAGGACTTTGACAATTTCTACCGCACAGTGTCCCTGTCAATGTACTGGGACATGGGTTCACAAACAGGTCATAGCGGATGCGCCCCAATGGCCTCACCAACACCTCTTCAACAGCAACCCAGGCTTTCCCTAGATGGTCTCCCAACCAAATACCGCTCAAGTGCAAACATGCTTATCTTCAGTTGGATTACCTGTTCTTAAGTGCTTGTGGTATGGTCCTCCAGAAGCTAATGGACATTGGCATACAAACTAACCAATTAGATTATTGATTAACATGTTGACGTACTTTGTACCCTCTTGAATTTAATAAAAGTGAGTACATTTATCATAATTCTGTATATTTTAAGGGGTAAAAATAGAGTAGCATAAAGAAATCATCTGGAGAAGAAAACAGCCATCAGCCTTTTATTTATTCCAACCTGCCATAAACAAAAAATCTAGATCCAAGCAGAGGAGAGAAACAAGTCTTCTGACAGCAGTTAGCTTTTGTTTCTTTAATTTATTTTAGGGTGAATACATTTTGCTTTTTTTTTGTTCCAATTTATTATTTTGTGTTTGAAATATGAAGAATCCAAAGGTAACTTAATTTAAATGAATAGCACATTATTTTATGTTTAGAGCTGTTGTTTTATTTTAGTGTCATGTTTGGAAATTCCTGCAATGCCATTTTATTTTTTCTATGGGCACCACCATTTTGTGAAGCGGTTGCTAGAACACCATTGTCAATTGACAGGTCACTCACTATACATTGAAAATATTTTTTTTCATTATGTAAATGGAAAACTTGACAACAGGTTGAATAGCGTATAAACAAAAAACTTTATTTTTCAAATGTCACTTCTTTCTTCTGTGTTCCAATGTCCTTGTGTACCCCTGACATCTGTCATTAGTTATAGCATTTCAATGCAAAAAATATATATATATTGTATATATAATATATTAACATTATATTTTTTACAGGTCATACTAATATGCCTGTTAGAAACTAAGCTTTATAGTCGGTGTCTTTATAATGCCAAGCAAATACTGTTTTCCACAATCTTATGTGGTTTTCACCATTTACTTAACAGATGCATTTTGTGAAGAATATCGACATGACTACATGAAACTAACATGCTAGCAGTGTTGATAATAAGGCTTTCAGACTTAAAGTTTCATTCTGCATTATTTTACTTAGTAACTTATAATTAAATTTATGTGACAACTGTGAAAATAAGGGAAAGCTGATGGCAAGGTAGTGCCACCATCTCCCAAATCCAGCATCCTGTGTTTGAATCCAGTATGCAGTTTGTACACTCTCCCTGTGTACTGATTTCACAGGACAGCAGCAAGATGGTTTGAATAGAAATTGTGAAATGAATCATAACTCGTGTAATAAGCAGAGAGTTGTAACCAGGAAGTGAAAAAAAAAAACCAAAAAAAAAACCAAAATAATAAAGTAAAAACGGCAAAAATTGCAAAACAAAATAACATATACATAACCAGAGCCAAAACAAACTAAGTGTGTAAGGACTAGGGAATGTGCTCATTTCCAAGAGACATGTACTGAAAGATTTCAAGATGGATCATCATTTCTTTGCCGTTCACTGTTAGCCTAGCTAACCTGATACTGTATGTCAAAGTGTATGATCATTAAAGTGCAAAAACAATTGTCAACTGAAGGCCAGACACCACAATATGGATCTGCTAGAATTATTCAAACTGAAGTTAAGCATCAGTTAGTTTACAAATCTGAGTAGGCATGAAATTCAGATACTATTGTTGTTTTAAACAACATTTTGCTGAAAAAAACTCTGTGGGCTTACACTTGCACAAGTCAGACTTTATTCTAGACTGATGGACATCAACTTCGAGAACCAGCCATGTATGGTCACAACCTCATGCCCACCAGATATCCAATAGCAGGTTAAGCCAAAACACTCTCAACTATCACATTAAAATTCAGGTTAGCCTAGTTTGAGATTTACAAGTTCAAGCATTTTATTGTCACTGTATAACACAACAAAATTATTTTTGTGACAACACCAAGGTCCATTTAAAACCCAAAAGGCAAATAGCTGAAATACATAACAATACAATAAATACAAATAAGAATTAACCGTGAAAAATATGTTCAAAATATCAGCAAGATGGCATATACTGTATAATGTTAAATATTCAAGTCACCAGATAAGACTATTACTGTTTTTATGACCCACTGCAGGGCTTTTTTGGAGGATTTTGTGCAGCCAATCTATAATGTTCTCTTGCAGTTAGTCAAAATGTTCTCTATTGTGCACCTGTAAAAGTTGACCAACAGCTTCTGTGGGAGGTTAGTTCACCTTAGCCTTTTCAGAAAGTGCAGGCGCTGTTGTGTGTTGCCTACTACCACTGAAGTATTGTCAGGCCAGGAGAGGTCTTCTGTGATGGTGACTCCTAGAAACATAAAGCTGAAGACTCTCTTGTCAGCCTCTGCTTTAATAGTTACTGGATTGTAAGTGGTCTTTTTAGTGTTCCTAAAGTCCACGACTTCTTTGGTCTTTTTGGTATTTAAGATCAAGTTGTTGGTGTCACACTACTCTGTCAGGTTCTGAACCTCTTCTTTATATGCAGCTTCACCGTTGTTTGTAAATGTGTTCTATTAAGATGTTTGTTCATAGTAATCTGTGGTTTGCTATTATTATAGTGCCCATAAAAAGTATTCACCCCCTAGGAAGGTTTCACATTTCATTGTTAAACAAAACAGAGTCACAGTAGATTTAATTTAGCTTTTTTGATATTGATCAAGAGAAAAAAGACTTTATTGTCAAAGTGAAAACAGATCTCTGCTAAATGGTCTAAATTATTTACAAATATAAAGGATGAAAAATTGATCACATAAGTTAATATAACACCATTAATATAACACACCTAAACCATCACTGGTGCAGCCAGGTGGTTTCAGAAGTCATATAAATTAGTTCATTGGCGATCACCTCTCTGTAGTCAAGGAATTTCAATTGATTATAGTATTGGTGAACCTTATTTGAGCCACTCAGGACTGCCAGGTAACAGTGTCTAGTGATGCCACCTCTTCATGGTATAAAATCTCAATCCAGACTCTTTTCCTGAGTAGTTCCTAGTTGCTGGAACGAGCTACCCACCTCCATCTGTACTGCTGACTCCTTGAATCTATTTAAGGAGCAACTGGTAACCCATCTATTTTGTGGAAATTTGTCAAACTGATTGAAAAATAAAAAAAAACTTTTCCCTGTGATCTTTCATACTGTTTGTTGATTTGTTGTTACATTAAGTTTAATTGGTTTATTGATTTGTTAATCTGTGTTTGTAAATTAATTAGCTGTTACATTTTTTCACTTGTGGCAATCAACTTTTTTTACCAGTACTACTACAATTGATGAACTAACAGGACGTAGCCTAATGTTACTTGACTGTGTTTACCTCTTTTCTAAGTCACTTTGGATAAAAGCATCTGCCAAGCAAACAAATGTAAATGTATTTGGAAGGATCAGCTTGTGGAGAGTCTGAATGGCTGCTAAAAATGCATCTATGAAATGCTGACCTGAAGGGGGTGAACATTTGTGCAATTAATTATCTTGTTACAATTATTTTTCACACTTTGCCAAATTAAATTCACAGTGATTCAATGTTCTATGATAATAAAATATGAAAATGTCCAAAATTATGAATATTTTTTATAGGAACTGTAATTATTAATCAGACCCCAAACAGGAAGAAAGGATCCCCACTTCTGCTCTGAAACATGTGCAAATTCTATTTTCTTTAACAGCCTAAAATATTTTTGAGAGAGGCATGGAAATAATGGAAAGATATTGTAAAATGTTAAAACAGTATCTGTTTACTCTAATTAATATTTCATGTCATTTTTCAGTGAAATTTACATTATGCAGACTCTGCTGACACATAAGAGTGCACTTTATGCCTTGACTACAGTTATGTAATACTTTTGTTTTGTGTCAGCATTTAACTATATTGCCAACTTTAAAAGAACTCTAAATTCGGTACTTTCTCTCTACTAATCCACTATTTTTTTCATCTTGTGATTTAATATGTCAACATAAACTGAACTCATGTCAGTATTCTAGCATTCCATGACAAATTAACCTGCCTATCAGACTCAAATCCTTAATGCTCCAGAAACTTCAAAATTAGTTTTATAATCATGGGACAAACATCCCAAATATTTTGTAAAAGCTTTCTGTTTCATTTAGACAACTGACAAAAAGTTCACTGACAAAAATGTCCAGTCACAAATGCTTGCAGGCAAAATGAGTAAACCAACAAATGCATTCAATAATGTTTAAATATTTAAGGTAAGGTAAACCCATTTGGTAATAATACACATTTAAGGTAAGGTGGGCACATTCCGACCATACAAATTTCACCACTACTTATCCATCTATTATCCAACCCGCTATATCCTAACTACAGGGTCACGGGGTTCTGCTGGAGCCAATCCCAGCCAACACAGGGCACAAGGCAGGAAACAAACCCCGGGCAGGGCGCCAGCCCACTAAGGGCGCACACACACACACACACACACACCAAGCACACATCAGGGACAATTTAGGATCGCCAATGCACCTAACCTGCATGTCTTTGGACTGAGGGAGGAAACCGGAGCACCCGGAGGAAACCCACGCAGACACGGGGAGAACATGCAAACTCCACACAGGGTGGGCCTGGGAAGCGAATCCACTACTTATGCATTACATATATATAAATATAATTTCAACTATGATATAAAACCCCTTCATAAATTGTGATTATACCAATAAAAAGGTAATATCGTAGAAAGACTATATTTTATAAAACTGAAAAAATGTAAAATTAAATATAGCAGGACAAAACATATCATGTGAGGAGAAACCCTATACACAAAATGAGTAAAAATACAAAACTGAATATAATAGAAAAACTGCACAATTTATAGTGCCTTATTATGTGGAATCTCTTGCAAAAAGTCTAATGTTAATCTGTATTAAATGTTGCAGATGGCAATTAAGTTGGACATATCTTGACTTGGACACATCTAGCTCTGGAGGGAAAGAATCCACAAGTTCTGCTAAAGCAGCAGGGACATAAAGTCAATAACATTTTACCGTGCAGGTAAGCCTTTTTGGTTTCTATAAATGTCTGATTATATTCAATTCCTGCACTTTTCTAGCTGCACCACTAGAAGGCATACATTCTAGTAAACATGAAATGTGAATACCAGGCAGAAAACCAAAGTGATATATTTACTCACTAAGCATATTCTACCCATGCATATTTATCATTGCACAGTTTTCTTAGCATGTTTCAGTTCAGTTCAGTTCCTGATACCTGCTGAAAGAAATTCTTTATTGCTTTCTTTTTAATAGGGTTACCATATTTCCAAACCCAAAATAGAGGACACAAAATTAAAAAAAAAAAATACTGTAGGGAGGGGGTTGTGTTGTGGTGTTCATATGATGTTTGTTAAGAATTAAAATTTTAAAAAGGACATGACTTGAAAAAAACCTGATTGGGAACATTGCACCAGAGTGTAAAAAACTGACAGTTTTGTAAAATTCACTGAGACGCCTACTATTATGAACTGAAACCAGGACATATGACAGATCCTTTATTTTAAATATACTTGAATATGCAATTCAATAACGGAAAGAATTATGCTGGGTCAGCTCTGTTGAAGCTGTTATAAATATTGGAGAAATGGATCACTATTTTCTTGCATCACACACCTTTAGTGTTGTTTATAATTTTCTAGGTGTGATTTTTAATTATTCAATTTCTGCTGCACATATTGCCCTAATGGATTATACCAAAATAAACTTTACTTTTACTCATTAAGGAGCCATGCCATGCATTCAGATGAAACCAGATTAATATTGAGATGTTTTTTCTTTTATTTGTCTTTTTTATCTCATATTTACTTAACTATATCTAGGCCTTTAAGTGATTCCTTTCAGACTTAGTTAATTTGTACTCTGTGTAGTCGGTAAAAAACTGTTAAAATAATGTTGGTTAGTGATATACTGTGCTCATTTTTGACGGTACAATTAAAATTATTATTGCTTATACAGTATATTGTGGCTTTTTAAATCTGCTTATTTGATTCCTGGATCACAGATAGCTGAAATCAGCCTTTGCAGGACATTCTTAGACATATCCACATGCACTCACACTAAGCCCATTTATGTTTGACCCTGACCAAGCAAGACAGAGTTCAATATTTGTGACCTTGAACTGCTTTAAGCAGGTGTTCTTATGGTGGAGTGGATGTATGAGAATTATAACTCCATTTTTCCTAAAATGTTTTCCCAAAATAGACAGTTGCAACTATATTCTTAAAGGAATATATTACCTTTATTTGAAGCTGCTCAAATACCAACATATAGTTAGTTAATAAAAACAGTTTCTGTGCAGCATTTCAACAGAACTGGGTCATACATTTAAATTGCTACATTCATTTAATATCATTTGGTGGTTTGTTTAAAGAAACACCTTGGATGTGAAACTGATCTGGAATAGAAAAAACTTAATTTCTGCAAGCCAATAAAATTCCGTCATGTTTAAGTGAACTTTCGCAAGATCAAAGCATGCATTTATTGATCTCCAGTGAAATCTGAGAATGTAAGTCACCATTTGACTCAGTGACTAATTCATTTTCCATTTCAAGTAAGATATTTGTCCTCAGTGTCAAAGTCAGTTCCACATATTCTACACTCCACAACCAAGATGCAATATTGTTGTACTTCATTGCATCAGCAGATATTGTTCTTTTTATTTTTAGCTTACTGTGCTTGTTACTGTATTTTAATTTAGTAAAGGTGATAAAGGTCCTCTTAAAAAATAATAAAAATAAAAGAAAACAGTCATTGCTTAAGGGGACAAGTGTGATACTTTAGCACAACAATAAACAGGCTCTTTTTAAAACTTTTTTTCCAAATCTGTATGAATGATCTATTATATTTTCTACACATTAAGTACAGTACATACTGACCTATCATTTGAACTATTTTTATACTTGTGTTATGATTTTTATATGCCAAACACCCAACTCAAGAGATAAAGTATGCTGATGACAAATGTGCATAAAGGAAGATACACAACAAATTATTTCAGAATTTATATGTCAATGTTTAATATGCCACATTTGTCAAGTATGGTAATTGGGCCATGCAGGACTTACCTTTTGAGAAATAGCACTATATAGTTTACATGGAGGACTTTCATTATCTGCCTTCCAATAGGTGAACATCAAAAAATGTGTGTTAATAATCACTGAAATAATACAGCAGCAAACGTGCCATTTGCAGTCTTCTTCTTGTTTGGGTGCATCATTGATGCTGTTCTACTTCATTAATGTCCTGTAGGCCAATGAATTGAGCCCACAGCAGAAAAGGTGACTGGAGTACTAAATTCCTTTATACAAGTTTAATGTTTGGAAGCTTTGTGAAGGTTGGCTTCACAAGAGGAAAGCAAAGAAACCAGGATATTAACATCCCCCCCAATGTGAGGCATTTTGTAACTCTACACAAGAAAAAAGGCAGTTACTCCTCATCTTTGTAGTAAGCTTCAGCTGAAATGTGAAATAGCTGCTAGATAGAAAGATAATTCACTTTAAATGTTTGTGATGAAGGAACTTTATTAAAAGCTAAAAAGCATTAAAACTAATATAATTCAAAGTTCAGTTGACTGGTGCAGAAAGGCCACATAAGTCAAACAGGGCTTATTTGTTTCTTTTTCTCTGTCTTTTTTATATTTTATGTTTTCTTTTTATCATTTCATTGTATAAATGGTGATTTGGGTTTTACTTAAATCAAATTAATGTTCTGTTAAAAAGTTGCTTTAACTGTTTTACTTCTACTTCATCAACTTCCTCAAATTCTTTATAGAAATCCCATTTACTGTATTCATACTAGACACATTTTGAATATATTAATACTAACATGTTTTTAAATAAGACTTTGGCTTCTTCTTTGCTTTAACATGCCCAACATAATTGAACTTATCTATGATTTATCAATGGTTTTCATGTCAGTTGTGGCTTTAAAAAATACTGTTTGTACCCCTTGGTCTGCAGTGTAGGTAATAAATTTCTTCCATTCCAAAAAAATAAAGAAAAATCAGCATTCCTCCTTGAATAAAAGAAAAGCTTTGGTATTTGTGTTATGTTATTTAACCAATTATAGTATGGCAGTGACTCCTTTATTAGGTACACCTGCTTGTGTTATATAATTTGGCTGCTTAATGATAGTACCATTTTTGTAAATAACAACTGATCATATACAGTATACTTTTTCAATTAAGAGAAAGAATGACTAAATATAAAAGTCTTTTTTTATATGGTTTGGAAGTGGCTACCAATTTTCAGGAGAACAGAATGGCCTGATGTTTCCCATGAAACAGTGTCATTGATAAAATTATAATGAGGGGTTCACCAAGAAAACATCTGGGTAATGGCAGTCTATCTCCTTATAACTAACTACAGCATTTATGTTAAAACAAGCATATCATCAGAAATACAAGAAGAGAAGATACAATTGCCATGTACTAAGACACCATTACTCATGATAGGATCAGCCATACAGGTTGTGGTATAGAAAAACATATGAATGGGATACTTTAATGTTGACGTGAGTCTTTTGAAGCACATTTGACAACTTGCTTAGATTATGTACTGATGATTTCAGGCTTTTCAGAGTACTACTGGAGAGTGAAATCTTTTCTTAAGTATGTGATCCTAATAAAATAACTACTTATTGCACATTTAATACCAAATGTTAAAGGTCTGTGTCTGTCCAACCCCATGATTGTCCATTTGTAACACAATATCTGTTTAAAAGGGACAGGCAGGCATGAATGCTCCATGAAACAAAATAAAATGTTATTACTTTGGTAATATACTGTATACTTGTGAGCTGTGCTGACTGTTATTTTCTTATGCAAGCCAAAGATTTTAGAAATAATATGCACTTAGAAATAATAATGGCTGTTATTAACACCCAGACAGTCGTATGCATAGATGTCTGAGAGATGGCAAGGGAGAAAGAAAGAAGCATAGTTAGGGAGTCAGAAAGCAAAAAAACAAGACATCAAACCCAGAACCTGTAAACCTAAATCAAATTCAAAATAAACAAGCAAAACCATCAATGAACTACAGATCCTTAGCTCTTACTAACACTAATTCTTGTTGTTTTGAATTAAATTCACTCAGATGCATGTTACTAGGTGCTGCCATCTTACACAGGAGAAGTTTTGTGTGTCACATGATCAACAACAGCCATAGAACTATCAACAACATAGATGCAAGGATAGATACAAAATGGTGGTGCCCACGACCAACAATTATTTCAACATGGCAGCAAAATAATATCACTGTTATAGCGATAAAGATAGTAAACAAGGATAATAATAATTCATACCTTTTGAGGAGCACAAAAAAGATTGATTATAATGGTGGGTGAGTAAGAAATATAGAAAACTCAAAATCACAGCAGCTCGATACCCAGGTACAGTATATGATTCATTGCCATGGTTATGCTCCTGAAGACTGCTCTTGGCTTCCTGCTAATGTTGCACATTCTCCAATTTACTTTGACTTTAATTAAAAGTCTCCATCCCTGTTAAGCCCAATATACACTTTTAGTGTCTAAATCTTAGAACAGGGAATTTATGATTTAATCAGAAATCGTAATATTCTTATATCCAATTTATATTATATATAATTTTTAACTGTGATTCTGTCTTGTGATTGTGACATCATCAACTGCACCATTTTGAGTTTTGGTTTATTATGGTACCACATGTCACTTAGGAAGGTGACTGCATGCACAACTGTGTGTGTAACACCAATATAAACTTCCTATTTGAGAACTGTTTGAATGTTGTTGCAATTAAGGGAAGACCTTTTCTTAGAGATGTTATCGGATTAATATTTCTAGTGTCATCTTTTATAAATTTTAGAACTATTTTCTTGTTATTTGTTTTGTTTTATTATTTGTACCATTTTTGGTGATGTTACAGCAATGCCATTCTGAGCCATTATTTCTCAATGGATGCCACCATTTCATGTGGCTTTTTCATGGGCTGTGAACAAAGTAAAAACTGAATAACATAGATTAAAACCAACAGTATATATTAATGATTAAATAAAATTATCCCATTTTAAAAACTGAGGAAATTAAAATTGTAAAAGAGAAAGACATATTCAGACAATCCTGGAGACCTCGCAAACTACCTGACTACCCCTTCCTGGGCATCTCTAATAGCGTCTGCTAGCTGTCTACTCTGATAAGAGAATCTTTCCATCCATTGATTCCGTTGCACCTTTAGCTGAGCTGACTTTTCTATATGCAGGAGAGCAGCTTGGCAGTAAATCAGTGGCACATCAAAATTTTGAGAAGAGAAACAGAATAGAGGAGTGTTATTAACAGTTTATAGATATTGCATTGCTTATATTTTTGAACACATATTACAAACAAACAGAGATGCAGTATGCATAGCTAATCAGCAGCTCTAGTCAGGTTATGCTAAACTAAAGTAGCACACCTTTAACCTGGATTTAAAAGATGAGCCTAAAGGGACATCTCTTTTAATTAGCAGGCAGCTCATTCCACGGCTACAGTGCACTGTAACTAAAAGCTCAACCTCACAATGATATGTTATTAATCCTTGGAATCTTAAGCAGACCTTGAGATATCAATGTGTGCTCTGGTTGTTAATGATAAGTTCAGATAAGTAAGTAGGACTTTTTAAGGATTTTAAAATCAGTCCTAGGCTTAACTAGTTTCTGGTTAACATAATAAGCTCTTGAAGCAGCAGTTTGAATTTTCTGAAAACTGCATAAAGAACTGTGGTATACCAGTCCGCGGCTTAGAAAGAATGGCCGTTTTAATAACTAACAAACTGGCTAGCTTATTCTCCATGGGTGCACTCACGCAGCTGCGGGGAGTTGGTTTAGTAATTGGGGTGAGACACACCTGCACGTGAAGGTGTGGTCTTTCTCAATTGCTTCATCAGCTTCCTGATTGAGATGTTGCACCCACAAAGCCTTGTAAGAATGAGATGGCACAAGAGAAAGGGAGGAAAAAGACAAGAAAAGAGAGCAGAGGTTAAAGGATGGGAGAAGAAGTAGCTAGGCGAGAGAAAAC
Source organism: Polypterus bichir lapradei (assembly GCA_026402145.1). Lineage (NCBI taxonomy): Eukaryota > Metazoa > Chordata > Cladistia > Polypteriformes > Polypteridae > Polypterus > Polypterus bichir. Next base: position 48,343,658 of record JANRMT010062813.1, on the reverse strand, counting down.
AAGCCAGTGTAATGAACGGAAGTAGGTGGATGAGACTGAAACCCCAAAGAGGAGCGTGTGGCTTTCACTCAGGAGGGGGCTGTGAGTCTCTCCTATTGAGCAACTTGGGAGCAGAAGCAACCATCATGCTCTGAAAGTACTTTCGCTGGATGAAGCCAATGGCAGAGATGGAAGTACAGAGCTCTCATGCTGGTTGGGGCCGGGTTAGGGCAGAGGAAGCCTTGGATCAGATGGATGTCTGCACTTTTTGGTTGATGTCTCTCCCTGCTGCAAGGTCAGAATAGGATAAGTTGGAGAGGCGTCAGTTTTAAAGGAAGGCACTAGGGATTGTGGATTTGCAATGTTTCGAGCACTGTGTTGTTTTAACTTCATTTTATTGGATTTTAACCTTCGGCAGACATCTTCATTTTTTGGATTATTTATTTATTGACATTTAGACCACTTCACTTTTTGACCAGTTTATTCTAATAAAAGCACTTGAAAACTTTTCACCATCCCCTTGCTTCATGTGTGTTTTGTCCTCATCTGCCATGCTTATCTGGTTATGTTGTCGACGGTGTTGGGTTCAAGAGGCTGCCAAAAATAAAGAGGGAGGATGGAGCCAAACTGTACCATCACAAGAGAGATTTGAACAGTCAGTGAATAATACATTGCAGTAGTCAACCCTACTAGAAATAAATGCATGAATTAATTTCTCAGTATCCTACATATTTAGAAAATGTCTTAATTTTCCAACATTTTTAAGATGGAAAAACATGTTTTGGATATTTTTGTAATGTGTGCTTTAAATGATATGGTAGTGTCAATAATAATGCCTAAATTTCATTATAGGAAATCCCCTGCTTGGCACCTCTGTCTAGTGAACCCCCAACAATGTCCCTTTTTTCAACTACATGGTCATCAGTCATGGATCATCCCAGTGTTCATCAATGTTTCACTCCTTACCCCAGTACATCTCCCTGTGACAGAGTAGTGGCATGAATGACTCCCTTCCACCCTCTGCAGTTGGTCTTTAGGTCCGATGTTACAGCCTCAGCTCCTGTCATTCCTCCTGAGCCACAACTGAAAGTTATTCTTCTCTGCCTCTTCTGCCAGCTCTTTTCCTGCTTTCTGTCACTTAAGTCCAGTAACTCATATGCCATTAAGCAGGCAGCATACTGATTTGCTGCTAAATCCAATGCATCCTACCTCAACAGATCAAGGGGTTGAACTCCACTTGACCCTTCTGCACTTGGCAGCCAGCTTGGAGTACTTGGTCTTCTTCCTCTTGTGGGCAAATTCTACTCTCTCCTCACATGGGACTGTCAACTCACTATGTCTGGCCAAAGACATCATGTGACAATCTTCTGGGGAAAGTGCAGTTGTCGTCTGAGGTCAACTCTTATCTTCCACTCCTTGCCAGTTACAAGAAGTTGTTTTCAAGATTTTAATAATGCCATCAGCTCTCTCACCCACATACTGGATGTGCTATCCTGATGATGGTGTCACACCTCTATTTGCCTTCTACCTATTGATCTCTGAGTTTAGCCTGTTTCCTCAGGACTTAGTTTTGTCACCATCTTTACCGTCCGTTGTGATAGCTGTTACTGTAGCTTTGTGATAACCCATTAGGATGTGTTTGAGGTTTGTGTTTAAGGTGTCTCTTCGATATCAAACCACTGGTGTAAGTTGCAAGGACAAGGTTGAGTGTTATGGGTGGATCTGATTAGAAAGCTTAGCTGGGCTTGTAGAATTCTCCACAGATAAGACCAATGAACTGATCTATTAGCAATAGATTTCCATGTTGTCCAGCTACCATGGCACCCATGTGATGCGGTCTTGACCTTGGAACACTTCTCCTTCATCTTTGACATCTCTGGCTTCTTCTTCCTTTTTGCTGGCCCTGGATCACAAGAGTGAAGTCTCTCCTGTTATATAGTGGGTCTGCAGCTTAACAATCAGGTGCCCGTTTTAGAAAAATAAATAAATAATTACCTGGCTGGCTCAGTGTCCTTGGGTGTGCATGCTTGCGCAGCTACGGGAGGTTGGTGTGGAAACTGAGACAGAAGAAGCTGCATGTGAAGGTGTGTTCAGTCTTAATTGCTTCACTGGCTTTCCGTAGTTCGTGATTGAAGTGCTGCATCCACAGATGCTGATAAAAAGGGAGCCAGCATGGCAGAAAGGGGAATTGAATGAAGAAAGGAAGAAAAGGCAATTGAGAAGTTACTAGTCAGCAAGAGACGATCGAGTCATCATCGTTCTGGGGTGGATTTGTTCCCTTGCTAAACAGTTCAGGGGTAGAGGGGAACTGGAATAAACTCCCTAGGAATCAAGAAGGTGCCATATGTTGTGCATGAGGAAGATGGGAGAGCTGATTTGAAGTGATATGGCAGATGTGCCAAGGGAGGCAGTCACATAGAGAGCCAGCTGAGGAAGGGACCGTAGCTGCAGATGTCTCCACCAACTGCAGGACTTTTAAAGCGAGAATGGTGGGGGGGGGGGGACGTGTGAGCATCGGATTGAGAGTTCTCCCAGGACCCATGGTCACAGAATCCCAAGCCTGTCAGTGAGGGTTAACTGCATCTGTTGGCAGAACCAAACAGGATAAAGTGAGGAGATGTCAAGTAAGAAGGGAAACATTGGGGCTCGTGATTTGATTTTATGGACTGATCTGTCTGTGGTTTTAACATAATTTTATTCTGACTATTTATGGACTTGTTTTTAATCTCCACATGGACACTTAATTTTAAAGAATTATTTATTTATTAAACACTTTTTGCCCTGCACTATTTATTTGGACACTGTTGTTTTCGATGGTTTTAATAAAAGCACCTTTGACACCTATATGCACCTACCCCTTGTCTGGCTGTGGTATGTGTGCCATTGAAGAGCTGGTCATTAGACTTTTTCAGCTCTATGACCAGACTGATCTTTTTCTACTTGTACCCCAGGGTGACAAATTTCAGTGGTAGCTTCAAGGCATTCTTTCTAAAGAGCCCTACTTGTTTTTGTGTAATATTACTTTTGTGTAATAGTTATTAGATTTACATGTGTTTCAACCTCAGCCTGACTCCTCACAAAACATTTGAACTTAAGAAGATACAGAAAATAAGTTTGTCTTGGAATTTACTTTCAAGGCACTTTTCATGTTTGTTTTAGACTCATTGTATATCAACCTCTGCTCAGTCCTGATGATCCTTTTTGCTTTTGTATTGTTGATTCTCTGCCTTACTCAGTATAATAAAAACTAACCTTTGATCTACCTTTTATGTAAAACTTCAAACAGTTATGCAACTACAATGAAGATTAAGCCTTTATTTGGAAACCTCAATTGCACAGCTTCCATATTTTGTGTCAAAAAGCAATCATAAAGTTCAAGGATGCTCATAAAAATAGAGTTTTCAAACTGTTAACTGCACATTATCTGTAGTCAGGTTTCCTCAAATGTATTCTCAGTTGAAGTGTTTTAGTCTAAAAGTTAAAATGAAAACTTGAGAAAAAACAAGAGGAAATCTAAGTCAAATAAAAGCTTTAATAACAGTGCCTATCAATGATAATTGCTTAAAGTCAGCAAACCTGCTGGACATAGCCTTAATGACTACAGGTTATTGGTAATACCACATTCCTTAAATTAGAAGAATTTAGTTTCTGTTATATAAGTCTCCTGCTTAAGTAAATGGCATACCTAAGCTTTTTGTTTGCTATCTTAGAGGTTACCAATAGCATAATTTCTGCTTTATAACTTTTGTCACACATGCGTGTTTAGGGGACAACTAAAGGGCCTGAATCGATGTAATTCCATGCCGGACCAGGGGGTGCCAAAGTGCATTAATTCTCTCTCACAATTCATTGCAGACCATTCTCAGGAAATCCCGCCCGGCTCTGGGGCAGCCAGCAATGTCACTTCCGGTTCCAGTCCTGATGACATCACTTCCGGTATTGGCCTTTAAAGCCACCATCTTGTTTCTAGTTAATCAGTTCTGTTTTGGACTCAGTAGTATGAACATGGCTGTTCTCATTCATCATTTTTGCAGCCGGGAAAAATTATACGGGTGGCTGCCCCAAACCTTCTCAATGTCTTTTGGTCGTTTTTGTGACACTTTATACTTTATAAAAAATCTCAGTACACTATAGAAGACTTTATCAATTTCTGTGAGTTTATTTAAAGATGAAGCATAAGTAGGGCTGTCAAATTAGCTAACAAAATAATTTTAATACTTATGTTAAAATAAGTATATATTTTGAATGTAAAGTATCGGAAAAGCTTTATTACATATAAGTACATATTTGAATGTATTCAAATGTAAGTTAAAATATTTCTGTGCTACATATACAGTAGGTTTGTGTCATATTTGCTGTTTTTTATATTTTTATTACAAATACTTTTACTTTTTTGCTTGTGGAGCATGAAATGATTATAACTTGCACAGTGTTCATCAAAAGAGACACATATAAATACAGCTGTCAAATGAATGCACTTGAGTCCTTCACAAAAAGATGGGGTTCACTTGGAGTACAAAGTGATGTAATAAAAGAAAAGGCAGAGCTGGGCATGTTCTGGTAATCTACATATGAATCGCACATCATCGCACTAATGCAATATTATTTGAAAACGAACAGCGTCAGATTGGGTGTGAATTTATGCAGGAACTGGAAATTCTCTGATGTGGGACCTTCCCCCAGGGAAGAAAGTACAGTGTCAGGTGCTCATTCAGTGTAATAGGAACCATAGCACAGAGAGGTGTGTACACTGCAACAAGTACACGTGTCATAAATGTAGGAAGGACGGTACTTGGGTGTGTGGGAACTGTTAAAATTTGAATGTGATGATTTTATATAGCACGGAATGGAAATCAGCACTTCTTAGCATTGCACCATGCAAGCTGTCGTATCAATCGCCTACTGTAACTTGCTTTCTTTTTTCTTCGGTTATACAGGTAGTCTTGAATAAAAGTGCACTTGTTTTGTTATACTTTTACACCAACATATGTTCCTGTGTTTGAGCATGCTCAAAAAATACACATGTAATGCCACGAAAAGTGCACACAGACACTTCATTTTGCAAACATTGGTATGAGAATGCAATCACAAGTACACTGCAGAGCTATAGCGTGTCTTTATGTGAAAACAGCCGTGTCAGATGGGGTTGTATGGATTGATTCTGAATGCGACTGAGAGAATGGAAAGTGAATTAAAAAAAAAAAAAAAAAAGCTAACCTTTACAAGGATCATAAATTACACCGGCTGTTACAGACTGAAATCAAATGTATGCTTTTATTCTAAAATAGTAAGACTAAGAGCAGTTTACTTCTCAAAACGGAGTGGTGCAGGTTCAAACTCACAACCTTTTGATTCCCAGTCGGCAGCTGATTCTATTGCGCCACGGAGGCAGTCATAATAAACCAGTGTCAATGTCGCATGTTAAGGCGGCTTTTTGTTTCTGCAGTTATATTTTTGAATAAAAGCGCAATTGCTTGTGTTATATTTGTACCTTTTGTGAAAATGTTTCTTTGATATTTGGACTTCAGGCTTCATACATTATATAGTTTATGCCTACATTTTGTCATCTACTACTAGAATATAAAAAACATTTCTGTTTTAACAATGTGTTTACACAGATTACTGTAGAAACGGAACAGACATGAAATGCGTGTGTTCCAAATAACAATCTATTATTTCCACTCTAAAACTTCACTTCACTCCCAGATACTCAATCAAGGCATGAGCTGAGAGAAGTTCGTGCACGTTCTAAATTGTTGGGGGGATGGAATAGCCGGCTGCTTCTAGCTTCTCTTTATCAGCACATTTAGAGGACAAAGGACGCTGGCGGAGAGGTGTGAAGGGATTTAAGAAGCGATTTAAAATGGGACGGATTTACGAGTTTTTTCGTAGGCTCTGGTAATTCTAGTGTTAATAAACTTATTGTCCAAGCTATGCTACCTCTTTTATTCTATAAGACAAAAGATGTAATTTTTGTATCCAACTCTCTTTTATGTGATCAAAGGAACTTTGAGTTTTTACTTACAACAGTTCACAACTGAAGTAATTGAATCTACTAAATGTTACACTGTAACAATCTTTTTAGTGTTTTCTTCACATTATCATTGCATTTAGCAGATATGTTTAGTGAGAGAAAAATACAAATCTACAAAAAAGGGCTTTGAGTAGTTATCAGGGAAATACTAAGTTAATAATACAGAACCAAAGTTTAAAATCAAGCAAATGAGGTGTAGGCTATTATTAGGTTCATGGCTACATGGAATGGTAAAAAAAAACAGAGCTGGTAGACAACAGATCATGGACATGGATGGGAAGAGGCAGTCAAGGAGTGTCATACAAGACTAAACTTAATTGACTGCCCTTTACTTCTTTAACAGCTAAAGCAAAATACAGGTAGCACTTGAGTGAGAAATGAGTTCCATTCCTGCAGACATTTGTAACCTAATTTTTGAATGTAAATTGGAACTTGCACAGTTTATGGAAGTATTGCAAATGTTTTATTACATATTTTACAAAAAAATGTTCCAAACATTAATAAAATGAAAGTGAAGTAGTTTTGTTGTATTTTTAAATCGAAAAGCACAACATAATTTAAACCAAAATAATTATGGTTATGTGCAGTAAGACAATCTTATGCTTAAACATTGTACAGTTTTTAATTATGATACAGTGCATCGCAGACTTGAAAAAGGCATAATAATGGCTTGGAAACCCACCAATAACTGATGATGGATTCCTCAGCAGAGACATGAAGTCTTTGCAGAGAGATCACTAAGGGCGTTTCCTTTCTCTCCAAGCAGCTACTCTCAGAGATGGCAAGGCTTGGATGCATATTTGTATATTTATGACACTGGGATTTATAAGCAGTGGTTTGTAAGTCTCAGCTAAATGGTGATGGCTGCTAAGTATTCATCTGTGTCAAAACTAGATTCATTTATAATTAAAAATGGAAGCTGCTAGATGAAAATATATTGAAATTAATTTGAAAAAAAAAAGGGATTTTTTTTGCTTGTTTGTAGCTGCAGAATTATCACAACCCATGATCCTACTGTATAATAAAGGCAGGATGAATAATTTTTTGTTGTACATTGGCGAAAGAGAACAGAAGCCCCCTTTTACTCACACATAAGAACAATGCAGCTGCACCAGGCATAAAGCCGAAGCATTGCACGGTTTGGATGCATAGGTTGAACAGGTTGGGCGTCATCCTCCCAGTGAATCTGCCACATGCATATCCTTCAACGAAACAGCAGGGCCTACAGAGCTTGGCAAGGTATCATGCAAAGTTCCATTTGAGATTATGTTTCTTGATGGTCTTTATATGAAGACATTTATATGTTACTTATATAAACGCCACATCAAAAGTTGTTCCTACAGCATAAAGTCACAAGTAGACTGCACAGCTTCCTGTGTTTGATTGACACAGGCATGCTGACAAAGTACATGTACATGAGCAATGGTACCAAGAATGCAGTGTGGAGAACTGCTCACATACTGAAGTGTCTATAGGTGCGGGTGGAAGCTACCGTCGCATTTTACGTAACCGATCTTTTCCTAAATAAGGAGTGGCATTGCACATGTACTTTGTTAGCATGCCAGTGTCAATCAAACACACGAAGCTCTGCAGTATACTTGTGACTTTACGCTGTAGGAAGATAAGTAAATAAATAAATAACATTCAATTTGGCTTTTATATAAGTAATATCTAAATGTTTTTTTATATAAAGACCATCACAAAACATAATCACAAAGAGAACTTTGCACAATACCTTGGTAACCTCGGTATACCCTGCTGTTTCGTTGAAGGACATGTGTGTGGCAGATTCACTGGCAGGATGACGCCCAACCACTTGCTGCATTCAAACAGTGCCATCTTTTGCCTTTACGCCTGGTGCAGCTGCGATGTTCTTATGTGTGAGCGGACATTTCTTGTGGGGAGGGCTTCTGTTCTCTTTCTCCGATGTAGAACCCTTATTCTCATCTGAGTTCACCTTTGTTATAGCACGTTTTTATTTGAAAACTTACAGTGTCAGATCGGGGGTAAGTGTGAACGTGACTAAGAAAATAAAACTGAGTAATAAAAAAAAACGCTAACTTTTACAAGTACCATAAATTTACGCAGACTCAAATGTATGCTTTTATTCTATAATAGTAACAATAAGAGCGGCTCACTACTCAAAACAGTAGGAAGGGTCTGGAATCGAACCTGCAACATCTTGCTTATGAGACAGCAGTTCTTACCTCTGCACCAGCCAAGCAATTGTGTCAGTATTGTACCCTAACCTAATTTCTTTTTCTTTGGTTATATTCTTGAATAAAAGCATAATTGTTTTGTTATACTTGTACCTTTTTTGAAAGTGTTTATTTGATATTTGGACTTCAGTCTTCACAAGAAAATGTATGTATTTCAAATGACAATATATTTTTTACCCTCTACAATTCCAGGCATCTCACACCCAGATAAACAGACCTGAGCTCTGAGAATCATCTGTGTGACTTGAGCTGCATCAGTGGGGGGATGGGATAGCCGGCTGCTTGCAGCTTGTGCTGATCGACACATTTACAAAACAAAAGTTGCTGATGGAGAGGTGTGAAGGAATTTAAGCTGGCCCAGGATTACAAGTTTTTTTATAAGCTTCAGGGATTCTATTTTTAAGTACCTGTGCCTTACCCATGCAGGACCTCCTTATTTAACTAATGATAAGCCTGCTTTTTAAAAATAGCCTTCTATATAAACCTAATAGGGGCTTGGGTTCAGATTATCCTTATGGGAGTGCTTTTTGCGGCAGACAACCATTTGGGTCCTTTTGCAGTGACCTTAAGAGATTTTACGTCCATTTTACGACTGCCCGCCCTTTCCTGAGAGAATATAAATGGAAAGTACTTCTGGAGTTCTGAGCTTGAGACTATTGGCTCTTTCCTAAGAAGACAGGACAGGCTGTAAGACCTCTAGAGTTCTCAACCCCCTTCTCAGCGATCTCCTATGTGCAACAGGAGGAACAGACAAAGACAACTGTGAGACTGGATAGAAACAAGGTCATTTGCTGTAAATTTAATAAAACAATTGATTACAGAAGAATGTGGATATAGGTTTTTTATAGGGAAATTTATAGTAATGATAATTTCATTAGTTTCAAGATTTTAATTTACCAATTTGAGAAACTGATTCCAAGTTTAAAAATAATGCTTTATAATAATAACAATATTTAATTCAAATAATGTAAAATGTTTAACAATAAAAAATAATATTTACAAAAAATGTACAGTGATACCTATTTGGTCCTGACTCAGACTGTCATTTTAAAGACTTCCACTGGCATTTAATTTCACAGAATATATCGTTTTGAGGGAATATTATATTTATTGAATGCTGAGAAAAATTCATTCATCCTGCATCATATCACTTTCCCTTATTTAGCTACTGACAAATATGTCAGTCTTTTAAAATGCATTTGGTATGGCACATGCAGTTTCAGACACATCATTTACATTTTTGAATGTCTGTAATACTTTGAATGCACTTGCTATCAACCTAATTTTCAGCATAATCAAATGCTTCACTCAAACTGACAAAACATTATTACAGGTATAGTGTTGAATAAAGAGTAGCTTTTGTCAACTTCAATAAACACACCTCTTTTGCGTATATATTTTTTTCTGTATTTTTAGTATTTAGATCTGGAGGTTATGATGCTCACTTAGTGGATGTAAGGGTGTAAACAGTTCTTCACAGAAAGAGGAAGAAAGAGGAAATCACTTACTGCACCACATTATAAAACATGACAGAATGTCAGTTGTTACATAGTAAAAAAACCCTGAAGTTTGCTGTGATATTTAAAGCACTTTGATTGCATGCCTTCACCAAATGTAAAATAGATTTTTTTTTCTTTTCAGCTGTCCAAAGTAGGTTATAAATAATTTTAAGCAGAACTATTTGTTATTTTTATATGAAAATGCCAAAGACTACACAGTCTACTGATAGAATTGTTACGTTTCAGTAAAGAAAAGCAGATCCTTTAGTAAGTGGAACCTCAATAAACCAGTTTGACAGCTCTGTAAAATAAAAATTAAGGACAAACATATATATTCTACTTTGATTTGCCTGTTTCCCATTGTAGTTTAATTCAATATTAACAACTAAGAGCAATCTGACCATTCAAGATGAGATCTAATGAGATATGTGCACACACAGAGATGCACCAAGATTCACAATGACTTAGAGATTCACAGATTTCAACAAAAATCTAAATTATGTTGTCTAGTCCAGTGATTTCAAAATGTTTTCTTTGCTTATGTCTTTTGGATTTATCTCTTTTCCTTTATTGTCTTGGATATTTTTGCCTGTTCTGTTACCTTGTCCTCTGCAAATGGCTATGTTTTGTAAAGAGTTAAGTTAATCTTTTTTTCCTGGGACATGACCTCAGCCAAACCTATTGTTTCGGTGTCACCATTTGCTGTATTTGCTCTTCAGAATCTATTAATAACATACATTTTGCACACTCATACTTTACACACTGCCAAGCACTGTGACCAAAGTGGTGGTTTCTGCACAGCAAAGGTTTTTTTTACCATGCTGCAGTGGACATTATGCGGGGCTTGAAGGTACAACAAAGTATCACAAGTATGTCAATCTTATTTCAGGTAACTGTAACTTTCTTTTTTTAGTCAGTATACAAAGCTTATGTTTAGATAGAGATATAAAATGAAAAGTACATCTATAGTTTAGTAACTGGGAATTGCTAGCACTTCACCACCACATCCTGTACAATGACAGCTATAGTACCAACACTGTGCTAATTTTAAGTTTATTCTTATGTTTCCCTGCACCATTATTTCAAGTGAAAGCTGACGATCAAAGACACACACGTCTAAAAAGACATCACCTCCAATCGAAAAGATATGATCTAGATACTTTTTATTTCTTTTTATATGTGCTACCTGGGAAAGTTTCATGGTAACCACGCCAGGGGTTTGCTTATTCACTCATACCACAATACATTTAGCAATTTCCTAGGTTGATACCATAAACAATATCTCCTTGGGGATTAACAAAGTATTTTAAATCAAAATTCAGACATGAAACTTCCATCATATTGACAAGATTTTGCCAATAATTTTTTTTTTTTAAATATTTCTATCACTATGATGGTGACATCTCAGTTGCTGCCTGTTATATGAAGGTAAATCAAAAAGTAAAGGCAATTTGAAAATTTTGCTTTAACTGCAATGGATAGAAGCTGATGCAATACAACGTTCACTATGACGTATGGGTAGTTTGAACATGCACAGTGCAAAGCTCTGTCATTAACCTAGGCAGAACCATAGCTGGTATCCAAATAGACAATCTTCTCTGATAAAGGCATTCACCAATTCGACCACATCAAGCTTCATCAGTTACATTTGTTCTTCCTGCTTCAAACCATTCCACCTGTTCAGAAGCTTTTGGTTGAGTCATGTTGTTTTCACTTTCATACTGAGCCTACATCCTTTGCTGAATTTCAGCAGGTTTCACTTCCTCTCCTCAAAGAAAGTTCACTACGGCACATTGTTCAACAATTGTGCATTCCTGCAGTGGACCATCTATGTTCATTTGACCTTTACCTTCAACTAGACTAATGCCAGAGCTCTGTGTTTGTTTGAAATACCCATAAGCCATTGTAAACATGTTGTAATGCATCAGCTTCTACCTGTTTTGGTTACTGTTTAATTTTCAAATTTGCTTTACTTTTTAATTTACCCTCATATTAAGATGATTTTGTACATGTGTATTTTTGTATTGTATTGTATTTTTTAAAAAAATAAGGATTCAGTTTCTAAGGTTTATTTTTCATATTGATTTAGTTTTACAAAATTTAATTTTGTTTAGGTCTTGTTTTTCTTTGTTTGTACAACATGTGTTAGATGTGTCGTGTGACTGCATTTGCTCCACAGATGACACCACAAGGGTAGCACTATAAATTATGTGACAGCTACAGCATGTGTTATTCCTCACTGGATACACAATGTGCAAAAAGTCCTCTTAATGTAGTTAGCTTCTTTTCTAAGTAAATCCTAGCACTAGGTTTGTGCTTCCGTATTGACTTTGCTTTGATCAATGTCTGGTTCTTTTGTTCCTAGTTGCTCAGTTCTGCTTTTCATTTCCTAGTTTGAACCTTTTGCCTTGCTTGTCTACATCTCCTATCTTCGTTGACCATCTACTGGTCAACCTCAAATTCTCACAAAAAAACGCCAGATACGTACTACAGTAATCCCTCCTCGATCACGGGGGTTGCGTTCCAGAACCTCCTGCGATAGGTGAAAATCCGTGAAGTAGAAACCGTATGTTTGTATGGTTATTTTTATATATTTTAAGCCCTTATAAAGTTTCCCACACTGTTTATAAATATTCCCCGCACAGTTATACAGCATAAACCCTTTGTATTCTCTTAGATATTAGATAAGATTCATTGAAATTATGTATGTAAACACACTGTTTATATACAGTAAAACCTAAATATTATTTTAAAGATATCGAGCGTCTCCGATATCACATATGTTACAGACATTACGATAGACAGGCCACCAGCAATAAATACGTACAATGCAAGAAAAATTGTATAGAGTAAATGTGTGTACAGTGACACTAAACGTACGTACATGTACTAAGTACTGTAAGTAGAAAATTAATTATGGTTACTCACCAACAATGAAACAACAAAGGAGAGCGTTACAGCCCTTCTAAAGGAGCCTCTTCAGGCGACTGTGTAGCACTGCCGTTGTTCTTCCAGCAGTCTTCAATCCAAATCCCTAAAGCAGATTCCAACCGGACTACTGCCTTATTACGTCCACTTACAACTCGTTTTGCACCCTGGTTAAAAGGACACTGCAGCCGTAGATCTTATATTCTCTTCCTCCTTTTTAAATAAAAAGAATCGTGGTCTCATTGATGCCGTAATGGCATCCTACAGTGGTGTAGCTTTTGCCTTACTTCAGCATATCCAAAACTTTTACCTTTTCGGCAATTGTTAACATCTTCCATTGACGCTTGGGCATGGCCCCTGAAGCAGTAGCAGGAGCAGATAGTTTTGGAGCCATAATGAAGGACTTGGCTACACACAAAGATGAACACAAAAGAGCACAAAAGTTAATTCTTTACACAGCAAAACACGTTGATGCTGAATGGGCGAGACGAGACTTCCTGGTTAACGCCGCAGAATCGAATTCGGCACTCCGCCGCTGAGCCACTCAGCACAAAGGAACTTAACTGCGAGCTCTGATTGGTTAGCTTCTCAGCCATCCGCCAATAGCATCCCTTGTATGAAATCAACTGGGCAAACCAACTGAGGAAGCATGTACCGGAAGTAAAAAGACCCAAAGCAGCAAAAAATCTGCGTTATATACAGTGGTGTGAAAAACTATTTGCCCCCTTCCTGATTTCTTATTCTTTTGCATGTTTGTCACACAAAATGTTTCTGATCATCAAACACATGTAACCATTAGTCAAATATAACACAAGTAAACACAAAATGCAGTTTTTAAATGATGGTTTTTATTATTTAGGGAGAAAAAAAATCCAAAGCTACATGGCCCTGTGTGAAAAAGTAATTGCCCCCTTGTTAAAAAATAACCTAACTGTGGTGTATCACACCTGAGTTCAATTTCCGTAGCCACCCCCAGGCCTGATTACTGCCACACCTGTTTCAATCAAGAAATCACTTAAATAGGAGCTGCCTGACACAGAGAAGTAGACCAAAAGCACCTCAAAAGCTAGACATCATGCCAAGATCCAAAGAAATTCAGGAACAAACGAGAACAGAAGTAATTGAGATCTATCAGTCTGGTAAAGGTTATAAAGCCATTTCTAAAGCTTTGGGACTCCAGCGAACCACAGTGAGAGCCATTATCCACAAATGGCAAAAACATGGAACAGTGGTGAACCTTCCCAGGAGTGGCCGGCCGACCAAAATTACCCCAAGAGCGCAGAGACGACTCATCCAAGAGGTCACAAAAGACCCCAGGACAACGTCTAAAGAACTGCAGGCCTCACTTGCCTCAATTAAGGTCAGTGTTCACGACTCCACCATAAGAAAGAGACTGGGCAAAAACGGCCTGCATGGCAGATTTCCAAGACGCAAACCACTGTTAAGCAAAAAGAACATTAGGGCTCGTCTCAATTTTGCTAAGAAACATCTCAATGATTGCCAAGACTTTTGGGAAAATACCTTGTGGACTGATGAGACAAAAGTTGAACTTTTTGGAAGGCAAATGTCCCGTTACATCTGGCGTAAAAGGAACACAGCATTTCAGAAAAAGAACATCATACCAACAGTAAAATATGGTGGTGGTAGTGTGATGGTCTGGGGTTGTTTTGCTGCTTCAGGACCTGGAAGGCTTGCTGTGATAGACGGAACCATGAATTCTACTGTCTACCAAAAAATCCTGAAGGAGAATGTCCGGCCATCTGTTCGTCAACTCAAGCTGAAGCGATCTTGGATGCTGCAACAGGACAATGACCCAAAACACACCAGCAAATCCACCTCTGAATGGCTGAAGAAAAACAAAATGAAGACTTTGGAGTGGCCTAGTCAAAGTCCTGACCTGAATCCAATTGAGATGCTATGGCATGACCTTAAAAATGCGGTTCATGCTAGAAAACCCTCAAATAAAGCTGAATTACAACAATTCTGCAAAGATGAGTGGGCCCAAATTCCTCCAGAGCGCTGTAAAAGACTCAATGCAAGTTATCGCAAACGCTTGATTGCAGTTATTGCTGCTAAGGGTGGCCCAACCAGTTATTAGGTTCAGGGGGCAATTACTTTTTCACACAGGGCCATGTAGGTTTGGATTTTTTTTTCTCCCTAAATAATAAAAACCATCATTTAAAAACTGCATTTTGTGTTTACTTGTGTTATATTTGACTAATGGTTAAATGTGTTTGATGATCAGAAACATTTTGTGTGACAAACAATAAGAAATCAGGAAGGGGGCAAATAGTTTTTCACACCACTGTAAATATGTTGTTGTTGTTGTTGTTGTTGTAGACATAACTGTGATCAAAAAACAAGGTACAGTACATGTAGCCGCTGAAGTGTAAGGCAAGATCAAGCACGGGTGAAACGCGTGTCAAAAGAAATCTCTCAGTGCAAAAGTTAATTTTAAAAATATTTAGTGAAAGTTAAAAGCAAATAATCCACACAAGAATAAAAGAAAAAATAGTTACACATGTAGAATAAAAGGAAAAAAAAGGGAAAATTGTATCTTCTCTAAACCTAGCTTTTCTTGATACTTCTGTACTTAAAAGTTCCTTACTTCTTCTTTCTATACTTAAAGGTTCTTAATTTCTTCTTCTATACGCCTTAAGCATACAGTTCAACACTTAAATATGTGCTGTTTTACAATTTACTTTACACACTCAAAAAGCCCATAGGCGCAGGCGCGGGCGCGGGCACGTGCCCAGGCAAGGTCACGTGCATAAGCACGAGCATGGTTTAAAACTGTATGCCTCTACACCTTACTCATGGCAAGGCTGTCACTAACTGAACAATAATGTTTACTTAAAGCTGTTAGAAATGACAAGAATATACCAATACAATTCTACTTATGGGGGGTTATAGGAACCTCCCATAGATTATGCATTGTCATCTAGTAAAATATTCATGAATCTTATAGAACTAGGAAATATACTAGCAGTATGTATTCACTCATTCAAATTAAGGGTGTCTTTAAGCAAGGGGGGAAATGATTATGTCAATTAGAGAACCTGTCAGGGTTAAAAGAGGCAATCTTCCACAATAACAGACACATGGTTGTCAATCAGCCAGCCCTGGAAACAAAACATAAACTAGGCAGGAGCCACCTGTGGATTGGTTGAATTTACAGAAAGACAAAAACTAGGGAGTTGTTGACTGCACAGAGTTTAAGTTTAAGAACGAACAAAGGGAAAAATTATAGACAAAATGGACCAAGAACAAAACCAAAAGGTTAATAAATGCCAGATAATCAAGGCCCCATACTCAAAACAGACTCATGAAAAACCATGTAGAAAGTCTAGATCCCCCAAATAATTCTTTAAAGTAGCTATAGCACAAAAGTATTGTTTCAGAAATCTACAACTTTGTGCAATTCAAGTGTCATCCTAAACAGTGAATGCTTTGTGACAAGTGACTGCATAGGGACAAAGCTGCAGTGTTTGCTAAAATGATGGTGACATTGGATGAAAGTAATAAACTAATTATTAGTGTGGTAATGTCAAACTCATAACAAAACAATTTTAACCATAAAACAAAATCAAAGTATGAAATATGTACTGAAATGCATTCTCCAGGGCTCAGGACCCTAGAATAATGAGAGAGAGACCCACATCCACCACATGACGAACCAACTCAGGATCCCAGATTAGGTCCCGAGTGCAGCCATGCAACAGGTGACACCTCAGCACCACACTAGTTCAGATGGAATGGAACCAGTGTGAGGTTTTTTATGGTGGCCAGAGTGCCAATTCTGCCACCAACCCCCAGGTTTTTCCCTGCAGGTTGGAGGGCCTACATGCAGGGCTGGGGTGCAGATTAACGTCATACCCAGAACGGAGCAATTGCAGGTTAAGGGCCTTGCTCAAGGGCCCAATGAAGTAGAGTCACTTTCAGTGTTTACAGGATTCGACCTAGCAACCTTCCGATTATCAGTGCAAATCCCTAGTCCCAGAGCCACCACTCCGCCCCATACAGTTGTCTAGGCAGACAAGAAAATGAAGTACTCACCTCTTTTATAACAAATACAGAGTACAGTCCACATTACTGGATAGGCAGCTGGGGTGGAATCAAGTTCTCATTACTTTGCCCATACATTACAGCTTGGAATCAGTTATAGCTTTAAACAAAGTGCCATAAATAGAATGGATGCATCTACTGCTAAGTTGTTTTTTTTTGTGTTTTCACCACATTACTGCCAATCAGGTTCACAGCAACACCTAAGGCATTTAGTATTTTGAGTGGAGATAAGAGAGATAAAGAACAGAATATTTTTGTATCAGCCTACAGTAGGCATCTATGCAGGTTTGTAGTATAGAATTTGATAAGGATTCTTCCCACTTTGTAAAATTTGCATTTGCTCCAAAATTGATTTACTGTAACTGATCCAACATACTTGAACAATGGCTTAAGTAGTGATGGATCACTGCTGTTGTACTTTCATTTAGATCTAACATAATGCTACCTCTTACACAACCTGTGAACCTAAATTACAATAGTAGTTTTCCTAATGAAATATTAGTTCTAATTATTCACCTAAATAGCTAGATGAAACTTAACCTGGGATAGAGTTTGAATCAACAGGCTTGTGATATCATAGCCCAGCACCTTCTTTGCCTTTACCAGGCCACATTGCTGGATGTGTCAAGATGACTCCATAAATTACATATTAGTTAATAAAATAGTAATGAAATGTAGTAGGACTGATTTTAAAGTACCAATGGAAAGGGTGTTCTGTAAAATTATGTATTGTCACTGAGGACACAGATTGGCTGTCAGCCCAGCAGGGACAGATGGTTCCTTGCCCAGCCTTTATCATGGATGGAGTAAAGCAGATTCCCAGTGTTATGTGCTCTTCTAGTTTTTGAGGTGCTAGCATCCCTCTGGCGGATCCTCCATATGCACATCTGCAGGGCTGCATGGAAGTTGTAGTCATAAGGGGCAGCTCTACTGGGTGTTTTTGGAAACTGTCAGGGGGTGTTGCAGGAATGTTTACTAGCAGTGTTTCCTGGGTATACTATAATGACACTTGAAGTACTCCCGGGTCCAGTATAAAGGAAGCTGCTCCACCTCACTTAGGCGAGTTGGAGTCGGGTGAGTAGGAAGGACAGAGCTCACCTGGGAGGAGTGGGGGTGGAGAAGAAGAAAAGGGAGACAAAAGAAAAGAGTTATGCTGTGCTGTATTTTGAACAAAAGAAGCCTGCACAAAGGTATTGTCTAAACTAAAAACACTTATTTCAACTGGAATGGTTGTGGTACAATTGTGTCTGGGGGTTTGGGGATCAGCGGCACTCCCTACAGGCCAGAGTACATCACACATTGTAGGGTTAAACCTTATGAATGCACTTGTCTTTGAAATATGAATTCATCCATTTTCTGCAACAACCAATTGAAGTGTTTCCAAATCATCGTGGGCTGCTGCTGGTATGTCGGAAGTTACTAATGTTTATATTAGTAGTGACTTGTAAAGTGTGTCCGGTGATGGTAGACAATGTATCCCCTCCCTCACCCAGGACTTGAACAATCCTCACCTAACTTGGTTTGTTGTGGAGACACTTACCTGGGAAAAACAGGGTCACACCACTAAAAAGGCTTAGAATCCCTTTACAAAATCTTTAAAAGCCAGAGCCTTTCATTGCAGCTTTAGCTGGATACTAGTAACCAGACACAGCAAGCCAGTTTATGACAAGGCAAATTGTGACAGTTGATTTTTACTGATAAATGTGATTTTCATTATTTGTTTATATATTGATTATATTGAATAAATTCTGTCCTGGTTAACTGTTAGCTTTTGCCTTTAGCACTCTTGGAATGTATTTTGATTAAAGCCCCTTGATCGGTGACCCAACAACGGCCAAGTATTGATAAGAGAAAAAGCATAATCTAGTGGAACAGAATCCTGACTACAAGGTTCCTGTTTATCATTATCTAGCAAGGACACAAGAAAAGGAACTAGTCACATCTGCAATTGACAAGTGTATTTAAGAAGTATTGCCACCATCTGTAAGTCAGTCATCTCTTTCCATGCACTGAGTGACTCCACGTACGTGACAATAAAGGTATTCTTCCCATCCTAAACTAACTTAGTAGATTTGACTTTGACAAAATGAATTTTCATGCTCACACTCACTCATTCATCTATACATTTTCTTAGCCTTTCCTGGAAGCACCAAATTCAAAACAGGCATCCACCCGAAGTAAAATACAAGTCGATCAGAAGACACATTCTGTACTCACCTCCTCACACGCATGTTGTGGTAATTTAGGGTTTATCTATCCATCTCTCCATCCATTTTCTAACCCAGTTTTTACAAACAGACAATATGTATCTAAGAAACACTGGGCACAAGATAGAAATCAACACTGGATGGGGCACTAGTCCCTCAGAGGGTGCACTAGTGCACTCCCACAGCCAATTTACACTGATGTGCTTTGGAATGCAGAAGAAAAACAATTTTTATATTAGAATAAGCTCAGAGTAAGCAATAGGGGCTAACCAAAAGTAGAGTTTTTGTGAAATTAACACATCCTAGCACGATAATTCTGAGCCCAAAAATACCCCAAAAAGAGGCAGGAACCCAATGCACTGTGCGCATAAACCAGGCCAACTTAAAGCTGCCAATTTATTTAACGCACGCATGTTTGAAATGTGGGAGAAAACTTTAATAAGTTAATACATTCAAAACCTGCACAAAGAGACTCGAGCAAAAATAGTCAATTGAACCTACATCTGAAGAATGTTTGACAACTGCACTAATCACCATATGTATCAATTTGCCAGTGCAGAAAGGAAAGTAAATTGTTAGCTAATAAGCTGACTGTGTATTATGTCTATCGTGAAGCAAAATTACATTGGGAGAGAATTATACAAACATAGAAGAAGGAAAGAACATCACTGAGATACAGAAAGTGAAAGTACTACTAATAGTACTATTACTACTACTATATTACATTTTTAAGTATTAAGGTAGAATAGTTAAATGGCTAAAGCAAAGAAATCCAGGAGGGTTCAGATAAAGAGCTTTTTTTATTTGCTTTACAAAATGTGATAAAAAGAAACATTTATACTCCATCCTGATACATAAAAGATATAAGCCTTGTAATTATATATCTATAATGTGTATTGATTGCTTGTCAGGAGTTACAATTTATATTAAGAACTGCAGTGGAAGATAATTTCCCTGGCAACCAGATCAAACAGAATTGTCAGTATGGGTTCTTTAAAGGTAGGCATTGCTTAACCAGCTGTTAGATTTCTATCAGAGAGCAATGACCAGAACAGATAATGAAACTACATGATGTCAAAACATACTTGGACTTCAAAAACATGAGGAAAGTGCCACATGAAGTATTAGATTAAGATAAAGAACTTAAGGAAAGAAAAAAATTACAGCGGACTTTTGCAGCTGTAATCAGTAACTTGCCGGCAGAACAGTCGGGTAAATGTAAGCCCTGCTGCCTCACAGCTCCACGTAGTTGGGTTTGATATCTTGTCCACTCACATTTTATAAGAAGCTTTTTCAGGGGAATTTCAGTTTCCAGCCAATAACCCAAAAGTGTGCATGTTACATTAACTGGCCTGGTGTGTGTGTGTTGCAATGGAATGCCATCCCACCCAGAGTTGTTTTTTTGCTTGTACTCAGTGCTGCCAGGATAGTCATCATCCCTTTTCCATCTAGTAAACACAAATCTTGGGTTCAAAAATTAATTAAAAAATATAGTGTCTTGGTTATTTAAATAAATTAATTGCCTACATATGTGGATCTATACAAAATACCGCCAAGCCATCATCAGAATTACATGAACTGGATAGTCTATGGGCTGACTTAATTAAAATTTGTTTTTGTCTGAAATTTTGCAATTGAATTCAAATAGCTTCTTTTTTCTAAGTCAAGTTTTGTAAAAAAAAAAACAAAACTGAATGTTTGTGTCACTTGTCTTCTAATCCTGTAATATAGTTGTCACATTAGGTGACAGATCATGGGGTGAATAAAGCATTTTGCGAAGTTTTGCAATGAGCAGAAAGATGGTATCTGCAGGAGACAAGACTGAGGAAAAGAAAGAACAAGTATTTAAGTCAGGTCATTGCCTTTGATGTCCCATGGCTAGAGAGGGCAACTGCCTTTGTGTAAGAAAGGCTTTATAGTGGGTTATATATTTTATTTAATTTCAAGTTACTATATGTTCTCCTAATTCATTTTGCTCTGTTGTCTCTTTAATTCTTGCTTAAAAATGATAAACAGTCAGACTCAGAAATTATGAGAAAATCAGAAAGACATGTATAGAACTTATATTTTAATTGTCCTTATTAGAATTCTCATGAATTGCATTTTTTTTCTTAAGAAAAATTATTTATATTTTAAACAACATTAATTAGCCTTGTGAATAAGAGCAGGTGTTGGCTGAATATTTTCCAGCTGGTTCCAAATTTTCATTTGACAATATAAATTTTAAAATCAATTTTTCATTTTCCTCCTACGGCTCATGCCAAAACAAACTGCTATATCCCTGCAGGCTAAGCTGCTGCTTTTTGTCATAAAGCAGCCTTCATGAAAGTATACAGTTATTCACAGAATTAGTTAATGTTATGCAAAGACAATTATGCTGTTTCTTGCTTCCAATGCAAAATTTGCCACTCTCTATTCTCCATCAGCAGCAACAGCAGCCATGATTTCTCTCATACCTTTATGTACTACAGGAAGCTAATCATAATCCAGGTTCAGAATTCCAGGTGCATTCTTAATTTCTAGAGACACTGAAAACTGCATATCTCTGGCTGGTTCAGTATTATCAAAATTAATTCAAAATAAGGATGCACAAGTGAACAATTGCCTAATTCAGTTCCAGAGATGCTAACGTTTCAGATTACCTTTGATACCTCCTTGTCACAAATTGAATAACATTATTCAAGAAGATACTTTGTATATTTTCGGTGTAAAATTATTTATTCTTATTTTTTTTTTTTTTTGCTTTATTTTCGACTTGGAGAAGAGGCTTAGCATGTTTGAGTGAATTTACTTAATTGCAGGAGTACACATTAACTCAAAAGGTAGACTTTGACAAAAGGTAGAAGCCCAACTTGATTTATTATTTGATAGGTTTACTCTAGGTAGTTCACTTTCTGAACATATTGTTACTGTGTTTTGATTGGTGTCTTTTCCATTGGACTTTTGTGATTGTGTGCCTGAGAAAGTCCACTTATGGACTGATAACCGCATTCAGAGTCATTCCTTAAACTTTCTGGTATTTGTGTCAGTGGCGTAGCTAGAGTTTGTGCTGCTTGGGGCGGAATAGTGCTTCAATTTGCCGCCCTCCAACATATCTGAATATGTTAACCTATTTAAATAGAAAATTAAAATGATGTGTAGAGAAAAATTAAGATGCATTTTGCATAGATTTATTCATATATACAGAAATGCCAATAATTTTTCACCTGTAATTATTTATAAGCATCAACTAGACAAGAATATAGTATAGACGCACTGATAAGCCGTGTTCTAATTATTAGTTTAATATAATTACACTGCAAAAACCAGAATCAGTGTAATGTACAAGTGATAAGTGGGGATGTTTTCTGTGCAGAGCAAGTACACATTCAGATTGATAACGAAATTAAATTATAAATTGTAAATTATTTGTTTATCTTCCTAGAAATTATTATCAGTATATTGTTTATGTTTATTTTTGTTATTGCCTCATAAATTTCAACTGCTGTGTCTGATGCCTTCACAGAAGGACAGTCTGAAAATTTATTTTTGAAGCATTTCTGGATAAAAATCAGAGAATTTCACTTTTTTCATTCATGAGCTTACACACGAATTATGCTGAGCCTTTTGGCCAATAATGCCGCCCCCAAAAATGTGCCACCCAGGGTAGACCGCCCCATCCGCTGGCCCCTAGCTACACCACTAATTTGTGTCTATCACATTTTCTTTAGAGTGTGTCTTTCTTTCCTCTGTAAAGCTAACTGGCATCATTTGATATTTCCCATGTCTGTAGCAATTAGGTAAGCACTTTTGCTTTTAGTGCTTTGCATCTTAACATAAAGTCCCTTCCGAGAGTTACAGTCCTATTCATTTGTTTTTTGCTGTACAATTAAGACATTTATGTTTCAGGTCAAAAGAATATGAGACATGCTTTTATTTCCTGGTTATGACACCTAGTTGTGTTAAACATTACAGAAGATTGCACTATTTTACACCACTAGTTTTACTTCCTTTCCTGGTCATTGTCATGCTAAGATCCAAAGATCTGTCCATGCAAATAAAAATAGTCCATTGTAAGGCTGAGAAAACAAACAAAATTTTTAGAGTAACAGCAAAAACACAAGTAGGAACACCCTGGTGAACTCAGCAACACCGGAAGGTCTAGAAAACCACAGAAGGCAATTGTGATGGATGATTGCAGAATTCTGTCCCAGGGAAGTGTTATAATAAGTTTGTTATAATATTAAGATTTGTGTCACTGTATCTGTTTGAGATCTTTTAAATGTATTTTTTCATTCTTTTTCTGTGTAACATGCCATGCAGAGCTGAGCCAGATTTAGCATAGAGTGTCAGCATTCAGAATTGCTGGGCCAAGCAAAGCATAAAGACAGACCGAGACAGCTGCAGACTGTGTGGTCAGCACTAGAGAGGACTGAGTGTTATTTGAACCTACTGTTTGATGATCAGCACGAAATTGTCTGCCTTGTTTGGAATTGTAATGGGAGCCTGGGCGTGTAGAAACAATATAAAAGAGCTTGGAGCCTTGCCAACTTTGAGAAACCGTGTGGACGGAAGACATTGGTCTGAAATCCACCTCCGTTGTGACGATAACGCAGTTTCTACACGACCGGGTCCCCAAAAAAATTCCCGGAGAATGAACTCTGCGAGTTTCTCCCATCTGTACTGCAACATAAGCCGCCATTAAACCAAGCTAAGTATTCTGTCTTTTCTGTGTGTTTGTTGCCGCCTATCGCTGAAAAGAGGGATATCGCCGTTATTATTTATAATTATTTAAATATAGGTTTATTAAAATGCCGCAATATAAAAGAACATATTTCCAAGGAGCTAACACTCCCATCGGAAACATTCTGATGTAGTCGGCAGGATTGTGGCTATATTAATAACCAATATTAATATTCATAAATCATAATTTTATGATGAATAATATATTTAAAACATATGCTTCGGAAAATGCCGGCAGAGGTGGTCTCAGTTGCTTGCCTGGGTGGTCGTGCGCACTGTCATGGACACCCGTGGCTGAGTTATTTAATACTTATACAGCCGCAATTGCATGGCCTGAGTTAGAGGGAGATATTAATCCCTCAAATGTCTAATAGGCGGTATTGGCACTCAGGCTGGAATGCGGGGGAAAAAAGGAACAACAAGCTGCCGGTGAAATTGGCTGGCTTTTATTAACTGCAGTACGTGAGTTGGATCATAAACTGCAAAGTATGATTATAGAGTGTGAGGAACTCAAACAAGAAATAGAAAACGTACAAGAAAAGCAACTTATTACAAGAGAATGCATGGAAAATGCAACGTCTCGGGCGAACGAGTGGGAAACTAATTGTACTACGCTAGCTGTCCATTTAGTGCATGCTAAGCGCCGTAAACAAGGCATATCCAGATGCGGGAGACGCGGAAGAAATTGATAGATCTTGGCGTACAGTTTCTGAAGCAATTCAGCAGCTGCGAGAAATGGGTGTGCAATCAGCTATTTATAAAGCCGCACCAGGAGTTGCGTTTGCTGGCCCTGATAATGAAGCATTCACTGCTGGAATGCGAAACCGTCTAATAAAAATGCACCGCATCATTTAAAAGGGGCTCTATTATCTATGCTTGCTGGAGTTAATCAGCAGACAGTATGGGATGTGGCCGCATTATTGGGTCAGTTAGATGAATTGGGTGCGACGGTATCGGCTGGGCAGAGACCAGTCAGAGCCATAGCAGGACATACAATACAAAGAATAAGCCGTACAAAGATAGTGCGTGATTTGATACAAGCAGGAATAAATAGAATGGATATCGATGGCAAACCAACAGCGAAACTTTTTCGGAGTTGGCTCATTCATGCAGGAGACCGACGCCTGTACGTCCCGCTAACCATTTACTGGGGTAAAGGAAAAAAAACACATCAGGTTATGGCACTTATGGATACTGGGGCAGAAGTCACTTTAATTCATGGGAATCCACATAACTTTTCAGGACCAATTGTAAATGTAAACAGATACGGAGGCTCAGATATCCAGGCGAAACTAATCACAGTACACTTAGCAATAGGAAAGTCACCCTCTTTTAAAGCTAAGGTGCTTATTTCAGAATTGCCTGAATATATTCTGGGGATAGATATTCTTACAGGAAAGTCATTCCAAACAGAATTCACGGTTTGAATGGACAGAAAAACAACAAGCTGCTTTTGAAGCAGCTAAAGAAGCTTTAGTCCAACACCAAGGACTGGGACTGTTAAGAGCTAATTTGCCTTTTGAACTGGAAGCCACAGAACAGAATAATATTGCTACATGGAGCTTATGGCAAAAGCATGGCAGTAAACATGTTCCCATTGGCTTTTGGAGCCGACAGCTGACAGGATCACAGACTAAATATTCACCACTTGAAAAGCAGCTTCTTACAGCATACTGGGCTCTTTTGCACACTGAGAGACAGACAGGTCCTGCTCCAGTAAAGCTACGCACTAACTAGCCCATTGCTGGGTGGGTTAGAGATAATGGCCTGGGAGTGAGAGCAGGTGCTGGCCAAAATCAAACTTTATGCAAATGGAAATGGTATTTGCAAGCAAGAGCACACTTTGAAGGCAAAGACACGAGTGCATTACAAGGGGCCATGACCGGAGCTGTGATTTATGAGGATCCAGATGACATACCACCTGTTCTGCCTGTAGTGGAGTCGCCCTTTAAAGAAGCACCAGTATACGATCATTTGACACCAGCGCAACAGGAGAACAGCTGGTTCACAGACGGGTCAGCGACTGTGGAAGGAGGAAAAAGGCTTTGGAGGGCAGTGGCTTATCAACCTCACACTGAGACCATCCTGCAGCAACAGGGGGAAGGTAAATCAAGCCAATGGGCTGAACTTATTACTGTCGCTATGGCATTAACAGAATATCAAAGCTTCCCTATTGTTGTTTATACTGATAGCTGGGCAGTTTTTCAAGGACTAACAGTGTGGGTCACAATGTGGAGAAGGGATGCTTGGACTATTCATGGGAGAGAACTATGGGGTGGCACAGAACTGTGGGAGCAGCTTTGGACAATGGGCACGAGAGGGGAGACTCTCATTGGTCATGTAGATGCCCATGCCCCACTGATATCCCTTGAGAGGATTTATAACCAACAAGCTGATCTAATAGCTGCTGTTCGAGAAATCGGCCTGGAAGAAGCCTATACAGAGAATGATGACCTGTTCAGATATGCTGAAGTAAATGTAATCGAGCCTTCCTTAATATCATTAGCAAGGTGGGCTCATGAAACTTCAGGACACAGGAAGATGAGTCCATTCACAATTAGTCAAACCAAGAACACTCTCTAGGAGGTAGACCTATCAAAGTCTACAAACAAGAAAACACTTCATGAAAGTAAATACAGAGGGTTTACCATAAGCTGCAAACCACTGGTAAACCTCAAGAAAATGAAAGACAGATTAGACTTTGCCAAGAAAGCATTTTTTAAAGTGTGTCCATTTCTGAAACAATTTACTTTGGTCAAAAGAAGCTAACAACAATATAGACCAAAGTACTGGAAAAAGAAGACTATGGAGAAGAGGAGAAATGGCTTATGATCCAAAGAATAACACATCATCTGTGAAACATGGTGAAGGCAGTTTTATGCTTCATAGTACAGATGGACAATGAGCCAAAACATACTGCAAATGCAAACCAAGTGCTTTTCAATGCACTGCGGTGGAATATTCTTCAAAGGTCAAGTCAATCAATTGACCCCAACCCTAATTGGACATGCATTTCACTTGCTGAAGACAAAACTGATGGCAGAAAGTCCAATGAACAAGTAGCACCTGAAGACAGCTGCAGTTAAGAATTGGCAAAGCATCACTAGAGTGGAAACAGCACTTGGAGATGGCCATGGTTTCCAGACTTCAGGCAGTCATTGACTGTAAAGGATTTTGAACCAAATTATTGAAATGATCATTATATTTATTATGTTAGTTTGTCCAATACTTTTAAGTCCCTGAAAATAGGGGGACCATGCATAAAAGTGTCTTTTTTTTCTAAACAGCTCATACAGCTGTTGGTAAAATTGTAAAACCAAGGCCCGAACGGCCTCAGGCTCCCCAAATTGTTGTTCTTTACCATCCCCATTCTATGTGCCATTTTGACTGACTCCTATTGTCAGAATGTGTTTCTTGCTAAAAGGTAACACTTGTATTGTTCTTTTCAAATATTCAAGCAATAATGCCCTTTGCACAACATCCCTGCATCCATTAACATTTAATGTGAAAGGCATAATAAAAGGGGGAAAAAGGAGAATTCAGTAATGCTAAAATCAACAAAATTATGGGAAAAGATACTAGTCTTTGCATCATGGCTGAGATTTTAGTGTTTTTTTCACTTTGCTAATGTTTTTTAAACACTGTTTTTCTATTTTTCCCATCTTTAATTCAGATGCTTAGTGTATTATGAGCATGGCTAAGCTCATGAACAGTCTAAGATCATGGATGTGTTCAGCAGCACTTATGCCTCGTTTGCCCTCCACAAATTCCAGAAAGCAAAGAATGCTATCCATACTATAATGCTCCATGGAAGCTCATCAAAGATGTCAGATCACTACTGACTGAATAGTCAGATTCATTGCCCTCGTCCTCCTCTTCCTCACTAGTTGTGCTTAACTCAATTTGTCCTCTGTGCTCTGTAGACCAGTGGTGGCACAAGCTGAACATTCAAACTTATTACATTTTTTGGCAGCTCCACTGCTGAGAGGTTTATCTTTTCGTTTCCTAGTTGTCAGCCTCACCCAGTCCTGTTCATTACTTTGCTCTTGAAAGAGTAAATCTTTCTGATCACTTGTCCCTTCAGTTCTGCTCTCCTCTGCCCCCTACATTGTCAGATTCAACTGCTCTTGTCTCAGGAGCAGCAAAGCTTTCTAACATTCACATCCTCAGGAAGCACAGCAGTGGTGCCTTTCACTTTTTTCCTTTCAGATTCCATTTTAACTGTAAGCATTTCCTTCTTTACACCTATCTTTACAGCTTTCATATTGTCTCTGATAACTGACAGTCTTTCAGTTGTAGTGGGTGCACCCACTTATAGATTAACATTCAGCACATATTCATTCATTCAGCGCCCACCATGGCGATGTCATATGTTTCATGTCCATTTATTGCAAAAAACTCTACATTTGTTACTGTTTTTCTCTGATTGTTATTCAGTAGTTTAGAATCAACTTTTAATCTTCTAATCAACTTCTTTTTCCTCCACGTCAGAAACAATGGTCATTGACTTGCCCTTATCGTCTGATTTACATGTAAGGAACCCCTGATCCTTTCCAGAGACCCCCGGTGCATTGGAGTTATCTGTCATCTCGCTGTGCTTACATTTACTAGACTGATGTCCTGCTTGGCCACATTTGAAACATTTCATTGATTCAGTGAAGATAAATACTACATAATCACACCCCTCAAGTTTAAATCTCAGAGCAACATTGAATTCTTGGTGTACATTATTCAATAACATGCACTTATCTTCTGAACGACACAACATGTTTCAAATCAGGAGACCTGCATCCCAGAGGATTAATAACTAATTCAGACAAGACTTCTCCATACTGCCAAAGTACATTTAATAAAATCAAATTTTTCAGAAGGAGGCACATATAAAAAATAATCACTCTTTTAGCGGGAGTTGATAATGGCAACACTGATACCAGCATCCTAATAAGTACCAGCCTTTCCTGTACTAACTATTGAATGTGCGTCTCTTCTTTTAAGAAAACAACTACTGTATTGTTCATTTTAGAGGCAGATTGTACATTCCTACAGCCCACTTTTTCAGCTGCCTCAACTACAAAAGCCTCAGTAGAAACCATCAGACCAATGACTACTTTTATTCTGTTTTTCCCTGAGAGATTTTGAAAATATTGTGGGTTAAGTCCAGTAGGTGTCCCACAGGATGTGGTCACGGAGGTGGTATCCACAGCCGCAGCCATGCCAACTTAACAATAACAATGAGAAGAAAAACAATATAGTCTCAAATAACTGGCAAATCAGTAATAATACTTTTTTCTATACATTACATTAAAAAAACAGATATAAAGAAACCAGTAACAGTTACGTAAACACCCTCCACATATGAAACCGTCCAGTAACCCACAACCACTCCCAACCCAGACCAGAGTAATAGACAGAGAGTCTTGGTCTTGTACAATATAGTGTGACTCTTCGCAAGACTTGTGTTATGCAGCATTCCACATAGCTGTGTGACAGGTCAGTGTCAGTCAAATATCCATCCCTATCCAACTTCAGGGCAATCATATTTCTCTGAGATGATGTCACCGTTTAAAATCCAAAAATACTTGTAAATTAAATATACTGTGATTATCTCCATGAGACTCTTAAGGCTTCAGAAGCCAGACTTGACTAATGTGTTTTTTTTAAGTCACCAAGCTTAACGAGTTGAATTTTAAACTGTAACATTGTATAACAGAAATATTATTTAACAAGAGGGAACATTTAGATATTAGTTAGTTAAATGTATAAGAGTTTGATTAGTTTTAGTGAAATTAGTGATGCAGTATAAATATAGAAGTAGTATGCTGTTATTCAAGTTGTATGTCAGAGGGGAACATTTTTGTACAATGGGTGGTTTTCTTTTCTCTTAGGCAAAGAAACAGGCAATAATAAATGTAAAAGCCAAAAGATGAAGGGACAATAGGCACCCTATGTTGAGACCGGGGAGGCACGTGAAAAGGCAAATCTCCTGCATAATTCTAGTTAAAAGTTTTTGTTGAGGTCTGTCTCCAGGACATAGACATTTACCTATCTTGCAGAAGATTCACCTGCTTTGAAGATTAAACTGCTTTGTATCTCATCAGCATACAAGATTGTGATAACAGAACTGCTTGCTTCCTTGGAAAACATTTGTACTATATTTACCTGGTTTGAAAATGAACACGATCTGGGGATGTTGGTTTCTAATCAACATACAGTGGTATACAGTATGTACTTCTTGATAGCTGACAACTCTTTTTTTTAACCAATGAAAATGTGTTTACGTTATTGATAGGCAAATGAAATTAAAGTGTACCATTTTCAAGAACATATTCTTTCTACTCACCAGTACATCATTGTTACTCAAGGATCGATTACTTCTTTATAGACAATAACTTCTTGCCTAAGATTAAATCTTGCAAATACGATGCTATTGTTATTTCTGACCATGCACCTATGATCTTGGAGCTAAAATTACTAAGCCCCATGCACTCACCCCGCAGATGGCGCCTCAACCCGCTTCTATTAGCTGATGAGAATTGTACTGAATTTATATCCAAACAAATCAAATTCTTTCTAGAGACAAATACATCCCCCGAGATCTCTGCAGGGATACTCTGGGAAACTCTTAAGGCCTTCTTAAGAGGACAGATTATCTCATATCTTTCCCACAGAAATAAATCCGAGGCCAAGAAAGTAGCAGATATAAAAAGCGAAATTACAAAAATAGATGAAGAACATGCCAGACTACCAAGCAAGACTCTACATAGGAGAAGGCAGGCTCTACATTCGGAATTAAACCTCTTGACAACTAAAGAAACTGAACAACTAATTTACAAATCCAGACATCATTACTATGAACATGGGGAGAAAGCGAATAAGCTTTTAGCTCAACAAATTCACAAGCAAGAAGTGCGCAACGCAATCTCGGTAATCACTAGTACGAACGGAGATAAAATCGTCGAACACCAAAATATAATGCACACTTTCAGAGACTACTATAAATCCCTATATACTACTGAGTTTAAGGAAGACAATACACAATCTAAGGCATTTCTGGATACATTACAGATACCACAAATAGACGCTTTTAGTGCGGAGGAACTTGATAAACCTCTGATGTTATCAGAATTACTAGATGCTATAAAATCACTCCAAGGCGGGAAAGCAGCAGGCCCTGATGGTTACCCTGCAGAATTTTACAAGAAATTCTCCGCTCAGCTAGCCCCCCTCTTATTAGCAACATTTACAGAAGCCAGAGATAACCAATCTCTTCCACAAACCTTTCGCCAAGCACTAATCACTGTCTTTCCAAAACAAAATAAGGACTTATTACAATGTGCATCATACAGACCAATTTCACTTCTGAATAACGACGTTAAAATACTCTCTAAAATCTTAGCCAGAAGGGTGGAGAAAGTGCTCCCCTCGGTAATATCACAAGACCAAACTGGATTTATTAGGGGCCGGCACTTATCTTCCAATCTTCGACGCCTGTTTAATGTAATATACTCACCAACTAAATCAAACACCCCAGAAATATTATTATCATTAGATGCAGAAAAAGCATTCGACATGATTGAATGGAAATACCTTTTTACTATATTGGAGTTTGGGTTTGGCCCAAACATCTGTGCATGGATTAAATTACTGTATACTAACCCAGAAGCTTCAGTTTGCATCAACAACATTTGCTCAGACTACTTTAAACTAGAACGTGGCACTAGACAAGGATGCCCCTTGTCACCGCTGCTGTTTGCGATTGCCATTGAACCACTGGCAATACATTGTCGAAATACTGATCAGATAAAGGGGATTAGCAGAGAAGGACTGGAACAGAAAATCTCATTATATGCAGATGACATGGTACTGTATATATCAGACCCAGAAAATTCTGTACCTGCAGTCTTAGCAGCACTCACAGAATTTCAAAAGATCTCTGGTCTCAGAATTAATCTGAATAAAAGTGTACTCTTTCCAGTGAACTCTCAAGCATATAATATTAGATTAGATACCCTACCTTTTATCATTGCAGAACAGTTTAAATACCTAGGGGTAAACATCACAAGTAAACATAAAGCTCTATATCAACAAAATTTCGCCGTTTGCATGGAAAAAATTAAACAAGACTTGCATAGATGGTCAACCCTTCATCTCACACTAGCTGGAAGAATTAACACTGTTAAGATGAATATTCTTCCTAAGCTCCTTTTTTTATTTCAAAACATCCCAATATACATTAATAAATCATTTTTTAGGCAATTAGATTCGACAATAACCTCATTTATTTGGAATTCAAAACATCCACGCATCAAAAGAGCGACCCTACAAAGACAAAAGGCAGAAGGCGGCATGGCTCTACCTAACTTCCAGTTTTATTACTGGGCAGCAAATATACAGGCGATAAGAACCTGGACACAAATAGAAGAACATACACAGGCTTGGTCCGCAATAGAATTAAATTCCTGCAGTACTTCTTTGTATTCCTTGCTCTGTGCTCCAATAAACACACGTTATCGGCAATACACTAATAATCCAATTGTGCTCCACTCACTTAGAATCTGGAACCAATGTAGAAAGTATTTTAAGACGGAGAAGCTTCTATCTGTGGCACCCCTGCAAGAGAACCACCTCTTTCAACCCTCACAAACATATGCAGTTTTTAATATTTGGAAAAAATTTGGAATTAACTTGCTTAGAGATCTTTATATAGACAACGTCTTTGCATCCTATGAGCAATTACATTCCAAATTTAACATTCCAGCTACACATTTCTTTCACTATCTTCAAATCAGAAACTTTGTTAAACAAAACCTTCCAGATTTTCCTCATCTTGCACCCTCATCCATGCTGGAAAAAATATTGCTCAATCTCAAGGATTTAGACTCCATCTCTACAATATATAAAATCATTTTACAATCCCTCCCTTTTAAAGATCCAAGAGGACACTGGGAAAAAGATCTTTCAATTAATATATCAGAAAAGGAGTGGAAAGTAGCAATGCAGAGAATTCACTCGAGCTCCATATGCGCAAAGCATACAATTATACAACTCAAAATTATATATCGAGCACATCTGTCTCGACTAAAACTCTCCAAAATGTTTCCAGGGCATGATCCAACCTGCGAACGTTGTAACCAAGTCCCAGCCTCACTAGGTCACATGTTCTGGTCCTGCACCAAATTAACATTATTCTGGACAAACATTTTTAATTACCTTTCAGATAGCCTTGGACTTACAATCCCTCTAAACCCATTAACAGCTGTGTTTGGGGTTCTTCCAGATGGGTTTAAAGCGGAGGAAGACAAACAAATTGTGATTGCATTCACTACACTTTTGGCACGTAGACTTATTCTCATAAACTGGAAGAACCCAAACTCTCCTCTTTTAAGTCAGTGGGAAACCGATGTGTTATATTATTTGAAGTTGGAAAAAATCAAATACTCAGTTAGAGGATCCGTACAGACTTTTTTCAAAACATGGCAGGATCTAATCAGTAATATTTTAAAATAAGTTCAAAAGGCACAGAGAATTTATTAATTTAGGTATGTCTCCAAGCCTTAAATTTAACGCCGTTTGGCTTGCTCTCTCTCTCAGGGGTGGGGATCGATCTGTTCTTAATTTTTCTCTTTGTAAAAACTTGATTGCTTTGTATGGATTGTAATAAAATTAATAAATTAAAAAAAAAAAAAAAAAAAAAGTGTACCATTGTTTAATAAATCATCATGTTGGCCTTGGCAGAGACTGAAGCAGTTATATACTTCTGGGCAGTGGGTGGTTTTCGGATGGTGCAAAAAGAGAGAGCACGAGCAGAAGGGAAGGAGTGAGTCCAGGGGTTGGTGCGAGAGGACAGACGGTGTAGGAGAGAGACAGTCCACTGAGAACACTGTCAAGATCACTCGTGCTAAGCACAGGGACTCACAGGCGTATGAGGGTAAGTGGCTGACAAGACACAAGGCACACAGCCTGTGACACCTTCCTCCACAGAAGAAGAGACAGTATCACCAGAAAGATTTCTGGTCCAGTGAGAGAGGGAAGACTAGTGGACAAGAAGCAAGACTTCAGTTGGGAAATGAGCATTTGGCAAAATGAGTGTTTCAGAGAAACAATTGGAATACTAATCGTTGTATTAACACAGTGTGAATCTTGGACTTGCACTTAGTTGACCATCTACTGTTATGTTTTAATAGACTTTAGAGTGTGGACTGTGTGCTTTTCATTTTAAAAGGTTTTTGCTGCTGATATTTTCAGATTCTAATGTACTTTTATCTTGATAGATTTTATATTGTATAGTGTAATGCAAGTTACTGCTGTTTTTCTTGAAATTGCTGTTTGTCTTTCATTGTGTGTTTACTCACCACCCAATTTAAAGAAACATCTGCATTATTATCTTTAAAGTTTAAGAGTTCCCAGACTCTTAATAAAACTGGGTGGCATAGTCAGATATTTTAATTGTGTTTAGGTTAGATTACCTATAAGTATGACAGACACCTGTCACACGTACATTCATTCATTTATGATATTCGTACACAATCTTCGGAATAGCACAAGTTGATCATGTTCTGTATGCAAAAAAATGTAATAAACATTCTCCATGACACCACATATTCTCTCACTATCAGTGAAACAATCAAATCTAGATGACTGACAGTAAAGAAGTGTAAGAAACCACGAAAGAGAGAGGACAGGAAATAACACAAACTTGTGAAGTGAAGAGATTGTGATGCTAGTTTGAAATGTCAAAATTAAAATAAGCAATGAGAAGAATGTATCCTATCACCAGTATAAAATACAAACAATGTATGCAATTTTAAAGGATAATTTAACTACGTATCTAAACTTTTGCGCTCAAAGGAAAATTTGGATATGATCAACAATTTGTAAACTTATTAGAAGAATCGATTGTTAATGGTGGTGCTCTTTGGAAAAACGTTATTTTTAAAAATGATGTTATTAAAGACAAGTTAAACAAACTGCATTGAATATTTTTTGACTCTTTAATTACTTATGTAAACTCATTACATCCAAGATGTCTGTGTGGATAGACACGCATCTCTGCTTTCTGGAGTCATTAAAAAGTTGACTAAGTTAAGTGACCATTCATACTGTCCTTTCAAATATTAGCAAAATCCTCATTTCACATCAGTGATAAAGAATTTATTTCTATCAGCATCACTAAACCTTACACAAGCATTTACATAGGCAGTGATATAATCATCCAATATGGTATTGGTTTTCCTAAACAGGTCCAGAAATTAAAAATTTTAAGAACTCCTCATTAGCCCACCAAGAGAAATCCTGCCTGCTTCTGTGTTGGTTAACTAATAAGCTATTTCACATTAATTTAGTATCACATAGTAATAATGTAACACCTTTACTCCTCAAGATGTGTGTGTTTTGTGTAGTTCACTTTACTCCTCAAGAGTGAGAGTTTACATATTCATGCGAATGACTGTGGCATGTCCAATTTCATGTTATTTCAGGTTGTGATGTAGTGAGGCTTTGGTCTACCTTAATAAAAATAAGAAATGTAGTAAATTCTAAATGTAATTGCTGCAGTTGTCACAAACACTATTGGACTCACACATATAAACATACAGTATGACTGTTTGGTTTAGACTACAATATTTACTGAAATTAACATTGTATACTCTATCCTGTTTAAAGCTGCTATTCAGAACAAACACCTTACATCTAATAAAGATGTAACAAGACTGTGTCATACCCAGCGCAGATTGTCTTCTTTCTGGATTTAAACCTATAAAGTTGCCCTAATTAGCCCTTTGTGTCTTTTCAGCTAATCTACACCAGTTCTGCTGGATCTATCTATAATTAATTTCTGGGTTGGAATGTCTTAATTGTTAAGTGTATATAACTAACAAACAATCTTCTTTCACACTGACTGGTATTGAAATTGTGAGACTGATAGTGCATGTCCTAGAATTTACTTGTAACTGACTCAAATATGCAGAACAATGCTTTGTGTACACTATTTATATTTTTCTGGCATCCTAGCATGATCTGGTTCCTATGTTACACTCAATGATGTCCACCAACACTTCAATTAGAACAAAGCTTTGGAAAGTACGCTGATGGTTGTGTGAATTTTCTTGCTTATTATAGTCAAAATATTTTGTTGAAGATATTCCTTCACATCAGAAAAAGTTTACTGATATATTTCAATATATGCATCTCGAATTCTGTATTTATGTCATATTTTAGAAAATGAAGAGGTGCCATATATATATATTATATATATAATATATATATGCACACTGTATTATTATCTTATTTTGACATAACTAAATAGTTTACAGTACAGTAGTAACAAATTATATTTTTGTTCAATTCATGAGGCAGCATTAATGCAGAAGGTGATAGCAATTCAGAATTGCTGTTTGATGGGTGATGTGTGTAGCTAAGAGACATTATTAAGATTCTCTTCAGTTTAAGTACCTACTTAGAGGTGACAGGTTAGAAGGAGAAAGTAATGACATTCTTAAACACTATTGTTGCTCTCACTCCATTGCTGTGATGCATTCATTCTTACACAGCCTGCTAATACTATCTTAAGGCAATTTTTACCTATTGAAAGATGGTACTTTATAGTCTGTTGAAAGCAGCAAGTATATTCAATCCAACTGTTATTGAGAATATAACAGTGAAATGATCTAATGCAGTTGTCACAAAATTGTCTGTCTAAATATCGTTTGCCTATGCATATAAAAACATATTTGTCTAAAAAATAAACATTTGTTCTTTGCTTGATATTATAAGAAAAAAAATTAACCAGTTCTATTTTTTTCTCTTGCCCATATTCTACTACATTTATGTTAACCTGAAATGAATTAAGCAGGTTTTAAGAAGAATGGCTTGGAGGCTACATAGAAAGATGTTGAAAACGTCTATTTTTTCTGGGCACAACAAAACATAATGCCACACTTTTGAATAGGATTGTTGAAGTATCATGGGGTATACAGCATGTCTGTAAATTACTCATCCTACCGTATGTGCCAGTTTTGGTGAAGCAGATGCAGCAGTTGTAAGAGTGATGAGTAAAGAGAGACATGGAGAGTTTTCCTGTTACTCACTTCAAATGTTTGTTCTTATTTTGCTCTGAATATACTTTGTGAACTTTTAATTTTAATCAGAAGAGATTCTTCCAATATTGTGGGTGGACAGTCATTATATATAATATAATGTTTATTTTTAATGCTAAATGGATAGGTATACCTGCCCATCCGCTGGACTGGTATCAGCTATAATGTCAAATGAATAAGTCACAAAGTAGTAGTCACTCATTATTCTTTAAGTAATTTGTGAGCCATTAAGGATAAAGAGAATGGAGGGAAAGATGTTCCACTCTATTGTTCACTCCAGCACTCATGTACAGGGCCATACAGACAATTAGGTTCAAGGGCAACAGGACCTGGGAGAGGCACAGCCAACAAAAATTTAAGCATGAAAGATTGGACTCACACTTCATCTGTCTCACAAGTATCTCAATGGCTGCATCTACAAATCAGCATTTGTCAGTGGAATCACAAAAAAAGGTAAACAAAGCCCTTGTAAATAAATAAATATGGCTTGCTAATTAAATGCTTGCTTTCTGTATAATCTGCAGTGTCACCAATTAAGAAAATTAAACTGAAAGGTGTCACCTCAGGGTTAGGTGTACGCTATGCCATTTTAACATACTTTACAACAGCAGAAGTTCATGTGTCCTCTCACACTTAATGAGTTATTTGAACTGAGAAATGAATGAAACCAGGCATACATTATGCAATTTAGTTTTGCACAGTCTTGTGTGACTGCATCTATGAATACCTGCCAATCACAATGGATGATATGATATTGTTATTCTGCTATTTTCAGAATGAGCTAAATGTAGTTAGGTCCATTATCTGTTTCAACGTGATTAGTTTTGTCTTGTGACTAGCGGACTATGTTAATTATGCAAATCTATTAAAAGCACATTCATGCTTGCTATCAGGCACTGATACACTTTGGCAGTATTTTTCATTTTTTATTTGACCCAATCATGATGTTTCTGATAAGAAATATCATATTGTGGATAGATTTCATGCCACATCTTGATTGGACTGTGCCCCTTCCTCTAAGACCACAAACGTTTCAAAGACATGCAAGAGGAAACATAAACAAAGAACCAGTTACTGGTTGGTCAATTAGAATCTAAACATGTTGTACGGACTCCGCTTGACAAAGCCAAGCCAACAGTGCCCGATATTTGTTTGTTGACATCTCAGAAAAAAAACTATGGAGAGTTCATAAGCCACTCAAATTGTGTTGAGCTGCAATTATATAGTGTATGTCTGCCCTAAAAAGTAATAGAAAAAAATATAGAAAGGCAGCCAGATTACAAAATTTGCCTGAAGCTGATTTTTTTTTCATAGGTTGGATGTAGTATAGTGTACAATATTACATTTGATTTGTCACTTTGTGTCAATGTGTAGGTGTGGGGCTGTGGGGGGGGGACCAAAGGTGAGAGACTGACCCTGTACAGATAGTATGGAGGTTAACATCATAGATAACTTTGTACATCTCCTTGTAATATCACAGATAATTTTAGATCTAAAAAGTTGTTATGCAACTGCAGTTGGTGCCATGATCCAGACACACAGTCAGGAAACAAAGCAGAATTTATAACCATGAATTCACACACAAATATTTTATTTATATGAAGGACCAACCAGTGTCAGTGGCATGCATATGGAAAAACTTATTTTAAAAGCCAGGGCAGCCAAGAATCACAAACAAAGAACAGCAAATATCAAAGCAGAAATATTTTATTGTTCTTTCTGATGCCACCTGAATGATACTGCATGCTACTAACCATTAGAGAAAGAAGGCAAAACAGAAATCAGACACTGGACAGTAACTTAATCAAACAGGACCAGTGCTGCAGGTGCTCAGTAGTGTTTAGCTGACGATACATGCAAAGCAGAGGTAGTGAGAAGTAATAAAGATAAGGAAAGTAAATCATGGAAGAGAACTGGCTGTGGGCACAGAATGCCACATGTATTTTCAAAAGCCCCAGAAATAAATAGAATAAGGCCAAAAAACCTTGTCATTTTTGTTGTGGTGTTTTTTTATCAAGTGCTTTGTATCCCCAGATTCAGCACCAGCTCCACCAGATATTATTCCTTCTGACAAATGATTCAGGATTATTGGCTGT
>JANRMT010062813.1:48285358-48299815 GCA_026402145.1 Polypterus bichir lapradei | reverse complement strand
GCTGTTACATTAGACAATTCAAAAACAGTTTACATCCCCAGATTGTACGGTTACTAAACAACCTGTCTTAAAAACAACTACTGTAAATTAATAAATATGCATGTAAAATGTATTGTTGTGACTTTTGAGCATGTACCTATATGAAAAACAAATCACAGGCACTTTAGTCATGATCGGCACTAAGTAAGATTTATAACACAGGCACACACCCACTGCAGCCTGCCACGAGCTACTGTATGTGTTGTGCCGCAGGCCAGTTTCTTCTTAAAAAGCATGCACAATCTTAGCTGACTTTGACACATCATTTACCAAAATGTAACCTTTGTGATAACTAAGGACTGTATAGCTGCATTTACACTACTGCAGTTTCATTTTTAAAATTCTTTACATATTAAAATGTCTAGAAATGTACTTGGTAGCACAGATGTCTTAAACTTGAAATACACTGTGGATTTTTTCCCCCGATTTTAAGCTTGATATGCAAACACCAGCCACACCAACACGTTTTCTGAGTCCGCTCACATTTCAGCTTCATCAGCCTTCATTTCACATGCAGTAAGAAAGTGGTTGTAGTGCCTGATTGCCACAAACTTTAACAATTTCTGTCAGAAATCAGAAATTTCAATTGGCTGATATTGCCACCAAATTTAATCACATTTATTGTTTAATGACCACAGTGAGTGTGCATCACACATGTATCACCTGAGCACACACGTCGTGGGATGTCAGTTGGGCTGAATGTGATTCTGTTGTTTGAGCACATATGAGCCTGGCATAATAAGCATGAACAAACCAGAGCATGATGGGAGTCTGCGTTGTCAGAAATCTTTGTTTTCATCTATCTACACCTAAATACCACACCAGCCTTTTCAAACGTCTCCAGTTCTGGAGAGCATTTTCAAAGTATTTGCTTTCGCCACTTTAAAATGGCGAATTTAGTGTGGACGAAAAGTGAAAATAGAGACAAATGTCTATGTTTTTAAATGAAAATGTACTAGTGTGTATGGGCCTTTGTCTTGTAACAACTTGTTTGCTCTTAAAATCTTCCCCTTCAGCTAAAGCCACAAGTACAAAACAATAGCTACCACTTGTTTTAAGCTAAACAAGTTTAATAGAAGTCATATATCACAAATCAATAAATTAAATTTGGCAATAAATTCAGACTTTCTGAACTTTCCCACATTCCTCCCTTTAGGCCTAGTTGTAAATATATATTGTAAAGTATATAATTATTTAGTAATATACTATATATTGCATATTGTGTATACTTGTGTGTATGTCTTTGTTTGTATTGTATTGTCATCTGTGTAGACAAGTAGGAATTTCATTGTACACTATGCACTATGAACATAGCAATAAACTTGAACTGTGCCAGTTGGAAGTAAAAAGGAAATGAAAAAATAATAAGGAACTTCTTTGTTATTATTAAGAATTTTAAATCCTTTGAACAGACATTACAAATTGTTAGACAGATGTCTTCAATAAACTACCATCTTGCTGCATTTTTTATATTTTAAATTCCCATTCATTGTCTTTATCCTTTCAAATGTAACTTTCGGAATTAATGCCATTTAAATAAATGAAATAGTAATCAGGGGACAGATCTGATGATAATTTATTTTTAATCTTAGGCATCACAATTATTTGTGATGCTGTTGATTGCCAGAAATTATCAAGCTAGTATTTCTATTGATTGCATGATATAAAAAGATATTGCATGATTTTATTTGTAATTTTGTAATGAATATAATCAGTCTGTATCATCCTCAAATGATAATCGTGAACTTTGTCAACGTTCATTGTAAATGTTTAGCCACTGTAGCTGACAATATTTTTGATGCACTGCTGGCAATGAGACCTACAGTTCTAGTGTGCACAAAATTAATTTTTGTCTGGCATTTTTAGGTTCTGTGCTGCATGGAATCAATGCATCTGAAATAAGAATACAAATCTATTTTGAACAGGCAGTGGGTGGTATGGAGAAATCACATAAAAATGCTTATGTTTATGTAGGCACAAGTTTGAAGACTTTTTCATTTGCAACAAATATCTAAATCTTTTGGACTTTCAGAGCAGAAAACCTCATTATATTAAAATCAATACAAACTATCACTATGCATCTTTCTTGACACAGAGTAGTATTAAGACCTGCAAAGTCATAAAGAATTAGACTGCAGACCTTTTTAAGGAATAACATTACTGATTCATCTGCCAAAATGATCTGCTTTCATAATGTGTATCACTCTGTACAGTCTCAAGATGATATTACAGTTTAAAAGATTCAAACATTTAAAATATTTATGAATAGATATCAGATAGCCTTGCTAATACTTCAGCTACTGTGCCTAATAGTTTTAAAAAGAGAAGCCAACCTTAAATAACTACTCTCTATATTATTAGTTGTTTTAAAGTAATCAAATGTTGAATTGTGGAAGGTTTTTGGGGTGATTTTATCTTAAAATTTAGATTTGTGTGTTTCCATGCTCAGATACTGTATTGTGTAGACCAGCACACTTGACATCCACCTAAGTAGTTGTCCTCACTAGTCTGTCTGGGAAAGACACACAGCATTCAGGCACAAAGTACACTGGACTACATTCTGACTTCACTCAGGATTTACTACTACTGCAACTCTGCTACCCCATACATGCCCACTATTATTTAGACTCAAGGTGGTAGGAGAACATAACAAAAAAAGTAGGGAAGCTAGTTTAAATATTTTTTTCAATCATTATATTCTTTAACATTACTTAATATGCCAAAAGTGGAAGCAAAGCAATTGAGTGTAACAATCACGCCATACAAACTGGATGGTTAGGCACTGTCCTTGACTGTGCTGACTAGCATACCCCATATTTGTCAGTGTTCAGATGGCTCTCAGGCCTTGCGATTACAGCATGCTATAGCTATATTTATCATATTGCTTTCTCTTTAAGCAGCTGACTTTTTTAGAATTTGTTGGGCCTCAAGATGAATAGCCGTGCTCCATGTCCAATGTCATTTTCACAATCCCCATCAGTACTTAT
This sequence comes from Polypterus bichir lapradei, assembly GCA_026402145.1. NCBI lineage: Eukaryota > Metazoa > Chordata > Cladistia > Polypteriformes > Polypteridae > Polypterus > Polypterus bichir. The sequence goes on along the minus strand of JANRMT010062813.1, from coordinate 48,296,789 downwards.
TCATGTAATGTACACTGTGTGAGAGCTACACACTAAGTACAGGAAAGTCTGGAAATTACCATTTCAAGCTTTTATTTGGTACTGAACCTTATGCTTGTTAGCCTTAAGCAGCAGAAAGTAAGTCACTTGTAAGCACTTCCTCTTATGTGTGATTTAGACTAGTTACCAACACAAAGATACAAAAATTCAAATACAAAATAGTACAATCTTATGATTCTTATCAAGAACTTATCACTTATCAACAACAACGTTTATTTATATAGCACATTTTCATACAAAAAGTAGCTCAAAGTGCTTTACATACTGAAGAAAAGAAAAATAAAAGACAAAATAAGAAATTAAAATAAGACAACATTAGTTAACATAGAAAAGGAGTAAGGTCTGATGGCCAGGGTGGACAGAAAAAACAGAAAAAAAAACTCTAGACTGCTGGAGAAAAAAATAAAATAAAAATAAAATCTGCAGGGGTTCCAGGCCACGGGACCGCCCAGTCCCCTCTGGGCATTCTACCTAACATAAATGAAATAGTCCTCTCTGTAGTTAGGGTTCTCACGGAGTCACTTGATATTGATGGTCATACAGACTTCTGGCTTTTAATCCATCCATCATTGTTGGAACATCACGGTGCTTTGAGTAGATGGTGGCGTCGCAAGCCACCACCAAAAAGATACCGGAAAAGGAAACAGAAGAGAGGGTAGGGGTTAGTACACATTTTAGAGCAACCATGAATAGTTATTATAATGAGTTGGAGATATAGAGTATTTTTTAGAGGATTTTTTTAGAGGATTTTGATTACAGTGAAATTATGAGAAAGCCATGTTAAAATAATGTGTTTTCAGCAGTTTTTTAACGTGCTCCACCGTATCAGCCCGGCGAATTCCTATTGGCAGGCTATTCCAGATTTTAGGTGCATAACAGCAGAAGGCCGCCTCACCACTTTTAAGTTTTGTTCTTGGAATTCTAAGGAGATACTCATTTGAGGATCTGAGGTTACGATTTGGAATATAAGGTGTCAGACATTCCGATGTATAAGATGGGGCGAGATTATTTAAGGCTTTATAAACCATAAGCAGAATTTTAAAGTAAATCCCGAATGACACATGTAACAAGTGCAGCGACATCAAAACTGGAGAAAAGTGCTCGGATTTTCTTTTCCTAGTTAAGATTCTAGGATCTGCATTCTGCACTAGTTGCAAACGATTTATGTCTTTTTTGGGTAGTCCTGAGAGGAGTGCGTTACAGTAATCTAGTCGACTGAAAACAAACGCGTGAACTAATTTCTCAGCATCCTTCAGTGATATAAGAGGTCTAACTTTAGCTATGTTTCTTAAGTGAAAAAATGCTGTCCTAGTGATCTGATTAATATACGATTTAAAATTCAGATTACAGTCAACAATTACCCCTAAGCTTTTTACCTCCGTCTTGACTTAATCCTTATGTATCTAGTTTATTTCTAATAGCCTCATTGTATCCATTATTGCCAATCACTAAGATTTCAGTTTTCTCTTTATTTAACTTGAGAAAGTTACTATTCATCCATTCTGAGATACAAGTCAGACATTGTGTTAGTGAATCAAGAGAATCGGGGTCATCAGGTGCTATTGATAAATACAGCTGTGTGTCATCAGCATAGCTGTGGTAGCTCACGTTGTGCCCTGAGATAATCTGACCTTACGGAAGCATGTAGATTGAGAATAACAGCGGACCCAGGATAGAGCCTTGTGGAACACCATATTGGATATTATGTGTCTTTAAGTTGTAATTACCACAACTAACAAAGAATTTTCTACCTGCCAGGTAGGATTCAAACCAATTTAAGACACTGCCAGAGAGGCCCACCCACTGACTAAACCGATTTCTAAGAATATTATGATCAATGGTGTCAAATGCAGCACTCAGATCTAAGAGGATGAGAACAGATAAATGGCCTCTGTCTGCATTCACCCACAAATCATTTACTACTTTAACGAGTGCAGTTTCTGTACTGTGATAGCAGTCCTGTATTGCCACATGTTTTTGTTCTAACCCGGTTGCTCAATTAGAAAGCAATTCTTGTCAATAACTTAATTTCATGGCTTGTTAGTGCTTTAACTCTGCTATGTCAGGTCATTATCATATCCTAGATTTTCTTCCCCTTTCTAAGGATATCATGCAAATGATTTGAAAGCTAAAACAGATAAGTAATTCTCAGTCATTCACTTTTTTCTCTTCACTTTCCCTCCAAGTATTTAATTAAACCCAATAGTGTACAAGATAAATACACACAGGTGTAAACGGTAACAAGCTAAATGGAGAAATGCTGGGAGGTATTTTTCGTACGTGGATTACTCGTTTAGCCGGATGTAATTGTTAACGATTTGGCATGATCCTGGATCTGTCGGTTTTTTGAAACTCTTCCTGGATGTGTTGTCATAGCAGCACATCCAAATCCTCAAACCTGCTCGGAGCAGGTTTGTTCTGTGTAAATAAGGATTAGCTCACACACTTAATCAGTGTCTGTGCATGGAATTCATTCAGTCATGGCTTCGCCGTTCATGAATGAGTGATCAATTGATATTGGTGCGCAAATTATAAGAAGAGAATTTCATATAGAGAGGGTTTTGCACAATCGGCAAGATCCTTTATTGCTCCCGGAGGAAGATACCGCTTTAGTCAGAGGGGGGAATATTGTACCTCAAAGATTTATTAGCACATTATATTTGAAGTTAGACTCAGTAAAGTCGGGCTCTCACAACCACACAGACAGTATACATTGCTTTGAGGTTTTTTGCAAGCGGCACTTTTTTTTATATACTGTAAGCAATGCGGAAAATCTACCTAAAAGTGCAGTTTGCCAGGCAATTCATAAAGTCTGTTTGGCTATGAAATATTTCCTTCAGGTTCTCATAGTGTTTCCTGGACACCTGCATGTGCAGACAAAAGAGGTGTTTCATGCCATTGCAGATTGCAGGTAATACACAGGCAAAAACACCCACAGTTCCATAAACAATCTCACAATCAGCCTGACATTCTCATTATCCAGGATTTCCAAATGTGATTAGGGCACATGGGACTGATAAGAGTGGAGTTTGATCAAACATTATTTGGAAAATTTACCTCTCCTCCTGATGAATAATCAGACACAGTGTCTTCATCAAATATTTGACCTTCGTCTCATTGGTCAGACACAGGTTCTAGGGATATGACATTCCCCTGTAACTGACCCAACAAAAAAGAGGGTTATATGGAACATACCTATGGCATACATTGAGGACAAATATATGCAATGACCATCCTTTACCTGAAATGAAGTGACCACTGCATCCTGCCACTAGTTCTGAGGAAGACCTTCCCCCTGGAATGCCTTCAGAAACAGGGTGATGGACATTTTGGTAGACAGCCAACTCTTCTGCAGGGGTTTGTTCGAGTCTGTGGTCGTGAACAGATGCAAAAGTTTGGCAAACTTTTTGGTCGTAAACCGATTTGTACGTGTTCCAAGACGTTCGTGAACTGAGGTTCCACTGTACTTTTAAATTAGAGCAGATGCATACCCTCGTTACTTTGTTCTTGCATTATAAAAAAAATAATTGCTGCCTTTAACTAAAGTAATTTTTTTTATATTTTAGGTAGCATAGCATACCACACTACTTGCAAGTAAGAACAAAGTGGTTGGAAACTTTGCTGATGTTATTTGATATTTAAATGAAAATATGAAGGAAATTTCTTCATTAATTATACAGGTAACAAAAGCCTTATTATAATCACAAAATCATTTTTCTGCATCACATAGAATACTTAAAGGGGGCCACCATTCCTCCAATATTATGCACTTCATTTTGGTTTGTCCCTTAATAGTGACAGGTGACAATATTTCTGCCTCATGCAAGAGCTTCTTTACCCACTTCTTTATACTGTAGTTACACCTTTTGCTTCTTGTATAAGTACTCTGATCTACTCACAAATCAAATCCATCTAAGCAGATTAAGGTCTTCCACCAGTTAGGAGTATTTCCCTCTTTTCCTCATCCTTAGCTTGTCTTACTCCGGTGATAGTTTTTCATCTTTGTACAACCCCAATTCCAATGAAGTTGGGACGTTGTGTAAAACGTAAATAAAAACAGAATACAATGATTTGCAAATCAATTTCAACCTATATTCAATTGAATACAGTAATCCCTCGCTATATCGCGCTTCGACTTTTGCAGCTTCACTCTATCGTGGATTTTATATGAAAGCATAACTAAATATATAACGCGGATTTTTCGCTGCTTCGCGGGTTCTGCAGACAATGTGTCTTTTTACTTCCTGTATATGCTTCCTCAGTTGGTTTGCCCAGTTGATTTCATACAAGGGATGCTATTGGCGGATGGCTGAGAAGCTAACCAATCAGAGCAAGCAGTTAAGTTCTCCTGACTGAGAAGCTAACCAATCAGAGCACGCAGTTGAGCTCCTGCGTGCTGAATGCAGTGTTAACCAGGAAGTCTCCTCTCACTCATTCAGCATCAACGTGTTTCGCTGTGTAAAGAGTTGTGCTCTTTTGTGTTTATCTTTGTGCATAGTCAAGCCCTTCATTATGGCTCTAAAACAATCTGCTACTGCTTCAGGGGCCGTGCCCAAGCGCAAGAAGAAGATGTTAACGATTGCTGAAAAGGTAAACGTTTTGGATTTGTTGAAGGCTACGATTCTTTTTATTTAAAAAGTAGGAAAGGGATATAAGATCTACGGCTGCAGTGTCCTTTTAACCAGGGTGCAAAACGAGTTGTAAGTGGATGTAATAAGGCAGTAGTCTGGATGGAATCTGCTTTAGGGATTTGGATTGAAGACTGCCAGAAGAAGAACAACGGCAGTGCTACACAATCGCCTGAAGTGGCTCCTTTACAAGGGCTGTAACGCTCTCCTTTGTTGTGCAGTAAAATTAAACTCATTGTTATCGGACAAGTCATCGTGTCATTGTTGGTGAGTAACCATAATTAATTTTCTTCTTACAGTGCTTAGTACATGTACGTACGTTTAGTGTCACTGTACACACATTTACTGTATACTATTTTTCTTGCATTGTACGTATTTATTGCTGGTGGCCTGTCTATCGTAATGGCTGTAACATATGTGATATCGGAGACACTCAATATCTTTAAAATAATATTTAGGTTTTACTGTATATAAACAGTGTGTTTATATACATAATTTCAATGAATCTTACCTAATATCTAAGAGAATACAAAGGGATTATGCTGTATAACTCTGCGGGGAATATTTATAAACAGTGCGGGAGAGTTTATAAGGGCTTAAAATATATAAAAATAACCATACAAACATATGGTTTCTACTTCGTGGATTTTCACCTATCGCGGGGGGGTCTGGAACGCAACCCCCGCGATCGAGGAGGGATTACTGTACACTACGAAGACAAGATATCTAATGTTCAAACTGATAAACTTTATTGTTGTTTTGCAAATCTTCACTCATTTTGAATTTGATGCCTGCAACACGTTCCATAAAAGCTGGGACAGGGGCAGCAAAAGACTGGGAAAGTTGAGGAATGTTCAAAAAACACATCTGTTTTGAACATTCCACAGGTGAACAGGTTAATTGGAAACAGGTGTTTGTCATGATTGGGTATAAAAGGAGCATCCCCAAAAGGCTCAGTCGTTCACAAGCAAGGATGGGACGAGGTTCACCACTTTGTGAACAACTGCGTGGGCAAATAGTCCAGCAGTTTAAGAACGTTTCTCACTGTACAATTGCAAGGAATCTAGGGATTTCATCATCTACTGTCCATAATATCATCAAAAAATTCAGAGAATCTGGAGAAATCTCTGCACGTAAGTGGCAAGGCCGAATACCAACATTGGATGCCCGTGACAGGTACATACAGGTTTTGGAGCAACATATGCTGCCATCCAAGCGACGTCTTTTTCAGGGAAACTCCCTGCTTATTTCAGCAGGACAATACGAAGCCACATTCTGCATGTGTTACAACAGCGTGGCTTCGTAGTAAAAGAGTGCGGGTACTAGACTGGCCTGCCTGCAGTCCAGACCTGTCTCCCATTGAAAATGTGTGCCGCATCATGAAGCGCAAAATATGACAACGGAGACCCCGGACTGTTGAGCAACTGAAATTGTACATCAAGCAAGAATGAAAAAGAATTCCACCTACACATCTTCAACAATTAGTGTCCTCAATTCCCAAACGCTCATTGAGTGTTGTTAAAAGGAAAGGTGATATAACACAGTGGTAAACATACCCCGTCCCAGCTTTTTTGGAACATGTTGCAGGCATCAAATTCAAAATGAGTGAAGATTTGCAAAACAGCAATAAATTTATCAGTTTGAACATTCGATATCTTGTCTTTGTAGTGTATTCAATTGAATATAGGTTGAAAAGGATTTGCAAATCATTGTATTCTGTTTTTATTTACGTTTTACACAACGTCCCAACTTCATTGGAATTGGGGTTGTATGAGTACGGTGTATGTTTCTTCTGATTCTGCTAATCAGTGGATCTCAATCCCAATATATTTCTCTCTCTCTCCCTCCTCTCTCAACTGCTGCAATTTCTATTAAATGTCCTCTGTATAATCCCTACTTATGGCATTCGATACTATTGATATCAGCTCTGAAAGAGCATTGTTTTACATTCTTACAGTAAGACAGTAGAGCAACATGGATGAAAGCCCACCTCATCTTAATATTATTGGTAGATATAGCTGCAGTCAAGTGCATTTTCAAGATGTTTACACATACCTGGCCAGGTGTTACGTATCTGTATAAGTGGTATTGTTAGATTTCAGTGAAGCTGCAATGTTGGCTTTAGATTACAGTTTTCACAATGAAAAATTCAGGAATTTTTTTTTGCTAACTTTGAGGTCCATGCTAATAATTAAATGCTCCAAGAAAGTTTTTTTCTTTTAGGCCTTAGGTTTTATAATGGCATTTTTCAGGTTTTTGCCACTTCTTTCACATTCTGTAGTTTGGATCCCATTTGTTTTGAGTTTGCCAGAGGATCTGTTCTGCAGTGAAATGTCTTCTTTATGATTTCAGTGTGCTTTTATGTTTTGTTGAATTTGACCACAATATTCAGATTTAGTTTATTTTATATTTGAATAATAGATATTTGAGTTTGTTCCATTATTAATGGAAAGAATTTGCATTTTTGCTGGTATTAAATAGTGCCAGTTCTAAATCAGGGATTAAATTTCATGTTAAATCTCTTCTAATTTTAAAATGAAAATGATACCTTAACATTCCATTTTCTGTTTGGAGCTAAAGATTTGTATATGCAGGCAGTGGTTAAAATGTAATAAATAAATAGGAACATAGCTTAAAGATTTATTTCAAAGAATGGTGAAGTTGGATATCTGACACAGAGTTTTAGCGACAGACTCATTCTATATAGCCTTAAGAAACATAGATAATATTAGTAAATTGATTATTTTTTTCATTAATAATAAATAACTTGTTTGCTTCTTTGTTGTGAAATTTAGTAATTTTGTTATTTTTTTCTTTGGTAATTTGTATTTCTTCTCTTTGGAGTATACTGTTACTTTTATTTTGTAGTTTCATTCCATTCTGGAAGTTATAGTTTTATTTTATCATTGTGTTCTTGTTCTACAATGTTGAAATCTTATTTATAATAGGCATAGCCATTTTCTGCTCCTTTTGATAAAGGACAGGTGTCCAATATCAGGGTCACACCCCTGGATGTCATGTCACATGATGTCATCAGCAAAATTCTATTTAAGCCAGCATGGGGCTGTTGTTGTCCAAGCTCGTGAGTATAAAAAAAATACTGTTGGCTTCCTATTCTTCAAAGGATTTTTGGTTAACAGACTTTTTATCTATTTTCTAGACCTCCATTTCAGGTTCATGTAAAGCAAGACACATGGCTCACTCAGTTACTAAGCCACACTCATATGGGGCCAATTTAGAGTTATTGGTTAGTCTAACATCTTCTAAGTCTTCTAAGATATGGGAGAACAAACAGGTTTTCCAGATACATACTACACACAGGCAATGGCTGGGAGTAAGATTTAAACCTATGACACTTGATCTGTGAAGCAGTAGCATTACTATAAGTGTATAAATGTTCATTGATTTTAAAAAGTTAATAAAGAGCTTTGAAATACATGTTTTTCTGAAAATTACAATAAAATTGCAAGCTCAACATGTTGGCTTTTGAGACTTCATGAAATTTTTAAAAGATTCACTTCTTGCTGAGTGCACTAATGTCTTTTCCCTTGAAGCAGATTTTAAAACTAAGAACCATTCACACCTTCAAAAGAAAATCTTTTTGGGCTTGTTGTAACAATTACAGTGTTGATCACTTACTTCAACCCTGAGGCAAAGCAGAAAGTTGTGACTTAGCCTGTTAAAGTTAAATTGCAGTAGGTTTGTGTTGTTCTTCATTTTAAAAGGAGATAAATTCACTGCACCTCAGATGAGAATGTCATGATTAATTTCTTTTTCAGTAGCATTTCTCTATTGTTAACCCACTATAGCAAAGCTGTAGTTGAATTGTTCATAAATCTCTCCTGGTGTGGTCCCAATGATGTTTAAACTCTGAATTTATATGTTGGTAAATCAAAATTCAATACGTCTGTTGTGGCAGTGACACCTATTGTGTTGCTATGCAGTTTTAGGAGTCATTTAAAAAAAATGCATCCTGAAAAGAACACAGTGGAAAAATACTAAAACCAAAAAGAAATAACTTTCTCAAACTGAGAATTCTCAGTCCTTGTTACTTTCAATATATTTTCTACGTGTAATTCATTTCTAATATCAAAGTATTTACACACTAATGGAAGTGAAATCACTGGAAATTTAAGTTTTATTTACCTATCCTCCTTATTGCCTTTTTCCATATTCAGGAATGAAAATGAGTAATACAGTAGGTGCAAAGTAAAATTAGTCAACTTGCTTAATCATTGCTGAGAATACACAAGGATTTCAGGAAGTTATCATGTTCTGGCCACTTGCACACATGTTTTGTGAGATTAGTTTTACTGAGTTTACTACATGTTATTGTTACAGTATCAGTTTTCCAAAATGTTTTAAGCAGTTAAAACTTTATTTTGTGCAAAGTGAATTCTCTGTTCAGGACATTTTGTGTGTTGTATAGAACTCTTAGTTTGGACTTGACATAACCAAACCTAACCAACCAAATTTTAAAAATTACAAAAAATTACAACATTTTTAGACATTTTAGATTTTTTGATAAGCAGTGTTCATTTGCTGTTTTCTCTTCATAGGGCAATGTGTAACAGAAAAGTTACTTATGTACTATATTTCGTGCAAAATTATGCTTTTATGAAGAGCTATATTTTGTAATTTTTGCACCTTTATTACTGGTACTAGATGACAGATTGTAGTTAGATGTTATACAATTAAAAAGAACAAGTTGCCTCCTTAAAATGTCAAAAGAAGAGTTTTGAAACAAGTTGCTTATTTATAGACATGGCAGGTAGAAATTATAACTACCAGGATTTAAACTGTTAGAATTTTCAACAAATACAATGAAAAAAATATTTCTTATATTTTTAAGAAAATTAGCAATGATTCCAAAGTTTTACAATATACATGTCTCCAATATAAAACATGTACTTAGTCTCAAAGCTTGTGAGCATTTTTATAATCATTAAATCAAAATGTGCTGCTTTAATTGAGAAGTAGAATTAATATTTTGTTTATTTGCATTTTAATTTTCTAAGCAATTTACTATTTATGAATTCAAGATTAAATTTTCTTTGTTCACACATTAATGAAAATTTCAGTAAAATTAAAAATTACATAATGTACATCATACAACATTTGAAATATACCGTATATAATTTCACTCTGTGCATCAATAATGTTAAAAAAATAGATAATGTATATAGCAATTTCTTATACAATGTGATAATGAAACTCACATTGGTAGTGCCAGCAAACTCAACAATTAAAGTCAACAGCTTTAGCAGGCTGAAACTTTCATTCAGAAGATGGATCATAGTTATAAGAATAAGCCAAGGTCTAAACTGGGAAGTCCATAACTAGTAAACAAGCTCAGAACATGTTACCAACAATCTAAATCAAGATTTCACAAGAAAGGTCGACAGCCAGAAAGGAAATATGTTACCAGAGTCAATCTGTAAAACGATAATCATAGTTACATGTCAGAAAAGAGATTGTAAACAGAAAATGCACTATTGATAACAACAATAGTGAACTGTAAGGGTCTTTGGCATAGGGAGATGCTTCAGTGGCTTAAGCCCCTGATCTTTAATTTATTTTTCAATCCTTTCCTTTACAGTATATTTAACTATATATGTATTTCGTCAAACTCCTGACCCCACACGGGAACCCCCCCAGCTCTACTATATTAGACACACATATATATATATATATACAGTGGAACCTCGGTTCACGACCATAATTCGTTCCAGAACTTTGGTTGTAAACCGAGTTGGTCGTGAACCGAAGCAGTTTCACCCATAGGATTGTATGTAAATACAATTAATCCGTTCCAGACCGTACAAACTGTATGTAAATATGTAAATATATGCAAAGATTAAGCACAAATATAGTTAATTACACCATAGAATGCACAGTAATAGTAAACTAATGTAAAAACATTGAATAACACTGACACAAAACACCCAGGCTCCCTGCTCAGCTACACGAGCTGGCTCGCTCGCGCTCTCTCTCTCTCTGTAGCACACACACCACCAAAGCCCCACCCACCCACCCACAGCAACAGGAGCAGGCTGGCTCACGCGCTCTCTCTCTCTCTCTCTCTCGCGCACACACACACACACACACCACCCACCCCCTATCCTCCCGCCCATCCCTTCCCTATCCGCTGCCCGCGCTCTCTCTCTCTCTCTCTCTGCGCTTGCTCACTCGCGCTCTCTAATCTCTCTGTAGCACATGCTCGCGCAGCATTTTTTTTTAAATGAGTTTTAAGCACAGTGGAAAAAAGGAACATTAGAACAAATCCGAAGTGCATGCAAAAACCAACCACAAGCAACCAAAAAAGTAAGATTGCAGGAGATCACGCTATTAAACTTAAAGCCTGATCGCTGTAAACACTGTTTTTAAAATGAGTTTTAAGCACAGCAGAAAAAAAGGAACATGAGAACAAATCCGAAGTGCATGCAAAAACCAACTCACAAGTAACCAAAAAAGTAAGATTGCAGGAGATCACGCTATTAAACTTAAAGCCTGATCGCTGTAAACACTGTTTTTAAAATGAGTTTTAAGCACAGCAGAAAAAAGGAACATTAGAACAAATCCGAAGTGCATGCAAAAACCGACCACAAGCAACCAAAAAAGTATTGTAACAAGATCACTCTATTTTAGCCTTCCAATCGCTGTAAACACTTTTTATAAAATGAGTTTTAAGCACAGCGGAAAAAAAGGAACATTTGAAAAAAAGAGAAAAGTAACATTGCACCTAATCGCGCTATGAAAAACTC
>JANRMT010062813.1:48265069-48285348 GCA_026402145.1 Polypterus bichir lapradei | reverse complement strand
AAAAAAGAGAAAAGTAACATTGCACCTAATCGCGCTATGAAAAACTCCATTTGTAAACACTTTCATGAGTTTTAAGCACAGGGAAAAAAGCGAACATTTGAAAAAAGAGAAAAGTAACATTGCAACAAATCGCGTTATGAACTGAAAAATGAACTTTTGAAAAATCCGTAATACAAAAACCACCAAGAAAACTAACCTTGCATGAGTCGAGTTCTGGCATGAAGTGTTTTCCTTCAGGTGTTTTCTCTCTTGTGATTTCTTGGGTTTCTGGTGCTTTTAGCTGGTGGGAGTGAAAGCCTCATGCAGCCATTCCAAAAACAAAGTTCTTGTGACCCAACCCTTCATGTTTGCCCTCCACATTACTGGCAGTCTGGCTTTGTTTACATTGTGCTGCTTGAAAGCACGAGGGTTCTCAGATTGGTAAATGAGTAAACTGGTAAACAGTTTTTCCACCTCTTGTAATTTCTTTCTTTACTTCAATTTCAATTTTCTTCAAAACTTTCTTCTCACCACTCTTCACTTGCTTAGAAGCCATAGTTAACTGCAAAAGCACATGAAATACTCTAGAGCACAAAGAGAGTGCACGTCTGACTGAAAACAATGAACAAGGAGCGGCTTTGCTTAAATGAAAAAGCCAGGCAGCCACGTGGCTTGCTCGCTTTCTCTCTCTCTCTTTCTCTCTCACCCTGCCTTTGGTGGGGGGATGGTTCGCTTGCACTACAGCCTGCAGATAGGCAGGCAAACACGTGCAGCAATCTCCTCCTCCCCCTCCCCAGCAGGCACGTGCTTGCTCGCTCTTGCTCTCTCTCTCCCTCTCTCTCTCTCTCTCAGCTCAGCTCAGGCAGGCAAGGGAAACTGGCTTGTTCGTATAACGAGTGTGTGGTTGTGAACCGAGGCTAAAGTTTGGCGAGCTTTTTGGTCGTGAACCGAGTTGTACATGAACCGAGACGTTCGTGAACCGAGGTTCCACTGTACATATATATTAGATATGTACAGTATATCAATGAGGTCAGAAGAGGACAGATGCTCAGCTAAGAAATTTTAAGAAGTTTATGTGTAAATATACAAGAGGCAGTCAAAAAGTTCCCAGAATTGTGATATAGCAGGAGAGTGACAGATCAGATTACGCACACATTGTTGTGGAGTGGGGCGTAGCACATCTGTAGACCAGTTACAACTGGAAGTTGTTCATAGGTACTAATTCAAATAGTCCTTATTTTACCCACATTGGCATATAGAGATGTTTATTGACTATCATTGTGTTACTTCTTCCCTTTTAGATACCACTCGTTTCTTGTTTCCTGGTGCCATTTTTGACTATGTGGAGCAAAACCTGAAATTGTAGGACATAACCTAAGTGGTTGCTAAGTACTGTTATAGCTAAGGTGCACACAAAACATTATACAAGACCCCTTTCCACTTCAATAACCACTCAGCATAGCTTAACAGTTGACTAACATCAGTATTTGTATTGTCTGTAGACCAGTATATGATATGTCATAAGAATGCTATATTTAAGTTTGCAAAGGAAAAGGATGTACAGTACATATAGACTTTTGCTAAAAGTCTGTTCATATAGTAAAAGCATCCATGGACCTTTGAAGGAAATTATTGTTAAAAGCACCTGATAGATACTGGTGGTTATGGTGGTCAAATACATAAAAATGCCTGAGCCAAAGGAACAATCAAAATCAAAACCAAAAACGACTAGTCAAAACAAAGTCAACCATGCAGACACAGTCACAAAATGGTGGCATTAATCAAGAAAACCAATACCAAAAATGGCACTGCAATGACATCACTATATAATAACAGCAAAATGAAATAATAACTTACAAAATGCCTTGTTAACATCCAAAAATGGAACTAATATATTTCTACTGAGTGAAAATGAGGATTTATCACATTTAACATCATAGGACAAATTTCAAAATTATTAGCTGTAGCTGAAGCTGAACAACAGGTTTTTAATAGTATAAACATATATACTGTACATTGGGGGTGTGTAGAGAGATTCTTTATATGAATTGTGTATAGATGTAAATAGAAAACCTTACTCAATCTGTCCAATTAGGTAAACATAATGCAGGTTACCTTAATAAAATATGACAAAACAAGTGCCATACGGTATAAATACAAAACAGAACACTTGCATTACTAGGAAGCATATTTTTGGATGTTCAAAGTATGCTATTATATAATTTACATATTCTAAGTATGATACACATTATTGAGAAGATGGACTGCAGAAGGGTAAAAACTGTTCTTGAACCAAGAGGTGTTAGCTTTGATAGCTATCAGTTTGGAAAGCAGATTGTGCCCAGGGTGACTAGGGTCATGCAGAATTGTATTAGTGTTATTTCTGCAGCGTTTGGTGTACAGTAAACCCTCGTTTATCGCAGTTAATCCGTTCCAGACTCTACCTGCGATAAATGAATTTCCGCGAAGTAGGATTCTTTATTTATAAATCGAATATTTTTGCAGTTAGAGCATAGAAAACCAGTTTACGACCTTCTAAATACGCTTTTAACATTATTAGAGCCCTCTAGACATGAAATAACACCCTTTAGTCAAAAGTTTAAACTGTGCTCCATGACAAGACAGAGATGACAGTTCTGTCTCACAATTAAAAGAATGTAAACATATCTTCCTCTTCAAAGGGGTGTGCGTCAGGAGCAAAGAATGTCAGAGAGAGAGAAAAGCAAACAATAACAAAAATCAATAGGGCTGTTCGGGCTTTTATGTATGCGAAGCACCGCGGGACAAAGCAGCTGCTAGGAAGGGAGCATTGTGAAGGTAGTCTCAGAATTTTTTAGAGGAGCATCCGTATCCTCTAGGCCAGTGTGCGAACAGCCCCTCTGCTCACACCCCCTCGTCAGGAGCAGAGAATGTCAGAGAGAGTGAGAGAGACAGAGAAAAGCAAACAATCAAAAATCAATACGTGCTGTTCAGGCTTTCAAGTATGCAACGCACCTCACGGGAAGCATATCATACATCATTGAGGAGTTTTATTTAATACGTAATACGTGCTCTGATTGGGTAGCTTCTCAGCCATCCGCCAATAGCGTTCCTTGTATGAAATCAACTGAGCAAACCAACTGAGGAAGCATGTACCATAAATTAAAAGACTCAATGTCCGCAGAAATCCGTGAACCAGCAAAAAATCCATGATATATATTTAGATATGCTTACATTTAAAATCCACGATGGAGTGAAGCCTTGAAAGTCGAAGCGCGATATAGCGAGGGATCACTGTATATAGACTGTTGTGGGAAGAATAGGGCTAGTGATAGACTGTACCTGCTACACCACCCTTTGTAGTGTTCTCCTAAGCTCTGGTGTTTCCATTCCTAACTGTAAAACCACCTATCAGACACTCTTAATAATGCTGCAGTAGAAGTTCACCAGTATTTATTTTTGTATACCACACACCTCAAACATTGGAGAAAATTAAGTCATTGCTGGGCTTTCTTAATGATGGCAGTGTTGGTTTGCAACCAGTATAGTTTCTCTGAGATTTGGAGACTAAGAAATGTGAAACAATCGTCTTCCTCCTCCACTGCCCCATCAATGCAGGCTAGTGAGTGATTCACCTGGCCTCTTCCTTAAGTCTAGAATCATTCCTTTATTTTTGCTTATATTCAAGGTGAGGCTGTTGATGTAAGATCAGTTAACCCGATTTGTTAATCTCCTGATTCTATGCAGTCTCATTGATGGTTCGTAATGAGACTGATAACTGCAGTGTTGTCAGCAAGTTTAATTATAAGAATAGTGTTAAATTTGGCTGTACAGTGAAAAAGGAAAAGTGGGTACACCATTGGGCTCAGTGGTGATAATGTTTTGTTGCCAAACCTAATTACCTGAATTTTACCTGACCCACAACACAGATTCAGATCATAACTATTAAAAATGAGGTGCAAAATACTCCTTATTTTCAGGAAGTGCTCCACTGCCCTCCCATTATAATGATTTCCCATCCAGGAATGGTACCATCAATCATTGTGTTGCCTGACCATCTACACCATTCTTTACAATTGCCATATATGCATTTTATTTGTTTTGGAATTTTAATTACAGTAACATGTAAGTATGTAAATGTCTTTTACATGGTTTTTATTTTCTGATGTAAGCTATTCATTAAAATGTGAAATGTATGCCTTGCTTGTATAGTTTTAAAGGTTAAGTCAAAAGATGTTAATTCATAACAGAATGTTTTATCTTCTTATATATGTCACAGCGTGCAAGTATTCAAATTTAAAATGGAGATTGATATGCTTAATAGCAACAAATAAATGTGAGGTTTTTTTTGGATAAAAACAATTATGATATTAGAATGAGGTTACACTGGTGCAATTTAGTTTTATTTTAGGTAAAAAATTGTTAACTCTTTTGTAACTCATTTTCCAGTGCTAACTTGAGGGCAATAGTTTAAAAATAGTATTACACTAGTGTGTGCTCAGTACCTGATGTGATAAAAGCATTTCAGTGAGAGGTTTATTGAACTGGATAATGGTTCTGATACAGTTGCCTAAGCGGAGGAGTTGAAATCTGTACAGTTGACTGTGTATGCTGTAAAACTTGGTGCCACTGTGGGTTTGTGCAAGACACCATTACCCAGAGCTCAATAACAAAGTGTAGCTATGACATTACCTTAGTTTGTATCACGACTTGTAATTAAATAACTGTATTCTAATATTTTTTTATTCTGCTTTTGTAAATAGGATAGTAGGTAACAAATGCATTTAATGGCAGGATTATGGGAGTTATGATCAGCAGTTAAATCAATGATAACTTGAATGCTAAAACTGAAAACTTTGTCTGGCACAATGCACATAGCCTGTAATTCTGTTCATTCAAACCTAATACATTTTTTTCCTATTAGATAGATAGATAGATACTTTATTAATCCCAAAGAGGAAATTCACATACTCCAGCAGCAACATGATAAACAATAAAAAACAATATTAAATTAAAGAGTGATAAAAATGCAGGTAAAACAGACAATAACTTTGTATAATGTTTACGTTTACCCCCCGGGTGGAATTGAAGAGTCGCATAGTGCGGGGGAGGAACGATCTCCTCAGTCTGTCAGTGGAGCAGGCCAGTAACAGCAGTCTGTCTATGAAGCTGCTCCTCTGTCTGGAGATGATGCTGTTCAGCGGATGCTGTGGATTCTCCATGATTGACTGTTGTCTCTAAATTTGAAAATATAATAAAACAGTAGGTAAAGGTTCAATCACAGGCCCAACATGCATATATTAAAATAATATTAATGAGTTTTTGCTTTGTTTTAAAAAATGTATGTATATGCTATAAGTGAGAAGATGATTTTATATATTTTGATATAAAATAGAACATCTCCTACCCACATGAATTATAGAAGGTGGGTTTGGATTCTTTCAGTTATGCAAATACAATTGATTTCTTTCTATGCACTTTAATACCATCTGAGAGTACACCAGATTAGGAGTGAATGTGACACCAAGGCTACTTAGAAGTATCTAAAGATTTTGTTTAAAGTGTTGTAAATGTAGTGCCTTCCTAAAACGTTTGGCCAGTGATGCTGGAGTTACATGGCAAATCTTGAAGACTGAATCTTGCCCTGAGTATATTTTAGACAATTTTACACAAAAAAATGCGATCCAATAAAGTTTTTTAGTCAAATTATAGAATTCTTGGCACATATTGTGTATTCTACTATATGTCTGGCTGAGTTTCACTTCTTTTGTGAGATTCTAATTCAAAGGTCCCTTTCCCACTGTTCTCAAGAATCTTTGAAGCATATTTTAACAATATTTTTATATGTTGTTTAAATGCTGTGTGAGTGTTCATCAAGACTAACCATTATAGCATCTAGGATGGACACAGGTGTGCAAATAAATTATCCACATAAAGATTTTTAGATGACTTAATCTCTAAAATTTTCCTTGGGTTAAATACTGAGGAAGTTTGAGAAGGTTGAAAAAGTTGCTTATCATGTATAGGGGCAACAGATAAGAGTTTCACTATCTGGAAATGTGTCCTGCACTAGTTCCACATTTTAATTAATTTGTGGATGAGTAGATTGCTCTTAAATAGACAATAGTATTGTATAGGGTGGTCCAGATCTAATTTTGAAATTTTCATTACACTATATCTTATTAAGTTTATTACATAGAAAATCACCTGAAAAATCCCGGACCATTGAGAAGTGTGCAAACTGATGACATGAAGAATCGTCTTCGCGCCGAACTGGAATCGTCCCCCCATAAATCAAAGTCATCCAGACGATCTGGATCTGCATAATTAGATCTGAACCACCCTGTATAATATACACATATATAGGTAGTGCCATGCCACCTTTTCCTTTAGATCTTTGTAGTGTCACCTGTTGGATGTTATGCCATTTGGAATTCCTGATGAATGTTATGATTCAGTCTAATGTCTTAAAAAATATTTGTTAATATATATATAGAGATACTCTGAAATAGACATGGAAGTTTGGGGAGGATTTTCATTTTGAAACTATTAATTCTCCCTGCTAAAGTGAGATTGAAGGTGGACCATCTGTTAACATTTTGTTTTTCTGTAGTGCTTTCAAAACTGTATTGAGAAAGAGCTTCATATTTACTTATGATGGTTGTGATAGTAATTTGAAATTGTCTGAGTTTGTGTTGTTAACGCAGACTGAGGCTTCTGAACTAATATAAAGTAGTTTAATCCAGCAAATATTTTGGGGCCAAATCTCAAATTTCTGTAGTGTAGTAAATAGATAATCCCATTCAATTCTATGAAAGATTTTTTTTCATTCAGATATAGTAAGACTTCTGGTAAATCAGATTTTGTACGTGAGTATATTTAATTAAATTGGCACCAAAGGTTTGAGGCTGAGAGTCTGCCTTTAACACACCTTATTTGAGCTAGTGATATCACAGAGGGATTTATTATTTAGAAGTGAAATTGGTCTAGATGATACACATTATAGTTAATCTTTTTTTGACAAAATTGTTATTAGTACTTGGCAGGATATTTGGGGTAAAATTATATTTTCCTTAGTTTCTATGAATGTGTTTAATAATAATGGCACTAACTTAGTATATTTAAAAAATCCATTTGGTGGCAATCTGGGCCTACAGGTTTCACACTATGCAGTATGTATATGGAATCCCGTAATTCTAACATTGTCAGAGGTTTATCAAGTTCTTCTGTACTAGGAACACTGAGCTCAAATGTGTCAGTAATCTCTTTATGCTTTCTGGTTTTATTTAAAATTGTGTTAGTGATTTCTATTGCTGAATTGCGAACCTCATACCTATGAATTTGTTGAGTTAAAATCTGATTAGCCTTCTTTCCATGTCCATAACAATTATTATGTATTATTTGGGTGCCTGTGCAACTTATGACAACTGAGAGGTACAATTGGTTGTATTTCTTTTGCTTCCCCATTTGGAGAACTGGCAGGTAAGGTCACTTGCTTAAGGTCACAGTGTCAGAAGTGGGACTTGAACCCGCAGTGTCAGGGTATGAAGTCCAATGTCTTGACCACTACACTTCATTGGCAGTTTTGCATTATTATTTATTTAGGTGGCAATTTTATGTAGGTGAATGATGTGCATGAAACCTCAATTGGGACCGCCACTTTGATTTTATATAAATGTAAGACAAGCATGAAACCCCAACTTGGACTCTGACTTTAATTTTATATAGATGAAAGATGAGTCCAAAACTCCATTACAGCTTTGAACATTTGAGGTACAATTGGTTAATTTTGTTTTTTTTTCTTATTAGAGCACAGATGGGTGAAGTGATTTTTTTTCATGGTCACACAGTGTTAGCTGCAGGATTTGAACCCCACAATTTAAAAAAGAAGTTGTTTAGTTTCTTCTGTTGTCAAGAGATTATATTCTGATTGTAGAACTAGTCTTTTCCTATAGAGAACCTCATTGGGAGATCTGGCATATTCACAATCTATTTTGTTAACGTCTTCCTAGTCTTGAGTTTATTTTTATGAGAAAGAAATGATGTTCCTGCAGAAACCTCTGGTCGAAAAAAATGATTGATTTGCTTAGAAATTAATTCTTTAAAATTATTATCCGCTATTGACACAGCGTTAATAATAATAATAATAGTAATGATAGTACATTTTATTAATAAAACACATTTCCCAATCTCAAAGCACTTTAACACCAGTTGTGAGATAAATATGTAGGGCCTTGTATCCAGCAGGGGGTGCACTCTCCCTGGGAAGAGGTTTGTTGGAGATTGCAGCCTCTACTAAACCAATATATATTATATCTTTCCCAAGTGGTACAGTTGTGATTCTAAAAGGAAGAAGGATAATTTATACTTTAGCTTATGTTTAATATCAGCTTAACACTCACAATAATTTAATAGTCAAAGGAGAGCTATACTTGGCCAAAGCTTTGATGCAGTTGGGGATTTCTGCAACAGGAGCTTGTCCAACTTCGACAGAGTGTGGGAAATTATTGCCTAGGCACAGACTGGAGTGATGTCTTCCATCTGTCCGTAGGTGAGCTCTGGGGTTCCGTGCAGTTGTCCAAGTTTTTATGTTTTCTCTTTGAACATGCAACCTCCAAACACGAGAAGGTTACTGGAGATGTTGCTTGCATGGCAGTATTAGTTTGGGAAGTCCTGAATTAGTTGACAGCAACCTTGGCCATAATATTGATCATGATCAAAGAGGGCACAGCAGCATTTCAGCATTGTGTGACACTTGACTCAGGTTGTCTCCCTGTCAGATTCGCCCTGTCAGTTAAATTCTCATTGTAAATAAAATAATTTGTATGAATACCCCTCACAGTGGCACACTTAAAATCTTTGCCTACAGGCCTAGTGATATAAGCTTCAAAATAAGAGGAGCAAGGTTGGAGATGCTAAAATTGTTGTACTTAAAATTTAATAGTGGGCACAACATTTTTCAATCAATGAGGAAATGATTCTTGCGCAACTATTATGTACTGACAAGAAGAAGGACATTGGATTTAAAAATCTTCATGGGTCTGATAGATTGTGATGCACAATGAATTGTGTAAATATCTTTGCAATTTTAGATATTATAGGTACTGTATTTAAGGACTTATCTACCCATTATGAATATGAATCCTCATTTTAGGAACAAATGAGAATAGATTTTGCTTAAATTACTGTATGTTTTATTCTCATTAAATATTTATATGTTTACCAGAATTATTTTAGATTTGAATAAACTCCCCATCACAATGACATGGCACACTTCAGGACTGGATACTACATTTGCTGCTATAAGTGGGATTGTTTTTTGGATTAAAATATCCACACCTCTGGTTTTTGTATTATTGTAAGAATATTGCTTTGGCCTCTAAGATTGTGAGGTAGGAAAATAACTTTTTTCTCTTTAGATTGTGATTGAAGCCTTTGACATTCCAGCTTTCAAAATTAAATGATTGATGACAGATATACTCTTTCTGAATATTAGGGGACATTTTGTGATCTTAAGTAAAAATAGTGAGTTATTTCAGACTTTAACTTTAATACTAATTTAATTTCTTTACTGCCTAGTGTTTTGATTAGTAAACTTGCCAAAAATTGACACATTTGTAGGAGTAAAAGAAATAGTGAAATAATAACTTGTTCTTTTTCTCTTTACTTTTGATACCTGCTCACTATCTCTGGAAAGGTTTGACCTGAATGAATATAGCTAGATATATTAATGACATTTAAATACCTTAACAAGGGAGGTCTCGACCCTGCAAGAGATAAGCCTGAACGGGATTGCCTACCCATTATATTACAGGAATACTGAATTCTTATGACCATACAGAACCTGCTTTTATTTCTCAGTCCTTTATCTTATAGAACTTACTACCCTCTGGGCCTATAAAAGAGCACAAAAGACTCAAATGTTACTAACATTCAGGGGTATGAAGAGCCAATGTTGGGCTCAGGGAAAAGAAATTGCAGATGAAAGACAGTTGAAAAGGGGTCCAATACGGTGTCCCATGCCAGTCAAAAAGGATGAGGGGTCCCCTGTGAGTTTTTACTCCAATCAAAAGGCTGGAAGTAACAAAGGTTTAGCAGGAGTTGTAGAGAAGGGCAAGGGGGGTGTTATTAGAATAAAGAACAGGGCCTTGAATTCTATTCTAAAATCTGAACTCACTTGTCAGGCCTAACATATTCAGATAAAAAGATGAAAAAAATGTATTCAGATAAAAAGATAAAAAAGATGGAAGAGAGTTATATTAAATCTGGTGCATGGTTTTGAAACACAAATGCTAAATCAAACTCTTGCATATTGCTGACCTTTCTCTTTTTTGTCCATACACATAATTTAACTCCTGCCCTTAGACTGCTCATTTCATGTTTTAAAGATTGTTGGAGCCAATCTTTAATTTTTTATTGATTTAAAACATTTTATGACCAATAACTACTTGTCTTACAACACCAATGAAATTTAATAATTATGTTACTTGGATGGAAGGCTAGAGACAACAAGAAGGTGCTGTCGATTTTTAAATCAGAGGGCCAGAATATTAGTTTTCCAGGATCATCAAAACAACTTTCATGTCATCATAGTTGTTAATTTATTCTTTAGCACTCACATTGCTGCACTCTGTGATCTGACTTTTCTAGGATCAAATCTGGGAAAATGAGGGTGTGAACATTTCTGACTATATAAGATACATAAATGTTAATTAATCCATTAATTTAAAGCAGAATTGACTACTGCAATCATTTATTCACTGGCTATTAAAATCATCCTATTTCTAGCCTGCAGTTAATTCAAAATGATGCCACAAGGGTCACTACTAGAACTAAGAATATAACCACAATCATATAATGGCTGTTCATAATTGGCTTCAAGTTAAATTCAAGTTCAGGGGCCAATATAAAAATCTTTCAAACCTTTGAAGCTTTAAGTGCTTTTGGCTCATTTTACTAATATGCTTACTAATGTGTGTATTCAAGATGTATTCATTACTATTGCCATGTACAGGTCTTCACAAAATGCTAAGATATATAAATTACTCTAGCATATTAATTTACTTCTAGAGCTCACACAAAGAAATATTGTTCTGTTAGTATAAGAATGTCCTGTTGGTTTAAATCCATACTGATGTCACACTACTTTATTCTAATGTACCTTTATCAGAACGAGTCATTTGGCAGTACATATTGTAACTTGGCACCAGTGCTACTTTAATTGACAATTTACTATATTGAATTCACAGTGTCATAGGTCTGTGTACTCTGCATAGCTGAGAATTATTGGGGGACGGGAACATGTGAGGTGTGTTGGTAAAATCTGTTTCTTACAAAGAAGAATTTTAATAGTAACTGGGGGAAGGATGTAAGAGTAATATGCTGTACTATTTTTCCCAATATTTATTTTCATCCTCAGAGCTGGAGAGCTCCCAGAAGAAGGACAGTTAACTTACCTCTTGGACCTCCCCTTCTGGGGCTCCATAGTTTTAAAATCCACTCAAACATGAATACATTTTGTTTGTATAACCTGCGCCATTGGATAAAGAGAAGATCTAACAACATCTGCCATCAATAGCCTTTCAAGACAATTAACACGTTTTTCTTGTAGACCACAACATTTTGACGTTCTCTTATGAATTTTCTTGTTACACTATACACAATACAGTACAACCTATTTTTGTATAGCGCTCTTCTTAGTTAATTAGTGCTCAGGGGTGGGGATCGATCTGTTCTTAATTTTTCTCTTTGTAAAAACTTGATTGCTTTGTATGGATTGTAATAAAATTAATAAAAAAAAAAAAAAAAAGTTAATTAGTGCAAGCACAGAGCATGGTGAACGAATTCTACAAGTATGGTTTATACTACTTAAGTACAGAATTACTACTTATACAGATCTGTTTAAAACACAGAAAGCAAAAGAAAAACTGATAAACATACAATAAAATCAACAATATCTGTCCATTATGTATTTGATGAATGATGGCCAACTGACAATGAAGGAGATAAAAGTTGTATATAAAAGTTATGTACTGAGATTTGTCTTTCTTAAATTTGTCCCAGTGATGTATTCATTGTAAGGTGATAACAGCATAGTCAAGAATACACTTCTATCACTTATACTTGCAAAACCACGTTTATGATGAGGACATGTATTCTTATTACTCATATACCTGCTTGCTTTGTTTATTTTGAAGAATACCTCACCCATACCTCTATCACTATTGGCATCACCTGATATCCTAAAAATTGTTGTTAATTAATCTGTTGAAGATAATCAGCAGTGATTAGGATGTTTAATGCAGTTATGATATAAACCAACCAGATCAGTAAAAGCCATTAACTGTTTCATTTATACCAAGGTCACACAGCATAATGTATTCTTAGATACACTTTTGTGGAGTGCCAGACATCACACATACTGTATGTTGTAAACATTTTGTTTAACCCACGACTATTTAAACACTTTTACATTCATCTATCAGCTCCAACATTTTCTGTATGTCTCATGTTATTTACTGCCTGCTTTACAATATATAAAGCATTTGAGCTGGCTGTGTGTTTGTGTTTTCATACTGTTGCTGTGAACTTTAGTAAAATCATTCTATTTTTTATATTTTTATATAGAAAAAAGTTGATTTTTACATTAAACTGCGATGTTAGTGCAACTATACGGCTTAGCTTTTGACATCTCCAGGATGTCTGGAACACCGTTAAGATCCTCACTTCTATTATTTATTTTTATATATTTTTAAAATTTATTTCTGTTTCTCCTTTTTTGATCACATAATGTTTTTGTGCCTTTTTGTCAACTTTGTTTTAATTGTTGAACTATACAGTATGCTCAGATTATGCAAGCTTATGGTAGAGTACTACCACTTTCTCCTCAGGTTAGGGTTAAAGGCTTCACTGGGGATTTCAACACCCCATGCTGTTCAGTGTCCCTGTCATTGCTAAAAATCAATAGGCATATTTTGTGCCTCCTGAATATTTTAATTCTCTTTTTATTTTTCCATGCCAGCCAATTTTTGGTACTTAAAAAACAAGAAATTGGAACGGGCCTTTTCGGATTCATCCTGAATTATTTTCTCATGTATCACACTTGCTGACCTTGGATCCTCTGAGTTCATTTTTACTTCAGGTACTTTTTTCTGCTTATTGTTTTGAATACCCTACTATGCCTGAAGCGGAAAAATGCCATAAACAGAAAACAGACATACTGAAATGCCATATTTATGCTTATTATCACAAAACATGACAGAAAATTATTAGTGAGAATGGTGTAAAGAAAGAAAAGCTAAGATGCTAACTTGAAAAAAAGAAAATTTCTGTAACCCAAAAGTTGCCAGTAAAATGTTTGTATTCAGTGAAGGTGCCAGATACCACAGGACACCTTCAGAGGTTTGTGGAGTTCATGCCATGACTGGTCAGAGCTGTTTTGACAGCAGGTGGTTTTAATGCTGTGGCTGATCAGTGTATATATACTGTAATAAACATGTACAGTATTTGTGCCATGTCTATTTTTCTGTTCAACCAAAGCCAAACTTTTTTTTCTTGAGCTTCTCTAAAGTTGTAATTTCCCCTTGTTTATTTAAAATAAGGTTTGGAAAGGTCTTTTACATGTATATTTAAAAGATAAGTGTGGTAATTTCAAGTCAAAGTTAATCTTCCAAAATCATAGTGTAATATTTTAGAAATTTTACAAAATAACTAGTCTGTTTGTGCATTTTATAATTGTATTAAAGTGTAGTTGGTCTCAACATGAACAAAAGCACTAAAACCTACCAAAAGATCAATTTTTCAAGCCAGAAATGATACAGAGTATTGATCTGCATCTTGAGATTGCACACATATTGCAAACCAGCATATCTATATCATTTTAAGAAGGGAAAACAAAACATTTTTGTGAGATTCACTCATTTTAAAGAGGGCCAGCTGTGTGCTTTGTTCTGCTGCTCATCTTCCTCCACAGCAACCTTTCAAGGTCAGGTGTGTGGATTCATCACCAGGCGTTGTTATTGCATCATTGAAAGTACTCATTAGAACCTGCCCTCACAACTTTGATTAGTGAAAGTAACAGTTTCATTTCAGGACTGTGTCACTCGTAAATGAGAAATTATATTAATACAAAGAAATAAACAACAAAAAATATATATTTTGTGACACATTTAATTATTTATGTTCACATTTGATGTTGTTAATATTTATCATCACATTTCACAGTACTTTCTATGTATTTATCCAACTAGCTCAATACCTGTAATTAAAAAACTTTTAGCATCTCTTGCCCTGCATGTACCTTCTGCACCTTTCCTCTGTATTTGTGTGTGTCTGAACCTCTTCACCAATGCTTCCATCTCCTGAGCACAACCCTATAAAGCATGCTTTTCATGCTCTTTCATTATTTGCAAGGCACCTTCCATGCCTCCTGTCTGGTTTTATACTTGCTGTCTTTCAAGATGGCTCTCTCAATGTAGCTCATACACCTTTACTTCTCCACGGGCATCTCACACTTGCACTTCCTCTTTTGTCACATCACCAAAGCCAAACTCACTAATTAGAATGCTCTGAGAGACTAAACACACTTAGCATTGTATTATATACAGTATAGTAGTTTCCTCTAGATACAACATGAAAAAGTTTGCTGTAGCAAGTAAACACGGTATACTATAACACTTGCCTTACATATTACAGCACAATTAGGATTATGAAAAAATTCTCGTTTGCTTTCTACAGTATATCACTGTCATGTATGTACTGTCTTGTTCACATGCTGTGTGTAGCATTACTTTTGATTGTCTGTGTTTAAATTAGTTCCCCAATACTCTCCAATACATTCCAGTGATGGTGAACTTGGCATGATCTACAGAGAGAAGACCCGGGGCATTCTAGGACAATCTAGGAGGATTATATCTGTCTCTCAGTTGGCCTGGTTAAACTCCAGGAGTAGCTGAGGACTGAGTGCCATGGTCTCTTCAGCTCAGCATGTTGCCACTGTGACTCTCACCAAGTGGCTTATTGAATTTACCTCTAAATTGTACAGTGCATGATATTGGTATCAAGTCTTATAATGCTCGAAGTGGTGAATTAATTAATTTAAATTGTACTTAATTTCAAATTTTATTTTTGAATGTGGAGTTTTGTTAAAGTACTGAGTTCTACATTAGTGCCATACCAAATATATATTTTTCAACATTCACGTTCAGCAGGAAAGATCAAAAACTTACTCATCACATTTTTCTCCCATAGTTGACAAATGAAAATTATAGCTACGGCTACAGAATTTCATACCAGGGACACTCCCTAATGTAATCAAGGTAAAGCTTGATTTTTAAATACATGGCTTGCTGTTACTACCTGGAAATGTAATTTCAAAATAATATATCTAAGTGGAAATTTTAGAGAAATACTCCAGTTCTAAATTAGATAGTGCTTTTATATAATTCTCTTTCAACTAGAGACATGGAATGTAGTGCATCCACTGCTTTTCGCCCATAAGCGGCTTTTATTTATGAAAAAAGATTTTAACTTAAGAATAAGAAGAATAATTTACCTTAGAATAAGACGAAATTTAGTGATACACATAGATTTTAAACATCCCATTCCAAGAGATGAATGTAGTTTGAACAACCCACTTTAATTTTCTCAGTCATGCTTAGCTTATATAATTTAATCCATTGCCATTGCTGAGCATGTCTTCATATCATTAACACAAGTCATCTTTGTTGTTCCCCTTCCCAAAAGCCAGGTACAGTTTTTTGAATAAGATCTTTCATTCTAAGCACGGCTTTTGTATCAACATAAGGTATCAGAGTAAATAAGCATTCATCTTTCAGTGAATTCCAATAATTTCCTCTCTTTCCTAAATTTCCTCTTTCTCTAATAGTGCAAATTAAGGCTGGGTTTAAAAAATCTATTTTTTATTCAAATCGATCTTCATTTGAATAATCTGATATTGATTCATAAAATCATGAGATCTGTTTTTAAAATATATGCCATTTACAGTGTATGGCCTTTGCCTGTGGCTGTGTGAAGATTTGACCCCATTAATTTCTCATCTCCAGCCTTGTGCAACAAGGTATGGCAGTCAAAAAATATGGCGGAAGCTGCTAAACTGAAAGGCTAAAGGCCTAAATCTGGGTGCATTTTGGATTTAAGTAATATAAAGACTGTGAATAGCAGGATAAAATCAAAATAATATGTAATATGTGCAAAATGGAACTGAAATACAGTGAAAATACCACAAATCTCCAAAATCAGTTAATAAGACACCATTCAATTGCACAATCTGCAAAAACATCCAGTCTGAAACAAACCCCACTGGAGAAGGCATATGTGTTTAACTTACCATCCAGTGCTGCATTTGCCCAAAAAATGACGGAGTCTGTGGCAACTTTCATATGCAAAGATATATGATAAAAAAAGATAAAACTCATTAATACACTAGAACTACGCTACGTTTACCAACACATAAACATTTCAGTGACGTGGCATTCCAAACCTGTATGCAGATTTGAAACATAAAGTCACAAATTCACTTAAGTCAGCAGACACAGTCACCCTAACTTGTGATTGCAGGACATTCAGAGTAATAGATTTGTACCTGACAATTACTTCTCATTATTTTGACGATGACTGGAAACTCATGTTTTACAGACTACAGCAGTCGAAAACAGCTGAGTAATCTCACTACAATGTTCTCTGAGTCTGTTGTAATGGACAATGCTGTGAATATAGTCTGTGCTTTGGAATTGACGGAGCAGCTGCACATTGGATGTTTTGCATGCACTCTCAATTTAGCCTCACAAGCACGCTTGCTTGGCTGTATGAGACGCATTGCATTATTTTTATTGTAGCACTATGGCAAGAAACAAGCTGAAAGAGAAGCAGAGGATACTACAGCTGCCTGCACATAAGCTGGTAATCGAAGTGGTGACTCGATCGAACAGCACCCTAGAGCAGCAACCAGTCAGCAGTTCTGCTGCCCCCTGCAGTGCACATTAACAAAATCAATTCCTGTGATCTTGGTCACAGAAGTTGTGGTGAAAGCTCTTAAAACATAAAAATCAGCCATGCAGGTAATGTCTGAAGAGAAGTCCCCAACACCATCCGTCATTGTGCTTTTGCAAGCACAGCTGCTGGATGAAATAAACAATGTCCCCTATGACTCCACAGTGATTAAGGACCTCAAGACTGCTGTATACAACAACTTAAGTTCAAGGAATGCTCACTTAAGGTGTTTGCTTGTGCATGTAAGTATGTATGCAATTTTTTTCTAACATTATAATAGTATAGTACAGTGTAATAATTTTAAGTTTTGTAATAATAGTATAATAGTTTTGTTATATAATAATAGTACAGTTTTTATTAGCTATGTAATAATAGTATAATACAATGTAATAGTTTTTATAAGTTAAAGAGACTTAAATATGGGTATGTGATAAAAAATCTGAAAATCTACAGACCTGGGGTCTCATGTATAAACGGTACATACGCACAAAAATGTTGCATACAGCCGTTTCCACACTCACATTGCAATGTATAAAAAACTAAACTTGGCGTAAAGCCACGCAGATTTTCACGCTAGGTCAATCCCTTGCGTACACAAATTCTCCGCTCAGTTTTGCAAACTGGTGGCACCCCGCGTCAAAGCAGTGCTACTGTTCCTGTGTGGTTTCCCTTTATTTTTTAGATTCACATCCCTGACGCGGCTTTAGCAAATACACTGAAATTAACCACATATCGTTTATTAGTTTAAGGCATCTGATTGTTCGGAAAGCTCTATCGCAGATTGTGTCAAGAGAGGGGAGAAATATCGGGATAGAGCTTCTAGCACACACTGTCTCAGCTATGTGCACAGTCTATTTGAACCTCTCCCATTTGGCAAACGCTTTAGAGCCTTTCCTGTAGGGACCTCGTGGTTCAGAAACAGTTTCACTCCGAGCTCTAAACGCACTCAATCAGTCCATCAAGTGCTCCCGGTAGAACCTTTTATCACACTGTGTCCCAGTTTTTTTCTTTTCTCTGTATCCTAATATGCTTCCATATGACACTCAGACGGTGGGCTACGACTCACCTTTTCATGGCAACTTTGATATCTGACCACTTGCTATTTATTTCGGGCAGTTTGCGACTTTCTGATCTAGAACTTTCAAGTTTCTCCGCCACTCTGTTACTCGATCAACTTCCTTTTGTTGCTTGTATTACTGCTTAACCAACAAATAGTATGTTTTTCCTTGCCTCTACTTGGTAGTGACTGAAATTCTGCCTTTTCTCCTGTGCTTTTGCCATTGTCTTTTCACAGAATGCAAAACATAAGGGGCTATTTATATTGGTCTGCATATTCAAAGAAGCGTAATTCTGGGAGGAGTCTGGGAGGTGCAGCAGGTGCATGCACGAGCATTACATTTCATGCAGACCGGGATTTATGTAGCGGAAGAACATGGAAGTTGTCGTACGCACAGATTTCTGCATCTGGATTTTTTTGTCTTTTTATGCCATGTTTTAGTGTGAATTCTACGCTCTGTGTTATGAATGAAGCCCATGGTGAATGGTACATGCAGTTAAGTATCCTCTTTTGGCTCATCAAGCAAAGCGGTATCTGTGTATCCAAGGTACCAGTGTTCTGAGAGGTTTTTCTTAGCCACTGGTGATATTGTTACTGCACAAAGGAGCAGCTTCACTCCACAACAGTAGATCAGCTCCTTTTCTTGCAGAAAAATCTTATCTCATAGAAGTGAAACAGTAGTCATGAAGAAGCTTAGTGTTATGGACTTTACAGTATACAGTGTCCACTTCAGAGGTTTTACAAGACTGTTTACAAGACCTGTTTTCTTGTACTATTTTCAAAGAAGAGACTTTTTTCAGTTTTTGATTGTAAGTTTTAATATATGGCTGTTTATATCTTAGTCATAGCACTGTATTTATTTTATTTTATATTAATGCAGCTGCATTGGGGTCAATTCTTAACAAATACATTAATATTTTAACTATGTACCAGGTTATAGTGTTCCTTGTACAATTTACAATTAGTTCTCTGAGAATTCTTTTCTATCCAAGCAAAATTTCTATTGTAAATAAAATACCCTGAATGAAATCGATACTGAAGGAGTATATACAGTGGTGTGAAAAACTATTTGCCCCCTTCCTGATTTCTTATTCTTTTGCATGTTTATCACACAAAATGTTTCTGATCATCAAACACATTTAACCATTAGTGTAATATAACACAAGTAAACACAAAATGCAGTTTTTAAATGATGGTTTTTATTATTTAGGGAGAAAAAAAAATCCAAACCTACATGGCCCTGTGTGAAAAAGTAACTGCCCCCTGAACCTAATAACTGGTTGGGCCACCCTTAGCAGCAATAACTGCAATCAAGCATTTGCGATAACTTGCAATGAGTCTTTTACAGCGCTCTGGAGGAATTTTGGCCCACTCATCTTTGCAGAATTGTTGTTATTCAGCTTTATTTGAGGGTTTTCTAGCATGAACCGCCTTTTTAAGGTCATGCCATAGCATCTCAATTGGATTCAGGTCAGGACTTTGACTAGGCCACTCCAAAGTCTTCATTTTGTTTTTCTTCAGCCCTTCAGAGGTGGATTTGCTGGTGTGTTTTGGGTCATTGTCCTGTTGCAGCATCCAAGATCGCTTCAGCTTGAGTTGACGAACAGATGGCCGGACATTCTCCTTCAGGATTTTTTGGTAGACAGTAGAATTCATGGTTCCATCTATCACAGCAAGCCTTCCAGGTCCTGAAGCAGTAAAACAACCCCAGACCATCACACTACCACCACCATATTTTACTGTTGGTATGATGTTCTTTTTCTGAAATGCTGTATTCCTTTTACGCCAGATGTAACGGGACATTTGCCTTCCAAAAAGTTCAACTTTTGTCTCATCAGTCCACAAGGTATTTTCCCAAAAGTCTTGGCAATCATTGAGATGTTTCTTAGCAAAATTGAGACGAGCCCTAATGTTCTTTTTGCTTAACAGTGGTTTGCGTCTTGGAAATCTGCCATGCCGGCCGTTTTTGCCCAGTCTCTTTCTTATGGTGGAGTCGTGAACACTGACCTTAATTGAGGCAAGTGAAGCCTGCAGTTCTTTAGACGTTGTCCTGGGGTCTTTTGTGACCTCTCGGATGAGTCGTCTCTGCACTCTTGGGGTAATTTTGGTCGGCCGGCCACTCCTGGGAAGGTTCACCACTGTTCCATGTTTTTGCCATTTGTGGATAATGGCTCTCACTGTGGTTCGCTGGAGTCCCAAAGCTTTAGAAATGGCTTTATAACCTTTACCAGACTGATAGATCTCAATTACTTCT
>JANRMT010062813.1:48227248-48264669 GCA_026402145.1 Polypterus bichir lapradei | reverse complement strand
GAATAAGAAATCAGGAAGGGGGCAAATAGTTTTTCACACCACTGTATGGTCTGCTATAATCTTTAGGTAGGTGGTATGTACCAACTTTTAAATAGCAAGTAACCATTTTTTTCTTTTTTTTTCCTAGTATGAAGAATATATACTGTACTTGGAAATTGTAGTTATATTGTTTTGTGTCATTTGAGGTTTATAAATCCCATACTCACACCCGAGTCACCATCTATGCAAAATTTGCATATTCTTCCCAAAACTGTATTTTTTCTCCTGTTGCAATTTTCCTCCCACTCCTCATAGATGTAAATGTTGGGTAAACTGCCAACTCCACATTGTCCCTAATTAAATGATCAAGTCTGGATATGTTTATGTACAGTATATGCTCTGCAATGGATTGGTGCCCACTTCATGTTTGGTTTTCTACTTTATAGGCTAATTGTTTGAGGCATTTCAGATAAGGTTAGGGAACAGGCCCCCATCAGCTTTGGTGACCCAAATGTAGAATTTTTCTGCCCCGTTAAAATGTATTTTTTTTATTTACATACCAAATTAGCCACAGTAATCACCAGATGGCTATTGTGGAAGAAAAATAAGCCACATTAATTATTTAGTAAGTAGGAAGCCTTTATTACAGCATCAATGGATTCAGAATTTTTTTTCTGACCTCTGAATCCATTAATGTACTGCAATAAAGATTTCCAATTTGATAAGTAATTAATGTGGCTTATTTTTCTTCCTTAGTATATGAAGTCAGAGGTGGGATTAGATTGCTCTGATGATTCTTTCCAACAGCATGGGACGTGGAACCGCATTGTGAGAAGGAACACAAAGCGCTCCATAAGATAGGCATGCCTTTTCAGATATTACCCTTCTCACATGCCAGACCTCTCTTTCTAACACAGGATACTGTACAACTCAAGAACCTCTCCTGTATTAGACAGCAGTCCAATCATGCACCACCCAGACGAGGCCATTTTAAAGTCACCAACAGATGTCTTTGGAGATGTGGTGAAAAACTGGGGGACCTAAAGAATAGTTCTTACAGACATGGGAACTAAATTAAAGACATGTAAATTACACAGAGAACATCTAGATGTAGAATTTAAACCCAGTATGTAGGATCCATGAGACTACTGAAATACCATGACACACACATATGTTAAAAATATTTTGTACCACATTTTGACAATGCTTGCAGCAGCTGTTATATATGCTGCATTTTATATACAGGAAACTAATATTTACTTTGTAATAATACAGGATTCTGCATATAAAGTTAAGGGCAAGTGATGGGTTTTCCAGGTGGAATTTAAAGAATTCTTGAAATGTACATTTTTGTTTCGGCCTGTAATTTACGTATTTGTGCTTCAGGGCCGACAAATTACTTATAGGAATTGTAAGAATATGAATAAAGTAATTTTATTTTCATTGTTAAATGAAAGCATTTCTTTTTATCCTTTCGTTTTGCTACAGATGTTTTGCAAATTGATTCTACAATAATATGGTACAATCATGAAGTATTAGTATTTGGTCTTGGTAACAAGACAAGATTAATTTCTGGCATTATGTGAATGTTGTATTATACATTTTGCTTATTATTTTAGTGCACTGAGGCAGCTAGAGTAGTAATATCACAAGCCATTGTACTTTCTTATATTAAATACATTATGTTCTAGGAAATGTTGCCAGGAAGCATGGGGAATAATTTTTATATTTCTTACAAAGCAGCATCATTTGTCAGACAACAAAGGAAGATTTTTGCTACTGGAGTTTCTAATAAGCACAGGGAAGATCTGATACAACAGGGCTGATAGCTGCTTGAGAACTAAACTAATAGGATACATGCAAATTACTGTGGTGTTTCTTCACTCCAAACAATTTACTGTTTTCATAAATACAGAATGGCAAAGCTCAAATGAAGCAGTGGCTTTAAAATGTTATACTTACTTTCTTTCCACTAAAATATGTGCCAAAGTTTCAAAAGTCTTTTCAGTATACTTTTAAGACCACTTAGAATACATGGCATCACCTTTTGTATACAAGAGAGATGATATCATCAATTTAACAGTAAAATGTTCTGAATTTGCAGCACATTATGCTGTTGAACTGCCATCATTTGTTAACATCACATTAAGCTGCTGCCTAAAATGTGAGATTTTTTTTTTTTGCATTATAAAAGTTTAATTTGTTTTCATTTTTGATAGTTAATTCACAAGATTTTTTTTCTGACACAGTGATGTGAGTTCTAATTTAAACAACAAATAATATCTTGCTGTACTCATCAAATATGTTGTGTTTTCCTTTCTCTTTTTATTGCTGTTCTTTGAAGGAGTGAAGAGGAGTCATTGTGCTGTATCTCTATAACAAGTGAGCTAGAATCAATGATGACAAAACCTGAGAGAAAGATATTAAACTGTTGAAAATCTATACTTAACAATGATATCTGTCATACCCATTAATAGCACTTATAGTATGATGAAAGAAGAACTGTTTAAAAATATGTCCATCATATCGCTATTGTATTTATTACTAATAAAATATACTGTATAATTTTAAATATCCATTTGAATAAAAAAGAAAGCTGTATGCCTAAAACAGATGTGTAGAACGTAATTAATACATATAGTTTGTTGATCGTTTCGTCAGTGAATTAAAAATCTTATGCTAGGCATTCTTGTATAGATTAATAATAGAATACAGCTATAACCGGAAAGTACTACATTGATGTAAATCTGAATAAATTAAACTAGAGGTTAACTTTCTGTTTCCATTGTGACTATGAGCAATTATTTTCAGCAAATGTAATCAATTGATATTCAACAGCATTCCCATACCCATTTGTATTGGATTTGGTTCAAACCTAAACTGT
This sequence comes from Polypterus bichir lapradei, assembly GCA_026402145.1. Classification (NCBI taxonomy): domain Eukaryota; kingdom Metazoa; phylum Chordata; class Cladistia; order Polypteriformes; family Polypteridae; genus Polypterus; species Polypterus bichir. The sequence goes on along the minus strand of JANRMT010062813.1, from coordinate 48,261,806 downwards.
GTCGTGCATCATCATCAGACTGCAGATAGTGTCCATTTAATGCATAGGAATTGTTGATACATGAGGTTCACTTGTGTTCTTCTTGAATATGTTCATTTAAAGCAGTCAGTGTATAAAAGTAGTATACATACAAAATATACGTGTTATAACAGTAAGACAAAAACTACAAAACTATATTTATTTAAAATTTTTAAATTTCAAAGCTAAACAGTTTAATCTGCCTGCTTTAAGTAGACTTGCTCAAACAGTAATTTGTTTATAGAAAAAAAATATGCAAGCCATATATATGTAATGCTGGTTTCATCTTATGGGTGCTGGAAAAATAAGGTTTGATTAAATGGTTAATTGATGGTGCTAGAACATTCTCTGTAAATGACCCAACATAATATCTAAAAGTATTATAGTAGCTATTGAGATGTTTCAAAATTATGGGTTGCAGTGTGTGAATAGATATTGAGATAAAAGAACAGAAAATGTCTTGTTAGTTTTCCTTAGTGTAGTGTTCCATCTGATTTTCATTTGCTTTGATTCCACAAAAACTTTACTCAGCAATTGCAGAGTTGTCATTATTTGAAATTATTCCATCCATCCATTATCTAACCCACTATATCCTAACTACAGGGTCACGGGGTATTTGAAATTATTGAATTTTAGATAAGTCAAATGTAATAGAAAGACTGAGTGTTGAATGCAGAGTAAATGTCAGTGTGAAGTGTGGTGTTCTGTTCTGAGTACAGTAGCCTCTGCAGTATTATTGCTTTTAAACTCCAATATTTTCAAAAGAAAATGATTTTCTTCAAGAGAAGATTACATTGAACCTGCTTTTTATGTTACAAAATCTAAAAAATTCTACAAATATAAGAACTATCTCAATGGTCAATACCTGGTCAGGTGTTATACGTAGAAAACTAAATTCCTCCTGATTCTATTTTGTGAGGATAGTTTAGATTTCTTTTTGGATAGCTATTAAAAATTACAAATAACAGGGTGTCTGTCATAAAAGGGCGTTCCCAACTGGCAGGGAGATACCAGGGTTAAGGATACCGTTAGAGTATCAAATGACAGTCAAAGTGGTGACCATACAAAGAAAAGAGGAAATGACAATATCAGTAGTAAGGCACGTGTACACATTGACATTGAGCTGCTATAAGGATCCCAGTAAAGACATAAAATCTTTGGGGGAATCAGAGGAAAGGAAAAATTACAGAGGGAAGACATTAAGTCTCCAGACCAACATGATGATGTTAGCTACCCTGTAAAACTGAGACTTTAATGTACTTTGAAGACTGAAGTCAAAAACAACTCCAACTTCTTCTTTTTTAATCTTCAAAACAAATCAGAAGGACATGTGCAGTGCCCACAAGTTTACTTTGTTAAAATAATATTTGTGCCATGAGCATGATTACTTGGAAGTCAAAATGCAAACTTGTGGTTCATGCTGTTGACCTCATCGACCATGTGACTCTTCAAATTTCAAAAAATTTACAAATATAACACATACTATAGCCATAAAAAACAAACCAAATATATGTCAGCGTAATACAGGGTAAACAGTAAAATGGGAATTAAGCTTGCTGGTTAACTGCAGAATAATGTTAATATAACAAATTATTAAATTGAGATATGGTCAATTGAAAACAAAGGAAGGGAAAATAAATACAGAATACTTGGAGAAAATACATTTTTTGGAATCCACCATTGTTTATAATAGGTAAAGACACAGTTTTACTTGCCTAGGGCAACTGGCTGCCATCTTCTATTCCAGGCAATCAATAATCTCAATCAAACCCACTGAAGTTCATAAATTTAAAAATGTTTTACAAACTAAAAAAATCCAGAGTGGTGTTTGAACTTTACAAAATCCTTTTCTGGCTTTTTTATTGTTTTGTTTTACCATGATTATTCCTTAACAGTGTAATTTTTGTGATGTCATGGTTTCATTATATGTGATGAATAAAATAATAAACTATTCTGAAAAACTATCTGCGCTCCAGTTATTTCAGTTAGGTAAAAAAAAACAAATTTAAAATCACTTGAAATTGTATTGTGTGGCCAGCTTCAAATTCACAAGGGAAAAGGAGAACATGCAAGATGTCACAGTGAGGACTAAGTAAGCCGTGAGTGAAGACCACAGTGCTGAAAGGTAACTCATTCACATTTTCACAGATACAGCAGCCCCAACATGTGTGCAAATGTGATAAGAGGGATAATAAACATTCTGGTTTTCATTTCATGTGCTTCATAAAGATGCTGAAGCATATTTGAGATAGCACCCTAGTAGAAAAGCTTCATGACAGATGGTCAAGGCGTTAGCCATTGATAAGGTGCAGAGGGAGTGTCAGATGGGAGGACTGCAAAAATCTGCACGTACTGCTGATGTGGACAGCTTTATAATCAGTTAATCATGCTTCTAACCATTTACATACATTTTCTCTGAAATAGTAAGTATGGCTATGGTTTTTGAGAGAAGGGCAATAAGGATGTGCTATAACCATGCCAAGTTCATGGGCCAGTAGTGAAAACAAAAGGATTCAGACACCATTTGGCATAGACTTGGTACCACCTGGCAAACATTATGACTTGTTATGCCTTTAGTAGGCATACTAAATACAAAGGCTTTCATGAAATAATCACAGTTTCAGATGTCTTTTGTTTTAGTTTGGTCTTTTTCTTATCTTTTAAATAGTATTTTATTATTGAATATATTTTTTTCTTTTGGTTTATAAACATTATTTTGTTTGTTAATTGTTTTAAGTTATTTTGAAACAATGAAACTCTTTATAATTGTGACAGTTTTTCTGTGATTAATTTCCTATTTATATGCAGAACACAGCTATTCACACTTAGATAGTAATGTTCAAAGATGTAAGTAACAAGATACAAAATAAGGCGGGGTTACGGCGATGGTTAGCTCCAGCTACATGACTTAAGGGAGCGGGAGTGAGCGGGAGCGGGAGTGTGGCTCCTCATAATCTGGGAAGGCAGCAGGCTTGGACAGTGCCCCTTTGTCCATTGGAAGGTTACGACCCGAGCCTAGGTTGGGATTGGGAGCCCCACTGTGTGGCCATGGAAGCAGCTGGGACCTGGATGTGTAGACCACAGAAGAAAGAAGGATGAGTCTGTTGGGTAGGTGTCTCCTCAGCTGCAAGATCTGGAAGGATAAACTGGGGAGACGGCAGTTTTAGTGGACTTCATTAGGGCATTAGCTTTAAGGGATGGTTTCATGCACAGCTGTTATTAACCTAATTTTTAAAGGAATATTTGTTTGACTGATTTTGAAACTTGCAACTTTTTTTATGGATTATTTATTTATTGAAGACTGAGCACTACACACTGGACACTGTTTAGATTTGTCTTTTAATAAAAGCACTAGAGCACTTTTACACCATCCCCTTACCTTTAGAGTGGTGTCCTCATGACTATCAACGTAGCGTGGGGCCCACCCACACCTTCACAGGATATTACAGTTAAGACAACATGGGCATTTGCAGTGCCGCTATTTGGCTAAAGTCAAGGAAGGACAGCAACATGACATGCACAATGATGAAATAAAAGATTTCAGAAATAATAAGTAATTTCTACTGCTGAAAGGTGAGATTGATGGAACATTCAGTTCACTAGAAGAAAGATTAAGTCACAATATATGTTCTAAATATTCATTATTGTGTTGGTAGCCACTTTGTGGTTGTCAAAATATAAATGGCTTAAGAAACCTGAGAAATTATATTTTCTAAGTAACAAAATTAACTCTCCCCACTCCAGGTATAAATAAATGCATGGCTATAGATCTGCTACAAAGTGTATAATCTGTGATCTGTATACAAAAAACATTTACTTTAATTAAATTTTACTGACCAGATTTCAGTCTTCAAACTAACCATATCAGCCCAAAAGTTTTTATTTGTGGTAGGCATATCTGTATCATCATATCAGATAAAGTCACTGCTCTGGGCCATTCCAAGCTGGCAGGATCAAAGTGTGTTTGTGTGATAAAATGTGAATTATCTGTTTAATCCTGAAAGGGATTTTCCTGATTTTGATCTTGTAGAATTAATAGGTAAAGCCCAGGTAGTGCACCCAGTGTAGTAAGATGTAATTAAAACTGAAAGATTATGTAAATGGTAGCATATTCCCAGTTTAGCTTTGATTGAGATATGAGGCCTTACTATATTTTGACAAATGCAGCAAGAAAAGATTCACCTATGGTTAAACTGCAGTATACATTTGAATTTATTGCTCTTATTTCATAAGATTTTCCTTAATATTTCCACTTTTTTGAAAGGCTAACAAAAAAATAACACTTAAAATGACTGCTTGGGAATTCCCTTTGTGACCAAAAAACATCCTTTTGGAACTTACTTCAAACCTTATTATTAGGGGACATGGATTTATTTTCAAACTTACCAGACTCACGCGCAGGTCATCTGGGGCCTCATACGTAACACCGTACGTAGAACTCATAACATGCGTAAGCACAAAAAAATCCAGATGCATAAATCTGTGCGAACACCAACTTCCACGTTCTTCCGCTGAAAAGTAACGCATATGCACGGGCCTGCTGTCCCGTCCCTTCTCTTCTAAGAATTGCGCCTCTTTGAATATGCAAATCAATATAAATAGCCCTTAAACTCAGTGTTCTGTGAAAAGGCAATGGCAAAAGCACGGGGGAAATAGAAGAATTTCAGTGAATACCAAATAGAGGCAAGGAAAAACGTACTATTTGTTGGTTCAAACAGTGGTATGAACAAGAAAAGGAAGTTGATCGAGTGACATAGAGTGTCGGAAAAACTCAAAAGCTCAAGTTGACAAAGTCACACAGTGCCCAAAATAAAAAAGAAGTTGTCAGATATCAAAGTTGCCATGAAAAGTCGTAGCCCACCATTCGAGTGTCATCCATCCTTCCATTATCCAACCCGCTATATCCTAACCACAGGGTCACGGGGGCCTGCTGGAGCCAATCCCAGCCAACAAAGGGAGTGTGAGTGTCATATGAAAGCTTATTAGGGTACAGAGAAAATAAATAGGCACACAGTGGGGAAAAAAAGCACGAAATGTCAACTTTAATCTCAACATTTCCACTTTAATCACGTAGTTTATTTTGTCATTAAAGTAGAACATCATAAACTTCATCTTAAAATCATTTCATTTACCAGTTTCTCAAATCCCATCGTAACTAAAGTAGCACATTAAATGCTTTGTTTTGTATTTGATCTTCTATGTGCTCTATGTGTGTGAATCACTACGTTCTTCTTAAAGGGGCTTTCTCTTCCTCCAACAGGACACAGAATCCATTACATTCATGATATTACAGCTCTCTGAATAATTAAAATACTGAGATGTATACTTCATGATGATAGAAATTAAAGCATGTTATCAAACATGGGAACACGGTGGCGCAGTGACTGTTCATGCCTCACACAAGATACTTGCTGCGCCGTGTGCGACCTTCGATAAAGTAACTTATTGCAGCAGTATTGTCTCTTTCAAACATATTAACCCCCAATTCCTGTCCTTACTTTTCTTTCTCTAAATACCCAATCGCCACACAATAAGCTCTGTAATAGACATTAAGCCATCCATAAGCTTAGAACTTCAAAACTTTTAAGGAACATTGAAATAACTTTGTAGTACATGTTTAATTATTCTATCCTTCCAGTGTTGCGCCAGCCACAGCAAGCATACAGCACAAGGCAGGAACAATCCATTAATGGAGCGCCAGCTCCTTGCTAGCGCAGCGACACAGTGTCCTCACATGTTTAATTATTAACAATACAGATTATTTGAATGAAGTTAAAGTTTTATCTGTATAATATATTAAACACATTTTGCTGCATTTTACCTTAAAAATGATATTGTCATCATATGTAAACACGTGCTTTATAAAGTGGCCCAGGTTGTGCAATTTTATAACTGTATCACAAGTTTACAGTGAGGTGATTGTACTTATAAGTACAAAAAGTTCTACAAGGAGCACTTGATGGACTGATTGATTGTGTTTATAGTTCTTGGGATGAAACTGTTTCTGAATCACGAGGTCAGTACAGGAAAGGCTTTGAAGCGTTTGCTGTATGAGAGCAGTTCAAATAGGCAGCATTGCTGAGGCAGCGTGTGCTAGATACTGTATACCGATAATTGTCTTTCCGATCAGCTGCTGTAGATCTGTGATTCCACACTCAGATGCAGTGATATTAATACTCAGAGTGGTGCAGTTAGAGTAATATGGAAAAAGATGATCCGCTGTTGCAACCCCTAACTGGAGCAGCTGAAAGGAGAAGAAGAAGCTGCAATAAGAGTAACAACGCTAAAGCAGCTATGGTATTTGGAATACTTTAGCTATTCCCTGGACCATTAACTTGTTACAGGTTAATTACAATCAGATGCCTTAAACTAATAAACAATATGCAGAAAGTTTCAGTGTATATGATAAAGCCGCATCAGGGATGTGGATTTAAAAAAGAAAGGGTAACCACACAGGAACAGTAGCACTGCTTTGACGCTGGGTGCGGCCAGTTTGCAAAACCAAGCGGAGAACTTTCGTACGCCAGGGTTGGAGCTACCGTGAAAATGTGTGTGGCTTTACGCCAAGTTTAGGTTTTATACATCGTGATTAGAACATGGAAATGTTCGTACGCAACATTTTTGTGCGTTGCACTGTTTATACATGAGGCCCCCTGAAGAGTGGTACTGCTTACAAATGTCTCTTCCACCCATACAATGCAGGACCAGATCAATCAGCTTTAAAATATGGTAGGATTTACTATTTTGTACCTAAGAGTATACCATCTTAATTTCCTGAGTTGATAGCATTTACTTATGAGAATTCCAGGTTGGAACAAAATAAAGGGTTCCGGAAAGTTGTCTAAAAGTCTCTGACTGGCTCACTTGCTTTAACCTCCTGCATGTAATTAGCAAAAGGCATTCCAATTTCTTTTTCTGTGCTTGTCTCTTTTCAGACAGACCATGGCTAATGGAATTATACCAGTTGTTGACCGAGGCTGTTGGCAAGAAGTGTAGCATGGTAACTAAGACATTGATCTTTAAGCCCTATGGTTGTCGATTCAATTTACACCAATGTCTTACTGTGTGGCACTGAGCAAGTCATGTAAGACATAAACAGTTAAAATATGCCCATATCTTGTAAATTCAGCAAAAGCCTCAGTCAAATGTAGACTAAAAATAATATTTAGATTGAATTTTCTTGGATATTAATCAAGACAGTCATTCCCATATGAGGTCAATTTGGAAATTTAGCAATAAATTCCTGGAACAATCTGTGTACATTTAGTAACTGGCTTGTCTGGAGCAAATGACCCATTCTAGAAAAAAGTTTTTATTTTCTTCTTAGAGGTTTATCTCTTGTTATATTAAATGTCGTGAACATGACCTGAGTATTACATAGTACAACGAGGGTTATGGTGGCTTCTTCATTTAGTAGTATTGTCAAGTGTACAGAGTACAGTGAAATTTTTACTTGCTTCTCCGACCAGCTTGCAGCCCATTGGCACTCTGCAGAACCATGATAAGGAAGAAGGTATTAAAAAACTGTGTGCTTTTTTTGCCAGGCTGAACAATGATGTCCAAATATCAACTGTCACTTTTTATGTCTTTAATTAAAATTTTATCATAACATGTTTTCCCATATTGCCCTGTTGTAAAATAAACATGGTAAAATAAAAGGACATATTCATAAGAGACCTATACTTTTTTTTTTATTTATAACATTCTCAAACCTGCTTTACTCAGTTTCTTTTCAAGAGGGACCAGAGCCTGTCCTAGCAGTACTGGGTGCATGAATGAAACAGGGTTAAACAGAATATCAGGACCACCTTTAAAACTGCCAATTAACCTCTGCAGACAACAAGGAAAATATGCAAGCTCCACACAGGCAATGACCAGGAATTTGGGATCCGTATGCTGGACACTGGACCATGAGGTGAAAGCCCTAACCACTGACTCTCCATGATGCCCACGGTTAATTATTTTTTGAAAAAATTACCCATTTGTTTTTCACTTCAATATTGTTGGGTTAAAAACTCTTAACAAAGGTAAAAGAAGTCTGATATGATTTGTCTTCATTACAGCCTATAAATCAACAAAAGCTTATATAAAGCTGAAATTTCAATAAGTGTATGTAGACATTTGACATCCACTGAGAATGTATGTATATATGCATGCAGAGTGAGAGAGCGCTGAAGATCGATAGTACCCATAACCAATCAATCACTTTTAATGATTTAGGAGTATAGCAGCTCCTGGTATTAGACATGTTCAAATCAAGCAAAAATAAATAAAATAAATCATTTTATTTTTTATTATTACTAAATCAAAAAAGCTAATTTTATTTTTCATTCTTAAACCTTCAAACGTGGAAATATGATAAATGTCTACACTTCTTTTCAGTAGTTTTCCCATATTTAGGCTTAATTTGTATTTGCAGAAAAGCTCTAACATTTTTCTGCTTTTATAATCAGTTAATAAGCTCTTCCTATGTACCTGCACAACTTTTTGCAGTGCTTGTATTCCGTCTCTATTACCATCATGCCTGACACAAAACTACCATCTACAGTCTATTGAAAATTATGTTGCAGCCACAAATAACTTTTCAGCCACCAGCTACCTCTATACAATGACAGCTGTCATGGAAGAGACTGTTTCAACAGATTAGTATGTGCAAACGGTTCAGGCTAATACTTTCTTATTATATAAGCAAATCGGAATTAAACCACAACATTAAGTGTAAATTTCCTGTACAAATCCTTTACTTTACAAAGAGAGCATGCATTTATACTGTGTGGGAAAATTATGGTCAAGCTCTTATTTTAAACAGAAAAACCTGAAATACTTGAAGTTGCAGTTTGGGAATACTTGCACTTTAAATTGTGTTGAAGCAAGCTTGATCATCATCATGTAAATTCAGAACAAGTCCTTACATGTTCCTGCCAAATTTTGTGGATGACAAATGCTCCTTGTAAGAACTGATTAAAATCCAAACCTATGAATGTACAGTATTTTTCTTCCATGGACTAGACTACATGGGCTTGTCCATTTTAGCGTTATCTTAAATTCTCTGCTGCCAGCTTAATAATATGTAAATGAATGCCTGCCCTGCTAAACAAATGCAGGCCTGTCAGACCTGCCAGCTTTGGAAACTGTCTTTTATAATATTTTAAACCCTTGCTAATTGCTTAGCAAGATTTGTGAAATCCAGTTTCTGGTACTCTATGCAAGACTAAAGAGACATCTTAGGTCTATTCTGTTTTTTAAAACTGATTTAAAATGCAAAATTTTAACCCTTTTACCTTTGCCACTACATATACAATTGTGCAGAATGTTTATTATACTGCCAATCTACTGTGTTGTTTGTATCTTTTGCTGTAATCTGATTATCTCCTTTGTGAAGTACTACATAATGATGCTTACTACCAAAAGTTTTATATGAAACAAAAAATGATTGATGGATTAAATAGCATTCTCTTTGGGATATCTATTTTTGTAACCTTCATTATGTAATCTCCATCTGAATAAGGCAACACAAAAAGAGAACACGTCTCGGAACAAAATGACTCAGGCTAGGAACTTAACTAGCAATTAATTGTGGCATTTTATCTTGCCTGATATATTATTACATTTCATTTCTTGTTTCTATTTTGTTTTTGTTTTGATTTAATTTGGTTGTAGGCCAAAATGAAAGAAAACTTCTGACTTGGCAGTCCCAGTCACAGTGAGGCATTATGCAGGCATATTACCATTGGTATTAAGGAGCCCCAGTTGCATTTCTAGACAAACATCTGCTGAATAATTTGTTGGCTGAAAGTCCTCAGTGTTAGTGTGTCAGAAAGAGGATGTGCATTGGTTTTCATCATGGCACAGTTTTGTTTGTGTGTCCTATAACTGAGCTTTCCCTTTTAATTAGCTTGTTGATTCGGTGGGCCTGCCTTGAAGTGATGTTACCAGCCCAGCACATCACATCGCAGAAATTTGCACTGACAATCATTGCTAAGCATGTCAATTTGGACCAAACCATGTGAAGATCTTCAAGAGACTAACGACTTGAGCAAACAAAAGAAACAAAACTTTTCAGCAATAGGATACTGGTTTTGGCTTTCAGTTTGATTTTGTCCTATTTAATGTTATGAAATACAGTATAAAAGGTATATTCAATGCAAAAATTCTGCTGACAACATTCATGATTCTTCTGCCTTGGCCCAAAAGAAACTCAATACCGCTTCAGTTCAGTATGCAAATTCAGTCATCCCATTGAACAAGTTACTCACCATTAGCCATTTTTAGTTATTTTACTTTAAAACTGAAAGTTGACTTGATAGAGCTTGGTTGTTACACTGATGAAGGTGTCAACTGTCACAACTCATTTATTCAGTATTTTTCTGTTTCATTTCATTATTTTTCAAAGAGATGCAATGCATGTAAAGCTGTAAAAACATTTCAAATCATGTTGTTTCTGTACATTAAAAATAAACATTTCTTTTTTTTCTATTTACAAAAATGAGCATCTTAATGTTAATTGAAAAGTGTTAAGGTGAAATTATTAGTACTTCACTAATATTAATTTGTAAGCTTGAATAATTGCTTGGGTATAGTCTCTGTGTAAAATTGCATTCATTTTCTTTGTGTACTCATGAGTTTAACATTTTCGGACTCTAATTTCCAGCTATAATGTTGAGTCAATTGATGGCAGTCTAAATGTATTTATATGTGCCCTCCTATTAGAGGTGAGTTGCTGTTTTGCCAGGGTAGACTTCAGGGCCCCAGAGAATTAATTAAAATTAACCAGGCACACAAAATTAACTTTTCAAGTTGAGGTCAAGTTTACCAAGACCTTTTGTTCCAATATCTTGCTAGTACTACTTTGGTCCTAAACAGACTCACAGATTTAAATCCTATTAGAGAAAACTGAAACAATCTTACTTACATGTTGTGAAATTCAATAACATTCAATTAAAATAGTTCCTTTTAAAGTTTAAATTTGTTCCACTTAACTTTGTCCTCCTATATCAATATTTGTGAATGTCTTTTTTAAGCAAATGTATACAAACAAGTAGCATATGCATTGTTCTTATTGCAGATGTGTTCATATTTAATGCGAATGATTTACTTAAAATTATTAATTATAGGAAATGAGCCACGCAATCAGAAGTCATCATCTTCTTCATCTCTGAGTTCAGACTTTCTGATTCCTTAAATGTTTACTATAGCTCCTTCAATTTAACAAAATGTTAATAGGTAATTATTAACTAAAGTCTGGTGGTGTAGGGATTAGCACTTGTATGGAAGAAGCTTTAACATTTTCAGCTGACAGCTTTCATGTAAAAGGCTTAAGCCTGAAAGTCTTGTCATGCTGAACATAACTGAAGTGCATTTTGGAAGAGCTGAAAGGGAAAATGGGATTCAAAATATTTTACTGACTTTGAAAATGCGGTTTAAAAGACAATGGTAAAAGCATGTATAAAAAAGAATTTCACCAAATGCGAAGTGGAGGTCCTACTCAGTGAAATGGAGGCAAGGAAAAATGTATATTTTGATGACTTAGGCAGTGGTATGAGCAACAAAAGGAAATTGTTGGAATGGAATTCAAATGTTCAAGTTCAGTAAGTTGCACAGTGCCCGAAACAAAAAAGACGTGGTCAGATATCAAAGTCCACGTGAAAAGGTGAGTGGCTGAGTGTCATACGTACACAGTGAGGAGAAAAAAGCTCTATGTCAAGAGTAAAGTCGAAATGTCAACTTTAATCTCGAAATTTCCACTTTATTCTTATAGTTTATTTTGCCATTAAAGTAGAACGTCTTAAAATCGATGTTTAATTTTATAGAGTTTTTCAAATAACATTGTGACTAAAGTATACGTTAAATGCTTAGTATTCTGTGTGTTCCCTGACCCAGTTGTTAATCGCTATGTGCTTCTTAAATGGGCTTTCTCTTACACTGACAGGAGAGCGCAGGCAGTGATCACCACACAGAATGCATTACATTCATCATATTACAGATCTCTGAACATTTTAGAATACAAAGATGTATACTTGATATCATTTTCATTGAGAAATGCTTTAAAGCATGTTTTAAACATGTGGGGGCATGGTGGTGCAGCAGAAGTGATGAGCTGGAGTTCTGTCCAGGGATTGTTCCTGCCTCCTGCAAGATCCTTACTGTGATATGTGCATCCCTGGTGGAATAATTTATTGCAGCAGTACTGTCTCTGTCAAATTTACCAACTCCCAATTCCTGTCCTTCTGTTTACTTGCTCCAGGTAACCAATCGCCATACCATAAGCATCTGTAATAAATATAACACCAGCTGTAAGCTTAGAATGCCTATTCTTTAAAACTTTTAAGAAACATTGAAAAATCTTTGTTACACATGTTTAATTGTTCCATCCATCCACCCATCTAGGGTTGCCCCAGTCCCAGCAAGTACAGAGCACAAGGCAGGAACAATCCCTGGATGGAGTACCAGCTCATTGTTACTGCTGCACCACTGCAGCACCACACGTTTAGTTTTTAACAGTACACATTATTTAAATGAAGTTAACAATTTATATGTAAAATGTAATATACAAACTTTAAGGACCAGTTTATAATTCACGCTCAGAATGCATATGCACATATGTTCTAGTAAGGCTACCTAATGCTTAATGTAGTTAAGCTATTGTAGTAGGAGAAAGTAGGGTGAAATGACACCTTTTATTGGCTAACTAAATAGACTACAAATGCAAGCTTTCAAGGCAGCTAAGGCCCCTTCATCAGACAAGGCATTCATGCATTTTCAATCCTCCATAATGCATTGCTGTGGAGGTTAAAAGACTATCCCAACAGCACTGGGCACAGCTCTGGATACCAGTCCATCACAAAAAACATACACCCACAGTTAATCAAACCATGCCAGTGTAAAGCCACTAATTAACCTAAAAGACACATTTGTTGGGGAGAAAATCCATAGTACCTTGAGAAAAAACATGCAAGTATAGGGTGAATGTGTAAAGTCCACAGAAATTGTTACTGCACTGAATAATATATTTTAAAGCATTTAGGTCAGTAGAATGTGTTGCTTTTAATGTACATTTTATTTTTGATAGGTAAATGTCCTTGAAGTAATATCAGGTGACAATTGGATGGCAGGCAAAATCAGTTAAAGCTTATCTTATTATTGGCCTTCAAGATAGCAATTCATTTTGAATAGTGCATCTCACATTTTTATATATAATTATCATTTCCTGGCATTTTAAAAGATTTCCAATTCAATCAAGAAGATAATCTGTCTAAAATGATGTTTGTGGACTGAAGTGAAAAGGTGAATTAAAAGCTAGCAAACTGTAAAACAAGAGCAATGAGCGAGAGAGACCAGAGGCAGTTGTAATACTGAACATATGAACGGAACACTTTGAATTTCTCCAAGTGGACACAATCATAAGTGACAGTACTTCTGTCCTTGTTTAATTTTTGTTACAGTTTGTGACTGTACATTGAAAGGATTTAATCAATCACAATTTTATTAACACAGGTAAGTTTTAGAGGGTATTTCTAGAGGGTGTAAATAAGAAATCCATTATACTTGTGACATCCAGTAAATATATTCTCAATTTTACAATAGCTAATTACAGCATTTCTGCTCCTTCCATGAATTCTAAATTGCGTTTAGTTATGGTTGTCTAAATAAAGGTCAGTTGTAACCATTTTAATTTCATGCCAAAATTCTGTTGTGTATAGAATATAGAGTACACTAAAAGATAATGTATTTAGTATAAATTCTATGTTAATTTGAAAAAAAAAAACTGGCACAGTAAGTGGAACTGACATTGAACACTAGGACCCTGATTTTATGCTTAAGTGAGTTGTCAGGTCGAGTTTCTATTCAGGGCATTGTCACTGATATCGTAGCTAATACTCTATGCTTCCTGTAATCTTATCTTAAATTTTATTTTTAAGTGCAGTAATTATAAAGCAAAGTGTATTTATTGAAAGGTAAAAGCTGAGAGGGGAAAATCAAGTAAATGCTTGCTACCTGGCAAATGTCTATCAAAATGAATTGAATTCAAACAGGATGGAAAGTGGATAGTCTTTCTCTGGATAACAGTACCTAACATAATTTATTTTAGAACATGAAAACATCCATTTAATTAAAAGAACATTTTTTTCAGCCCAACAAAGCTTGGGAATCAAGGTTTGAAGTTTACTAAACTCCTATTCACTACCACACTACTTGTTTATTATTTCCATTTATCAATGACTAGCTCTCCCCAGCAGCTTTGCTTGCGTAGTACTGACACAGGACAGACTTTAAAAATCAATAAAAAAATTTAATAATTTGTATTGATAAGAATTTATATTGATAGCTTTCATCGTTTTTGTTATCAGGGAGAGAATGTAGCTGTGATCTCTTTGCCAAAAATGTAAAAGGTTTGTAAGGTATCTCTGGCCAAGCAAAAAGTAGGTATGCTCCAACGTCAAACGTTACCACTGTATCTGATCGTGTTCAGTTGTGATGGGAGAGCGTCCCCAGTGTGGGGAGAAGAGCATGTGGGTGTGATATCTCTGCCAATGAGCAGGTACCCTCTAAAACACACGTAGCTGTGATTTCTCTCTCAAGAACATCAAACATTACTCTTTAACAATCTCTAGATCATAATGTCTGCTGAACAAACAGGTATCGCTAGCTAAGCTAACCTGTGGCGAGATGAAGAGCGACTCAAACAGATGCTGGTGCGTGAGGGAGGATGGCCCTGTCTGGCTCCCTACTCCTAAGGTCCCGCCTTCCCCTCCCCTCGGCCCGTAGCCTGTGTCTTGGATTTTTCCGAATAAATTGGTGCCGCAGCCAAACTATAATATTCCAATAACAGAAGTCACAAAATCAACCAGGATGTTCAAGCAAATTATAGAAAAAAACCCGATCTAAATCTGTTAAGTAGTTCTCTCGTGAAAAGCAGACAGACAGACGTTGGATTTTTATATAGAGAGAGATTATCTGTGTGAATGGTTTCTAACATTTGTGCCATATTTGCCCTTAACAAGATTCTGCCTATGTCCCCATTAGTAATGAGTAAACCCTGTTGAATTTGCTTTACAGGGAGTATAGCAAAATTATTTAAATGTTCAGGAACTTTGCCAAACTATGTGAAATGCATTGAAGATTAATTAATTTTGTGTGGATTATAAAGGTGCAGTGGTCTTTTAAGTGTCCTGAAGAGCTTGGGAAATGTCTGCCAGTTATAATGAATAATTATTATGGCCAAAAATAAGATCAGTGCTTTAAGGCAGCACTGCAAATCGCTGCATCATCATGCAAAAAACGTAGACAAAACAAATACCACAAACAAAATATTAAAAAACACTGAAATACAGTATACATTATAGTCACATCTACATCAGAATTATATCCTGGTTTTTACAAAATAGTGCAGTGGCCTGAGTGGAGTTCATAATTTAGAGGATTTTCTGATTATGAATATAAAGGAGAGAATTCACTTTTTGATTTTTAGTAAATTTGCAAACGTATATTACTAAATGCAGATTAGTGGTCAAAAATGGCATATTTATCTATTTAAAATTATATCTACAACACAGTAATGGTTTAGCATAATGTATATTTTTTTGATAGGTTACTTTTGAAACAAAGGGGTTGTTAGAGTATAAAATAACTGTCACAGCTCTTTTTGAATTTGAAGCTCACCTGTGCATTGACTGAAGAGATCCCTTGCTGCCTGTGCCTTGCAAAGTGCCTCCAATGTCCTTGAAAATTGATATAAAATAAGTGAAGACCTCACAGAAAAACTGTACGAAATTATAGTGTCCTATAAGCGGTTAATAGGAGTGAAAGCTATATTTAAAAGCAAGTTAAATATATCCATCTTTAGTGCCATATTTCTTTGTCCTAATATTTCAGCCATGGTTACTGGGGAAGGATATATTGGCCACAATTGTAAAAGAATACATTAACATAAAGCATGCACCACCTACTTGATATACTGTAGCATGTGAGTGCAATGACTTTGCTGATGTTATGCTTCAGCTAGGGCTGCTGTCTTGACTCAGGTTATTGTTTGTTTAATCGTTTTATTGATTTTTTTACATATATATTGTGGTATTGTGTTATTGGTTTTGATTTTTCCATATTTCATATATATGATGTTCTGTTAATTTTTAATTTGGTTGTCTATTAAATATTTTAGTATTGCCCCAGATAGTATTTACAGTTGCACTGGAGCTTTGGCATTGCATTGGTGTTCTGGATTCCTGTTTTGGGATTTTTTTTTTAAATTGCTTTAATTGGATTTTCTAGGTTTTGACCGTCACATCTCGTTTGAAGGTTCTGTTTTTGGCATATTGTTTATTGTATTTATTTACTTTTGTTGAAACCTATTGTCACGCCTCTTCTGGCTTTGATTTTTTGTGCTTTTCTTGAATCTTTAAATATAAAAATAATGCTTTGGCTGCCCTGGGATCAGAGGTTTCATGGTTTTCTATTCATCCTTTCTGGACATTTAGAACTTTTGATATTTAAAAGACCCATTTGGGCCTACACAGAGAGGAAGCTTGCTATTTAATTTAAGACTAAGCTGCCTGCCAAGGGTGAGGCCTATCTAGTGCACCAAGACTTGTAAAAAGTATACGTTTTGCCTTTTTTGTGTTTTTGAGACCTCTTATTTTTGTGCAAATAGGAAATCAACAGCTGAGGCTCTCTCCTTACCTATAGCTTTGTGATTAAGTGACTTCCTTTCTTTTTTGTATATTACTTTGTTTCTTTTGGTTACTGAAGCTATTTAAGCTATTTTTGTTTATTTCTTTCTTTTAGTGTTGGTTTCAATAAGATCTTTCTTTTTTGTTATTTTGTAAGTATTTTAATTGTGTCAATCTAGTTTATGATTTTCTTGTCCCTTTTTATGTTCAGTCTAGGGGCGTTTGAATTCCTGCATTTCAGGTGAGCAGTAAATGGAGCTGTTTCCTGCAGCTTATTTAAGTACGGAGTGTTGAACTGAGTATTTCTCTAAGTATTGGGTGAATTTCCTTTTGCTGTTTCTTCTTAATGTGGTTTTGCCTTTTAGATAATTAAAAATGCTTTGTATTTTTTGTTGTTTTCTTACCTTTTGTTTACTTAAAACTTTGTTTGCTATCATTTTGCTTTTTCATGACTAAATGTAGTTTGGGTGTGTATATATAGGTTTGGTTTAAGCCTAAATATATTTTGACTGTAAGTAACAGTTAGGACTTTTGTAGTTTTAATATACTGTACTTACCCTTTATAGATTTTTGTTAATATAGCCCTTTCTTCTTTATTTATCTTTCCTTGGCTTAACCCATTATTTTGATTGTAACTGTTAACAAATTTATTCAGTTTAAGGAAACGGTGATGTGAGATTGACAGTTTCCTTTTCTTTTCCTTCCTTGTATCAAAAATCATAATAGCATGTAAATACTTACAAGCTGAAACATGTTAAAAAGCATAATATTTAAACCAGTATGGAGAAGATAAACAACATTTTTAACAGTACTAAAAAGAGTCTTTACTTGATTTGTTGATTCTGAAACAAAGGACTCTAATAGGTGAAAAGGTTCAGTAATAATTTACCTAAATCAAACAAACACTTTAAGCGTCGTTCAGTCTTAAGAAAAGGGTTTACTGCTAGACACACACAAATGCCCATGCTCTGCTAGGGTCCTACTGCAGCTCCTAAGATGTGTGTGTGCTCATTGCATTGAGCAGGCTGTTTTCATAAGGTTACATATACGTCATATTTTTTCTCTTAACAAATGTCATTTCTCTAAAAGAACAAAATGATCTTAAAAAATATCAGGAAAGTTAATTTTGAAACAAGCTTCATAGGCAGCTTTTCTAGTACAAACCACATAAATAAACTTAAAGTGTCTTAACATTGCTGCTGCATTATTTTCATGAGTCAATGTATAAGCTAAGGCAATAGATATAAATAAGGGAACATCAGTTAGAAGCAGTTATGAACTAATAAAATATATTGTATTAGAGCCCATAAGTCAAGACTGCCGCTTTGTTTTAATTTAACCCTTAGCAGTCATCTTCAAGATTTTAACACCCCAGAAACTCCTACACAGGTATAAATCAAAGAACAGATCCTGAAAAAAAACTAAAAATAAATTTTGCCAATGGACAGAGAATGAAACCTCTTATGTTGTGTTGAAGAAAAGACAGTCACAACTGTGCCATTTTTCAGCAGTACCTATTAAAGAGTAAACCATCAATATTAAAACAAGTCTAATTCCTCTTTGATAGTGTTTTACTTCCCTTTAATTTCCTGTTCTGTGGATTGAAAAGGCAGAAAATAATAGACAGGGAGATGAACCAGCAACATCACCAAAACAAAGTCAAACAGAACATGAAAAAAGTCTTTTAGCCCTGAAAATTATTTAGAAATTACTCCAGAACCTTGTCACAAGCTGCCCCCTTATATCCGAGGGGGAATCCAGAAATTCCCACAATCCTACAAGTATGGTTAATTAGTTCAGTGATTGGGATTAGGCTGAGTTGATTGAGAGTGTATTTCTTGTGTTTATTCCACAATCGTGAAAGTGACTTTGACACTTTTTTCTCTCTCCAAGCTACCATGGCACATTTTCAAGAGACAATGATGACTGCGGTTTTCAACACCGATGGATTTGTACATAAAGAATTTGTTCCCAGACTGTTAATCATTGGCATTACATTGAACTACTAAGGCATCTACAGGAAAGCATCAGGAAAAAAATGTCTGGAGCAGTAGTGCACACAAAACTGCTTTTTATGCCATTCAAGCACATCTGGACAAACCGGGTTGACCAAAAACAATGTGGTGGTTGCTTTGCCCCCACCCGTATTCGGCAGACCGAAAATTAAAATTAAGACAGAAATGAAGAAGATTTGCTACTGTGTAAAGTATTTCAGGCACCCATTGCTGGATCAATTATGAATTACTCTTTTATTAATCATTGTGTGCATGTACACCCTCATAATTTTCTGGCTTGCCATAGTGAGTAAGTACTACATAAAGGAATAAAGTAATCAATTTACGTATGCAAAAAATTATACTTCAGAAACAGTAAGGAAGTAATTAATTGAAGAAAAAAATAGTACAAGTAATTATTTCTGAAAAGTACTATTCCTAAGTGTTATATGATATTTTAAATATTTGTCAGTCTCTCTATACATGTTTTTTACTTCTTAGTCAATTCAGGATTTTAGTGAGTTGATGCCTATTTCAGTATAGAAAGATTACAAGACAGAAATACACGTTTAATTATTTCAAAGATTTCAATCATCTTAACATCATATTTTTGAAGGAAAATTAAGATCCTGGTAAAACCTTTGTGGGTATGCAAATTCCTCACCAAGGACATTACCTGCAGGATGAATGCCGGTCGTTCATGTGAGTTATGCCTTAAATTCAGTAAAATCACACAGTTGTTGAAATGCTGAGTTCTATGTTTAAATCATTGTATTTTCTTTTTAATTTATTTTACAGTTAAAAAACAGAACGTTGCATTTGCTGCATCTGAAATAACTGTGTGGCACTGTGATAACATTAAAAGATTAACAACTATCTTTTTGGTGCTGTACAGATAAATAGTACTATTTTTTGTATATCAGAGATACACCATAGCATCATCACAGAGTCTCTAAGTAACAGAGCAAACCTTAAATACTGTTTAATCTGTCACAAGTCTTCACTAGTCTCAAGACACACACAGTAGCTGATTGGTAGATCTTATTCAGCTCTCTTGAAATCAAAATACTGTCTCCTGTCAAAGTCGGTCTTAATCTTGAAAAGCACTGAAGCAATAAAAAAATCCCATGTTAACTGAAAAATTATTTTACAGCTCAGTCTTTATCATTTAACTCAGACCTTAGATTTAATAAATGACAAAAGCTTTTGTTATGGATGTGGATATATGAAGTTAGCAATCCAAAGCCTAAAAGTATTTTTTATTTACTTTTTCAGATTCCTTTGTATAGAGCTAAAGAGATTTCAGAGAATTATATTCACTTGTTCAGTGAAGCTTTACAATATGGCCTGTTAATAAGGCATTCTGATTATTTAAAATATATTTAAAAGCAATTTTTAATTAACATATAGTATAATATTATTTAATGTTATCTGCCCACATTACTTTAAAGTTTGGTTTATTGTGAGGAAGTTTCATGTAAACATTTTTCATTTTTAAGGAAACTTAACGCTGTGAAGTTCTTTAGACTCTTCTTTATGGTGTGAGTGCCACAGTCAGAGTTTAATTTTCAGCCTAGTTACTTGATCTTCTTGCATCTATGTCGGTTTCTTAATATACCACAAAGTTGTGTCTAATAGGCTGACTAGTGATTCTAGGTTTTCTGAAATTAGTAAAAATGAATGTGTTTTTATGAAAATACTCTGATGGTGGCTGGGATATGTTTTGATTCCAAGTGATCTGATAAAGTGACTTTGAACTGGATAATCTATAACATAAAGTTCAATACTTTTCAAATTTAAGTTATCTCTTCATTATTATGGTATATATTAGTTTACCATATACAATTGATTTCCAAAATGTAATATTTTTATGCATTTTAAAAAATAACCAGACCTGTACTTCCACTCTAAAATGGCAGTGATGGTTCCAGGGTCCAAACATGGAAAAAAAAAAAACGCCTGTAGACTGATCTAATATGTTCACATAGAAGCAGCAAATGATTCAATTTAAGCAACTATGCCTTCTGTGTTTCTGAACTGTTGCCTTTGATATTAATATAAACTGGAAGTAATACATTTTATCACAAATTCTTGATACTATTTTCTTGAGGTCAGGATAAGTTTTCTCATCACTGTGATGGGTGTATTTTTAACTATACCAAATTTCCATAGCTTCAGGTTGTATTTCATGCTACTTTTCTCTCTGCAGTTCTGTTTCTTCAATGTATTTTTTTGTGTTGGCTTGGAAAAAATGATGCTCTGTACAAATGTGTGCCAAATCTGATATAGTGGCCAATCTGTCAGTATGCCCTGAAATACTTTCAATTGAGTACATATCTGCCATGATTTATAATGTGTGTGAGCACCAGCAACACATGCACTCTCATGTCAAGTTATTTTTTTATGCCAGGTTTTCTTAAATAATTTTTTATGGGCAATGCTCGCACACATACATAATCACATACAGACACAATGCTATAATTATTTTCTTAAACAATGGCTATTTTTTGCCTATTATATTCTGTGTGGCGTTTAAAGATATAGAATCTCTGTGTGAGATTTGTGCTTGTTATGTGCTGATAATGAGTGCGCACAAGAGTTTCATTGTGTTTTGCATACATAACAATAAATCTGAAGTGACCTGAATACGCTGCACTGCAATTTTTATAGAAACCTTAGATTTTTGAAAGAGACAAGGGGCCTTATGAATAAACGGTGCATACGCACAAAAATGTTGTGTGCGCCCGTTTCCATGCACACTTCTAGATGTATAAAAACTAAACTTGGCGTAAAGCAATGCACATTTTCACAGCAGCCTCACGCCATGCGTACGCAAGTTTAAGCTCGGTTTTGCAAAAGGGCTGCACCCAGTGTCAAAGCAATGCTACTGTTTCTGTGCGGTTTCCCTTTCTGTTTCATATTTGCATCCATGACGACACCTTTATCAAATACACCAAAATTAATTGCATATCAATTTAATTCACTTGATTGTAATCATTCTGTAGCAATATAATGGTGCACAGAAATTCCAAACTATTCCAATTACCATAGCTGCTTTGGCTATGATGTTAGACATCACAAATGGATGAATTAGAAGAGAGCGTGCATTTATAGTTGAAGATGACTGGCTTGGAAGTCGATTTTGATTTCCAAGATCTGTCCTCTTGGAGCTGTGAGCTGAACTCTCACATGCTTTACAAAGGCAGACTTTGAGGAATTGTGCTGTACCTGCTCCTTTGCAAGTTCTGTCCACTCTCGGGTTTTTAGCCACAGGAGCTTTTCAACATGAACTTGCTGATCAATTAGATATTTCACAATCATCTATTGAGTTGCACCATGCCAGCTGTATGGGATGGTATTATTTGCTTGTCATCCAAATATTTAAGATTTCCTTACACTGTGGTTGAACTGGCAAACATGAATGCACAATTTGCAGCAACGTCCTGTTTTCCAAATGTAATCTGAGCGGTCAACTACATGCACATTGATATTGCAAAAGTGCTGGACAAGTTATATCAGCCAGGAATGAATCACCAAAAGAATCAGCTGTCATTAGATCATTTATAGCAGGGAAGCCTCTAAAAGTGACAACTCCGCACAGTCACAGGTGCTTTTCTCAACTAGTGCTGCAAAAGTCAAGCAGTCCTTTTAAGGATAGTGAGTCACCTCAAAGAGCCATGTAAAGAGCAGAGAATCAATCTGTTGTGGCACTCAGCGCTATTACTTCACTATAAAGGTACCTTCAGAGAATGAATTTGCTTATATAAACAAAAAGAATTTCCACTGTATTAATGTGCTGTTCAATTGGAAGATTGCCGGTTCGAATAGCATAAATGCCAAAAAAAGGGACTCTGCTCTGTTGTGCCCTTGAGCAAGGCCCTTAACTTGCAATTGCTTTGTCTTGGGTATGACGCTAATCTACATCCATCCTTGCATGTAGGTCCTCCAACCTGCAGGGAAAAACCTGGGGGTTGGTGGCAGAATGGGCACTCCAGCCACCATAAAAAAACCTCACACTGTTCCACTCCATCTGAACTAGTGTGGTGCTGAGGTATCACCCATTGCATGGCTGCACTCGGGTCCTAATCTGGATCCTGAGTTGGTTTGTGGTGGATGCGGCAATGCACTGTATCAGTGCGTACTCCTAACCTCCTCTATGGAGCACAGAAAGTGTGTCACAATGTGCAAGCATGTAGCGTGCTACATAATGTGGCACATAATCGTGGCTTGCCTGTACCTGAACAGATGCGGTATGATGAACTTGACCCTGACCCACCAAATGATCAGCTAAATCGGACAGCATTACAACTGTGTTTCAATGTAATTAGCAGAATATAAAAACAGGTAATCAGATGCAGCATTTATTTTTTAAACAATTCATTTAATTTATGGTCAGTATAACATAATACAGTCCTTATATTCCTTAATTCATGGGCCACATCTCTTACATCATCCATATTTGCATTTTGTGACTCCAGAACAGTGTCCGTCAGCACACATCCAGATGGGCAACCTGTGGTTTCCGAGGCAGATGTGTGTGTACAGCCAGTGCCTAAAGATGTGCTGGGCACAGAAGCACCATCACTGCCTGAAGTAATGTCATCAGCACGAGGGGCAGCTTTTGTAATATTGTCTGAAACAGAATAAACAGACAGTGGGCTACGACTCTCCTTTTCATGGCAACATTGATATCTGCTCACTTCCTTTTTATTTCGAGCATTGTGTGACTTTCTAAACATTTAATTTCAAGTGTCTCTGCCACGCTGTATCACTCCATCAATTTCCTTTTGTTGCTTATACCACTGCTTAAGCCAACAAATATTTGAAATTCTGAGAGGAGTTGAGGTGAGGCTGTAGGCATGTGCACATACATTAAATTTCACATTCATTGGGATTTATAAAGGGGAAGTGCATGGAACTTGGCGTATACACAGTTATATGCATCTGGATTTTTTTGCGCTTACGCACATTTCCACTTCTGTCCAGACACTATGTTTTAGTGTGAATTCTATACATGGCATTATACATGAGGCCCAAGGCCAACTGCATGTCGATACCAATCAACACTCACCATTACGCACTACAACAAAGGGCTTGATATTGTCTTCCACAGCACTTTGGGAAGACTCTAAATTGAAACTGTTTTTAGAATAACAAGTTATTCTTGTTCATCAGCAGAAAAACAGTCCCAAGCCATGACATTTTCATGATAATGCTTAAAAGTAGAGAGAAGGCTTATTTTGATGGCAGGCAGTGTATAAATCTTTATCTAATACAAAATTTTATTGCTATGACAAAAAAGAATTCATTTTAGAATCCCTTCTTCAAAGAACATTCTTTGAAGAACTGTAATGGGATCAATATGATCTTTTGCAAAGTTAATATGAGAAGGTGACCTCTTTTAAATTGCTGTTTGGCTTGTGTCATAGTGTTGAGGTATAGACTTGGACATTATTTTCAGCAAGAACATTGAAGAGATCTTTAGATGTGGCCGTGGTTTTATATTGACATCCTGTTTAATTTTTTCTTTGCTCTGCTGAATTATTTTTGGAGATCATCCACACTTGGGTAGATCAAAACATTTTTAATGCTATTTGTACTCTAATATAAAATGCCATATAAAATTCACAATGACTTCATAACCCTCTGCAGACTGGTGAGCATCTATAAGTATCTTTCTGATGTCATCAATGATGTTACAATTTCACTTTATATTGCAATCCAGCAATGACTCACTTTAGGTTTGGCCATTTTTATTTTGTGCTGTTTGACAACTTCTCTCACAACTAACTGTACCTTTTAATGCTAGAACAGTTTGCGATTTTTATTTATTCCAAGAAAGCATTTCTTTTCTGTTCCTTTGCATTTTAAAATATTTTTTAAATAGTTCATATTTCATTTGATTTCAACTATCAGAAATAAGAGAATTTCCACTCTTAAAGTTGCATAGCATTTTTGTGATATTTCAGTAATCTTTCAGTGTGCAAAATATGCACATTTTCACTTGATGATTACTTCCTAGATGTATAATCATCTGGAGAAGTTAGATGTTAAAGCAGCAATTCAATTTAAAACAAATCTGTTTCATCTTGAGCATAGACAGCAATATGCTTTAAAGTTTCCCACATGCCATTCATTCATCATGTCAAATGTCAATCATTTTAGTCTTTGAACTGGCTGCTCTGATGAGGCTATATACAGAATCCTTTAATCCAACAATTGCTTGACATTTGACATGACCGAATTGCCAGCTCTATAATGGTACTATAAATTTCAGCTGTACTCTGCAGCTACTCGGTTTGGCCATATGCCATCTGTAGTACATATCATTCAATAATTAGACAGTCAGTTGAAGTCAAAATCAAAGCAAGGAAAACAGAACAGAATGCAGCAATGCCATTCTGTGTGTCTCCTATTGCTCAGAAAAGCCATCTATGTCAATCACTTGTTACTTGAAAAATCCCTCTATATCCACCCCATAAGCCTTACTTTAGTAAAGACATTGTGGCAAAAAAATATTTTAGTTTCTTACATAGTAGTAAGCCTTGCATCAACAGTATAACATATTTGTTTTATACTGTATACATTGTTAGAGACTGTAAACTATTCAAGAGTGATGTGCCTGTCAAACCCAATCCAGTAGTTTAAGGAGTATCTAACTGAAGACCAAATATTCATAAATGAGTGTGTAACTTCTCACTGCAAGATCACTATAAATGGCTAATTAAAATATGAGATAACCTTAGCCCAGTTCCTATTGAATGGCAGCCTGAAGTCTGAAGTTCTCTCAGGATTCAGCTAAGAGACCAAGACCTACGAGAATTTCTAATGTAAAATCACAATGATTTTATTATGCAGTTAAACATAATAATGTTTAAATAAAGAGCAGGAGTGTAGTGAGAATTGCTCTCTCACAACTGCAGGGAGCTGGTTGGAGTTTCTATGTTTCCTCATATGCATGTGGACTCCCTTGGTGTACTTCAATTTTCTTCCTTATCTTGGTGAAGTAAATATTTATGTTAATTGGCAGCTAAAAATTGCTCTTTGGAGTGCAAATGCAAGCATGAATTTCTCTGGCTATCGAAAGGCAATCTGTCCAAAGTGTTTTTGTCGGTTCCTAGTGCTACAACAGAAAAGAGGCTCCAGCTTCCCAAAATGTATAATGTGGCTTCTGAAAATAAATGAAGGAATGAAATACTTAGATGAAAGGGTCTAAATACTTACTGTGTAGTACATTATTAAGAAGAATTGCAGTATGAGGTTGCTCAGTGGGAAGGCTGGTGCATTAACAAAATCACATACGGCACAGTCTAAGAAAAAAATTAGCTGGATTGTTCCCTAGCTTTTACTTGGCTACACACAGCTTTTGAAATAGCACTAGAATGATGAATCAATAAGCACTCAGACTTTTACAGATGCTTTACCCTTTCGTGCCTTAATCAGCTAAACAAACAACTGTACCAGCTCGGTTTGACAAGACAACAGATTTAACCACCAGCAAAATTAACTGATCATACTGACTTGTCAGATCATGAGATGTTAGTTTAGGATGCAAATATTACCTTTGAATCAACAACATACGGTATTTTCAATTAATATTAGGTGTATTATTAAAGTTTTTTTGCATTGCTTTGCTTTATGAAAGTTTTGATTCTGTAATTAATGTGTTTACCTGTTTAAACAGATGTTAACTGTAAAATAAGTAATGGTTACAGTTTACTGCATATGCCCTTTTTTAAATACATTTGATACTCCTGTTCGTTTGAAAAATCAATGGAGTGATTTTTCAGCTTTGCCTCAGTGAAGCTTCTTTATGTGCCCATCTGCTTCAGCACAGTTTGATCCCAAACCCACCTACTTCTGTGGAGCATTTAGCTACACCATCCTGAATCCTGAAAAACTTTAAATCCATTCCGATTGGCAGCTCCTGTTACAATGTATGATAAAAGCAATCCTAGCTGACATATTAAATACTTTCTTTTTTTAAGTCAAGCCATTTAAATTGCCTCCTGTATGTACAAATGAACTGTAAATGCGATGGTTTTGATTCATTCCCTGGTAGAGGTCAATTTGACATGGGCAGTAGGAATGAATCCAATCTCAATTGTGTTTTTATTAGTATTACACTGATGTACTGTGGACAGAGTACTGCATCTCTTAATCATTAATTAAACTTGTCAACTACTCCCATTTTTATGTTTTTCTTTAATTGTGATTAAGACAAGAATAAATTATTGTACAATCTAAAAATAGAGGAGAGTTATTACATCATGTGTGTACAGAGCATTCAGAAAGCATTCAGATCCATTCACTTTCTGCACTTTATTGTGCTGTAGATTTATTTTTTAATTTATGACTTTGATTTTTGATTATCTTATATCCCATTAATTCACACTCAATAATCCATAATAACAAAGTGAAAATCTGTTTTCAGAAAGATTTGCAAATTTATTAAAATCCAAAAACTGAAATCTCATTCATAGAAGTATTCAGACCCTTTGTTGAGGCACTCCCAATTGTGGCCAGGTGAATTCTGTTTATTTTAAGTGTCCTTGAGATGTGTCCAGAACTTGATTGGGGTCCACATGTAGCAAACTGAATTGATTGGAGATTGTTTAGAAAAGCACACACCTGTACATATAAGAACCCACAATTTAAACTCCTTGTCAGGACAAAAACTAAGCCATGAGATCATAGGAACTTGCTGTAGACCCCCTCTCTAATATACAGTTGTGGTGAATTATAGATCATGGCAAAGGTATAAAACCATTTCTAAAGTTTTGAGTGTTCCAAGAAGCACGGTGGCCTCGATAATAGTGAAATGAAATAAGAAGCTTGAAACCACCAGGACTGTGCCTAGAGCTGAGCACCAAATTGAGCAGCCAGGCAAAAAAGGTCTTGATTACGAGGTGGTCTGGACTAATGAGGCAAAAAACTGAACTCTTTGGGCAGAACTCCCATGACTATGTCTGGCGATGACCAAGCACTGCTCGCCACCTGCCTAATACCATCTCTGCGGTGTAGCATGGTAATGACAGCGTCATGCTATAGGGATGCCTCTTAGTCACTGGAAGAGGGTGATTGGTCAAGCTCGAGGGAAGGATGAAAGCAGAAAAATACAGAAAGGTCCTTGCAGAATAACCTGCTCCATAGTGTGCACAGCTTCAGACTGAAGCAATAGTTCTTCTTTCAGCACGACAATGACATGTAGCATACAACCAAGACAACTTTGCATTTTGGACAGGTCTCTGACTGTTCTTGAGTGGACTAGTGAAAACTCTATTGAACATGCATGGAGAGATCTGAACATGGTAGTTTACATATGCTTTCCCTTTATTCTGGAGATGCTTGAGAATATCTACCAGGAAGAACTGGAAAACTGCCCAAATCCAAGTGTGCAAGGCTTACCCAAGAAGACTCAAAACCATCATTGCTGCCAAAAGGGCTTCTATTGAACTAAATATGTATATACTTATATGAATGAGAGATTTTAGTTTTTGATTTTTAACAAATTTGCAAAACCTTTCTGAAAACTTGTTTCCATTTTGTCATTATGATTTTAAGTCTAGATTGATGAGTAAAATTGGTCAATTTACCTGTTTGAAATTAAATCTGTAACATAACATTGTGTGCAGAAAGTGAATGTGTCTGAATACTATGAGAATCCACTGTATATGTGCAAGTGTTTTCTGTTGCACTGTTTGGTGCTGCAAAACATTGAAGCCAATAAAAACAAAACTTCACCACTTAACCCTATCATAGTTTTCACAAAGTTGTCAGGATTTTGGAGGTACTATCACATCTTTAACAAAGTTTTTGCACTATTGAGTATTTTTGGCAGTTTTGCTATAGTTTCTGCTTCCTTTCCCATTTGCTTTTTGCTTGTTATGATATATCTCAAGGTGCATTTGGCTATTGGCCAGTGTATCTCTATTGTGTGAAGAATGTGGCTACATACTGTATATTGTGTGACTTCATGGTCACTACTTTATATAAATACCACAAGGCAGGAATAAAATTATTGCTGGTGCCTTGTTTGGAGAAAATAAAAGTAGAAGCAACATTCTGATGACAGATACCCCAAAACTCTTTTCTGAAGTTCGTTTCTAGCATTCATCAGAAGTCAACTCTTTTGATTACCGTAGAACTGTGTGATTCTTGCCACTGCTGACTCAATGAATATTATGAGATGATTCTTATTCATCACATTGCCTTAGTATTCTTTGAAGCCAAACTAGAATGAAGATCGTGTGACATTTCCTGCAGCTGGCTCTAAAGCTGCTCATTATAATAGGCAATGCCAGGTCATACTGCTGCTGACTAAGGGCTCATGTCACCCTTGGCTGGCAGAGCCCT
This sequence comes from Polypterus bichir lapradei, assembly GCA_026402145.1. Lineage (NCBI taxonomy): Eukaryota > Metazoa > Chordata > Cladistia > Polypteriformes > Polypteridae > Polypterus > Polypterus bichir. The sequence continues at coordinate 48,232,771 of JANRMT010062813.1, read as the reverse complement.
CCCATTACAAAGCCCTCCCTTTGAGAGGTCTTCTGTCCTAGTGACCACTTCTAACTCCTTGCAACAGCACACAAACTCTTCAAAATTAGATTAAATTAGGTTACATAAACTTTATTAATCCCATGGGGAAATTCTAATAAATACAGCAGCAGAAACATAAAAACAAGGATACAGACTCACAGAACAGATAATACAGCCAATCAATCATTCAGTCAATCAATGAATCAATAAACACCATAAATACTCGCGGATAAGTTCTCCCGCGGATAAATCGGGAGTAGATTTTAATGCATAATTTCTGGTATTTTTATAATGTCAGTCATATAAGTCGAATGCTGAAAACTCACACTTTTGGTCTAAGAGATTATGATATGCTATCGCCCACCTGAGAGAGTAACCACGGAGCACACTGCCTTTTTTTCTATGTGGGTGCGGCATTACGCTGTATCAGTGCGTGCTCCTAACCTCTCTCTCTCTCTCTATTGTGCCTACATGACCACAAGGTAATACCTGAACTATTCTGAAGCAATGTTTGCACTGATTTGTGTTTTTTGTATTGCACACCCTCATACACCTTTATTGTAAGAGTATCTCTTATCTACGATGGAGCGTTCAATCAGAAGAAAATATGAAGCTGGTTCTAAATTAAAAATCGTTGAAGTTGCGAAAGAAATTGGTAACTGCGCTGCTGCAACAAACTTTGATTTGCCAAAGAAACTGATGCAAGACTGGAGGAGGCAAGAAGATGAAAAAAAAAATTAAGTGTCATATTTTTGAACGGGAGCATAAGTCGGGGTCTGATTTTCTGAACAATTTTTCGGGTTTCAGGACCCGACTTATACTTGAGTATATGCGGTAGATAAATAAAAATAAGTAAATATATATATTGTGCAGATATTTCGAAATGAACTTAGAGAGTACGTTGGGAGGAAACATTGAATTTCCAGATAGCTGTAGGCAGAAAAGACCCCAAAGGCGCTTCTTAGTACACCGTGAAAGAATGGACCATTGGCTAAAAGTGCTCCAAGAAAGCAGTTCCTGCAGTTTGGGGGGGGACGGGGGGGTCATGACGGTATCCAATTTTGCCTTCATTCTCTTTTCCACAACAGCTTCCAGTGTGTCCAGCATTCATCTTATGATGGAATAGGCTTTCCTGATACATTTGTTCAGGCATTATGCTTCTTTTGAGCACAGGTTGGTTCCCCAGGAACTCATTCAGTTATTCAGTGGTGGGGTGGTATTCGATTTGGCTTTAACAAAGGCACTTCAGCAAGGATACTGAGCGTCGGTGGTGTAAGGTAGCACAGTAGGGATGTTGAGCACTGCACTGCCAGGTGGGACACCAGGGATGTTGAGTGTTGTGCTGGCAGGTAGCACAGCAGCTATATTGATTGCTGTGCTGCCATATTGTGCAGGAGGGGTGTTTTACACTGCTGCTCTCATGTTACATATTATGTTGGCAGGCTTACCTCATTGTGTCAAGCTGCAGAGGTAGAGGTCTGTCTTCCTTCCTGAAATGACACTTCAACCGTGGATACCATGTCATCTTCAACACGCAACATCAACAACACAGAAGAGATGACAAAGGCCATTTTCGGGTCTTCCTGAGTCAAACCATAGGTCTACAACGTATCCCTCTTTTTATGTCAATGTAACATCCCACATTGCCTGTAAGTGGAGACCCAATGGATCCTTGCTCATTTTATTGCTTTTTAGGTAGCTAAACTGCTTTCCTTCTATCCTTTGAAGGACAACTCAATGGCTATGGACTCTCCAGAAGCCTATTTTCTACCCAGGCATTGTCGGACTAGGTATTTCATAAGTTATTCTGCAAGAGAAAATTTTTTTATTAATGATCTTAGAATTGTATTTTGTAGTGCTACTAAACTGTTACATAACCTTAGGTAGGGAATGTCTAGTCCTATAATGTGTTTTTATTTTAAAAACAGGTATACTTTAATGGAGGCAGGCAGGAAGATGTTTGAGTTAGACTTTCTAAGTAGGAAAACCAAGAATCTAAAACACTACTGGAAATGAAGGAAAATAATGCTGGCAATTTTGTGACACTTCAGGCAGAAAACATTGATTTTTGTGGTAAGTGGTTACTACAGACAGCATTTATGTGCTATTTTTACTTTCATTCATTTTTCTCTGTGCTTATTTAACCTCCATCCATTTTCCCTCTTTTATCCTGTTTACTATAAGTAACTCAGATGGCATTTTAGGGTAAAAAGTATTGACTTTGTCATTCTGTAAGATTTTCTAACACCAGCATTTGCCTACTGTGCTAATTTTCTAATATTTAAAACGGATCACTGCAGTGAAACTGGTTCAAGCTGGTTAAATGGTTCAAGACATGCCTCATTATGGATGTTGGTAGTTAGTTGTGCTTCAAATAGAAAGTCGTGTTGTTCGCAGAATTGATTTATAACTAATATACACACATTATTTGTAAGTGGTATACAAAGTCCTCATGAATTTAAAAAAAAAATGGAACATTCACTATTGGGTTAGAATGCTAAGAATATAACAGTCATTTAAATTATCAAGCCCAAGAACTTGAAATTGCTTTCAAATTCACATTTTAGGCTCTGTCTCATCTATGTCTTCTCCACTTCAATCACAAGTATTCATTAATGTTTCATCACAGTTTTCCAGTTAAGGACCTGACAATTAAGAAGAATGGTTGCTTTGCCTATTGATTATCAACCCTTAAAATATGAAAATAATTATTGATTTACAGTAATTCATCCCACCACCACCACTAATTGACCTAGTTCATTCAGTATCATTTCAGGTTTTACAGTGTCCACAAATTATTTTTGAATCAAAAAGTTCATGAACACCAAGTAATGCACCATGGATTACTTACTGCGTCAAAAGATATCATGCATTTCTGAAAATGTTTTTGCACATGTTTTTTAAATTTTTGTTGTTGGTTTAGATAGATAGATAGATCCTTATTTGTCCAATTGTTGAAATTTGACTTTTACAGAAGCTCAATAAATTAAAAATCATTGCAATAAACAACAACAATCCTTGTCAAATACACACTAGAATTACTGAAAAGAAGTACAAACTTCTAACTTGGCAAAAGATAAAAGAGCAATTACAGTCACAGTGAAGTGCTATATAAGCATATTGCTGTTGGTATAAAGGAGGCCCAGTAGTGTTTCTTGATACACTTTTGTTGAATAATTCGAGATAGAATGTACAACATTTTTTATTATGTCCATCAGTTCTGTCTTCATTCTCCTCTACTACTTACCTCCAGTAGGTGAAGAATGCATCATCTGAACCTGCCTTTTTAAATATCTTATTGATTCAGTATACCTCGCTTGAAGTGACGTTACTGGGCCAGCAAACCCAGATTGTATAAAATCGCACTGGCTGTCACCGGGCTAAAGAACATGTTAAGAATGTCACTATCCAAATTAGTACTAGCGTGTTGTACCGTGTTAGCCCTTATGAATGTAGTGAGAAGTCAAGCTAAATGACACCTTTTATTGGGTAAATTAAAAGAACACTTGTCTAATAAGGAAAAAGAGTCTGCTCTACCCTTTCTTATATTGTTCCACTGCGTTATGAGATCAGGCCCATCTATTACTGATGTAGATCCCAAAGTACTTGGACCAAAGCACCACCTTCTCATCCATTCCCTGAATAGTGACAGGATGTACAGGACCTTTATTACCGTGAAAATCAATATTGAATTCCTTGGTTTTGCTAATGTTAAGTTGCTGACAATTCTCTTTGCACCAAGGAACAAAGTTCAACTCCTGACTCCTATCCTCTGTCTCATCACACTTGTCAATGCATACTATTAGTGCAGAATCATTGGAAAATTTAAAGTAATATGACCAGGTTTTATAATTTATAGTCCAAGCTGTACAGGGTCGAAAAAAAAAGAGAGGGAACTGTTCCTTGTTGTGTTCCAGTGTTGCTCACATCCACACTCGAGACAAAGTTTTTGAGTCCCACAAACTGTGGTCTGCCTGACACATTGTTCTTTATCCAGGACACCATAGACTCAACCATCTGCATATCTCGAGGCTTACCCCTTAAAAAGGGATGGATGGATGGTACTGAAGGCACTGGAGACAGCTTTTCCTGTGTAAAGCTTCCTCAGTTGTCTCCTCACTTGCTTATGTATTGCAGACAGTTCAAATTGATGGTCAGAGAGATGGACTCATCACTGGACATTCCAGTTGAAGTTATTGTAGTTGCTGATGCAGTAGAGTTTTTTTGCCGGAACTGGTTATTAGAAGAAAGTGGTGGTAGAAGGAGGGAAAATCTATTTAAAAAATTGGTTTCAGGTCGTTAGCTTTATTCACAATCCTTTCTAATACCTGAGCACTGGGTTGCTTGAGTTCAGTAATTATGCCCATCTTATTCCAAATATCTTTGATGTTAATATGAGCTTGTAATTTAGCCCAGTAAGCTTCCTTCCCTTGCTCTGTTTTTACTTTGGCACTCACAATCTTTAATACTAGAATCCCTGAAGCCTACGAAAAAACTCGTAATCCTGGGCCACCTTAAATTCCTTCGCACCTCGCCATCAGCAACTTTTATTTTGTATATGTGTTGATCAGCACAAGCAGCAAGCAGCCTTCTATCCCATTACCCCACTCCAAACCTCCCGGGCAACTCAACTTGGGTAAAAAGTTCTCCCAGCTCAAGTCTAGTTTGTATGGGTGTGAGGTGCCTGGAGTTGTATAGGGTAAATAATATATCATTATTTGGAAAACGTCTACAATGATCTATCTAAATGCAGGATGACAGGAAATGCAAGAAATGTTGGACACATACCTAAAACAAACTTTTTTCATGTTATAGTACTAACCACAAAATTTTGACATGAATTGTATAGTGTGTGAAGACTGAAGTCCAAATATCAAATAAACACTTTCACAAAAGGTACTTGTATAACAAAACAAGCGTGCTTTTATTCAAAAATATAACTGAAGAAAAACAAATTGGGTTAAGGTATGACACTGACACTACTGCTTGGGTGGTGCAGCGGTAAGAACTGCTGACTTATAATCAAGAGGTTGCGAGTTCGAGTCTGGCAGCTTCCCAGAATTACCATTTTGAGTAGTGAGCTACTGTTATTGTTATATTATACAATACAGTAATCCCTCGCTATATCGCGCTTCGACTTTCGCGGCTTCACTCTATTGCGGATTTTATATGAAAGCATAACTAAATATATAACGCGGATTTTTCGCTGCTTCGCGGGTTCTGCGGACAATGTGTCTTTTTACTTCCTGTATATGCTTCCTCAGTTGGTTTGCCCAGTTGATTTCATACAAGGGACGCTATTGGCGGATAGCTGAGAAGTTAACCAATCAGAGCACGTAATTAAGTTCTCCTGACTGAGAAGCTAACCAATCAGAGCACGCAGTTGAGCTCCTGCGTGCTGAATGCAGTGTTAACCAGGAAGTCTCCTCGCTCATTCAGCATCAACGTGTTTCGCTGTGTAAAGAGTTGTGCTCTTTTGTGTTTATCTTTGTGCATAGTCAA
>JANRMT010062813.1:48131137-48227148 GCA_026402145.1 Polypterus bichir lapradei | reverse complement strand
GCTGAGAAGTTAACCAATCAGAGCACGTAATTAAGTTCTCCTGACTGAGAAGCTAACCAATCAGAGCACGCAGTTGAGCTCCTGCGTGCTGAATGCAGTGTTAACCAGGAAGTCTCCTCGCTCATTCAGCATCAACGTGTTTCGCTGTGTAAAGAGTTGTGCTCTTTAGTGTTTATCTTTGTGCATAGTCAAGCCCTTCATTATGGCTCCAAAACAATCTGCTACTGCTTCAGGGGCCGTGCCCAAGCGCAAGAAGAAGATGTTAATGACTGCCGAAAAGGTAAACGTTTTGGATTTGTTGAAGGCTACGATTCTTTTTATTTAAAAAGTAGGAAAGGAATATAAGATCTACGGCTGCAGTGTCCTTTTAACCAGGGTGCAAAACGAGTTGTAAGTGGATGTAATAAGGCAGTAGTCTGGATTGAATCTGCTTTAGGGATCTGGATTGAAGACTGCCAGAAGAAGAACAACGGCAGTGCTACACAATCGCCTGAAGTGGCTCCTTTACAAGGGCTGTAACGCTCTCCTTTGTTGTGCAGTAAAATTAAACTCATTGTTATCGGACAAGTCATCGTGTCATTGTTGGTGAGTAACCATAATTAATTTTCTTCTTACAGTGCTTAGTACATGTATGTACGTTTAGTGTCACTGTACACACATTTACTGTATACTATTTTTCTTGCATTGTACGTATTTATTGCTGGTGGCCTGTCTATCGTAATGGCTGTAACATATGTGATATCGGAGACACTCAATATCTTTAAAATAATATTTAGGTTTTACTGTATATAAACAGTGTGTTTATATACATAATTTCAATGAATCTTACCTAATATCTAAGAGAATACAAAGGGATTATGCTGTATAACTCTGCGGGGAATATTTATAAACAGTGCGGGAGAGTTTATAAGGGCTTAAAATATATAAAAATAACCATACAAACATATGGTTTCTACTTCGCGGATTTTCACCTATCGCGGGGGGGTCTGGAACGCAACCCCCGCGATCGAGGAGGGATTACTGTACACACATACATTTGATTTGAGTCTGTAACAGCCAATGTAAATTTATAGTATTTGTAAAGGTTAGTGGTTTTTTTTTTTCAGTTTTATTCTTTCAGTCACGTTCACTCTCCCCCTGATCTGACACTGCTGTTTTCAAATAAAGATGTGCTATAACAGAGGTGTATTCATATGAAGATGAGGGTTCTACATTAGAGAAATTGAACAGAAGCCCTCCCTGCAAGAAACGTACACTCACACATAAGAACAACGCAGCTGCACCAGGTATAAACGCAAAAGATGGCACCATTTGGATGCAGCAAGATGTCGGGTGTTGTCCTGCAAGTAGATTTTATTGGTCAATCTGCCACACAGTTCTGTTTGTTTTGTGATTGTTATGTTTTGTGATGGTCTTTATATGAAAAACATTTATATCTTACTTATATAAAAGCCAGATCAAATGTTATTTACCTATTTACCTTGATTTATTTACTTACTGTATCTTCCTACATTGTAAAGTCACAAGTAGACTGCAGAGCTTCCTGTGTTTGATCGACACAGGCATGCTGACAAAGTACATGTGCAGTGCCACTCCTTATTCAGGAAAAGATCCCAGTCATCCCATAGGAGAAAGAATTTCTGAGACTAAGGACATAAAGCTAATGCAACCGTAACAACTGTTATGTAAAGTGCGACAGGAGCTTCCACCTGTAGCTAAAGTTATTTGCCTACTGAAGTTAGCATTGCACATGTACTTTTCATTGTTCCTTCCAATGTCACATGGTTAAAGTCAACACATATTATAACTGCAGAGTCAGAATGATTCATTATTAGTATGTTGGTAAAAGACTGAATCATTTCTGTTGTTGAGTCCCCTTGTGCAGAGAGAAGATTATAAACATTAATAATAATGGTGTAACTTACTGTCAGAATTTCAATGTCTGGATTACAGCTTTTAGTTTTAACTGTAATATACTCACATTTATACAACTCCTCATTCACATAAGTTACCAGATGTTTTCTTGCCTTTTTTCCTCACTTCCCTGTGTCTCTGTCTGTTCAAACAAGAAGAAATCCATCCAGCATTAAAACAGTTTCAGATATTTCAGGTTTTGGCCAGATATCCACAATACACAAAAATGCCACAGTACCTGTATGCACTTTGAACTCCTATGAGAGCAGACAGTTCATCCATTTTATCTGAAAGTGATTGAAGATTGCCCAGTTCAATGGATGGTAGAACAGTTCTAAATTCTTTCCATCTTGTTTTTTATTCTTGCTCCAGCTTTTCATCCTCTCATTCTTCGGATAAACAACTCCTGTAGTAGGGTTTGATATGGCAGCTTAGGCACTCACAATCACAGCGATAGTAACTGATTATCGGAATATTTAATATACCCTACTTTAAATTTATCTCTGTCTCTTAGGCTTCTACATGTTGGTGATGTAAGGTAGCCTTCAGATGCTGTTCCTTCTACCTGTGACTTCTTCAGAGTTTGCAGCTTATCCAAAAGGCAGCTCTCAGGTCTGTGACAACAGCAGATCACTTGTGAATTTAATATTAATGTATATGTTTTATAGTGGCCACTATAAGTGACAATCCAGTGGCCAGATCAAATCTTATCTTAAAATTAATAAAATAAAAAAAAGAAACAGAGAAAACACAGAGGCTGTGTAAAAGGGTGCTGCCTACACACTGCCCAGAATTAACAGCACATTATCTTTATATCTTATTGAATGTATAAGGCCCTCTATAACATTTGGGACAAAGACACATTTTTTTCTTAATTTAGCCCTAAGCTCCGCAGTTTAAAATTACAAATCAAACAACTCAAATGTGATTAAACTGTACATAGCAGACTTTAAGAGTATTTGCATCCATTTCTGTCACAGCATGCAGAAATGACAACACTTTTTTTATACATGGGTGACCCATTTCAGGGAACCTTAATGTTGCAAGAGTTGTTGTCAGAGGTGTTTGTGATTACTCAGGTGTATTTCATTGCTTCATTAGTGCAGCTACAAGACACATAGGCTTGTTTCTACCTAAAATAACTTTTGAGTCTTTAGTTGCCATGTTCAATATGAGGTCAAGAGCTCTGCCAATGAAAGTCAAAGAAGCCATTATGAGGTTTTATGAGCCATCAGAAACATTGGTAAAATCTTAGAATTACCTAAATCAACTGCCTGGAACATCATTATGAAGAAAGAACACATAGGTGAGTTCAGTTATTGCAAACGGTCTGGTAGGCCAAGGAAGACCTCCACTGCTGATGATAGAAGAATCCTCTCTCTAAAAGAAAAAGCCCCAAATTCATGTCCGACAGATCAGAAGCAGTCTTCGGGAGGCAGAGGTGTATGTGTCAGAGACGACTATCTGCAGAAGACTTCATGAACAGAAATACAGAGGCCACACTGCAAGACACAAACAAGTAATTAGCCACAAAAACCAGATGGCCTGATTACGGTTTGCAAAAAAGTACTTCTGGAAAAAGGTCTTGTGGACAAATGAGTAAAAGATGAACCTGTGTCACCATGATGGCGAGAGCAAAGAGTGAAGACAAATAGGAACTGCCCAAGATCCAAAGCATACCATCTCATCTGTTAAACGTGGTGGCAGGGATGTTATGGCTGCCTCAGGTACTGGCGCTCTTATCATCATTTAATGTTGTAACTGCTGACGGCAGTCGTACAATGAACTGTGAGGTGTACAGTATAGAAACATTTTATCAGCTCAAGTTTCAGTAAATGCCTCCAATTTCATTGGATGACACTTCATCCTGCAACATGATAATGATTAGGGCCCACGATTTACCGCGGCAAGAAATCGTAAATTCTGCAGCATGTTTTTTTTAAATTCTGCAGCGTACCGCGGCATGGCAATTACAGTACCAGAACTCCATAAGACTAATTCATAACCCAAGCAAAATAAATGCAATTTTTCTTATTCTTAATCCTTAATAATAATCAATCATAATTCGTAATACTAATCAAATAGATATATCAAAGCGTTCACATCCGCACATTTTAATCCACAGATTTGCTTTAGGCAAATGATGCTGAATCATATGTAGGCATAATATTATTCTCAACAAACTATCGAATAATGTTTCTAAAGTTATTTTTATTTATTGTTGAAGAAAACGGCACTGTAAGCTCGTAGGTTTTCTTGTGACAGAGAATATTGCAGTGGTGACAACACCGATCCATATTTTGAGAACGAACGTTCCACATCAACAGAAGAGATCGGCAATGCAATGTAAACTTTAGCAAGAGCTGCTAAGCGAGGCAGTCTGTCCTCTAAGGCACGCCAAAAAGCAGTGATATCAGCTGGAATTACTTCACGAGATGCTATGTCCAGATAAGCTTGCCATTCATCTGCTACAGCCATCATTGTTGGCACTGATTGTGCATGATCAGCAAAATTCTTCAATAAGAGTGGTAGCTGTCGTGGATCAAATATTCTCACAGATCTGAATAGGTCTATTGCCGGCTATTTGGTTCCCACAAAATATTCTTCAAGTTTAGCAGCAGCATTGCGCTTTGCATCTTTGCAGCTGCTGGTTGCAACTGGAAATCCAGACGATTTCAGGCAAGACAGTAAGTCAGACACTTTGTTGTAGACATCGACAGCCATGAATGACTATGCCTCAAAAAGAAGTCAAAGTGTTCATAATTGGCTGGCAGTGAACAGATACAAATTCAGGTTCGGCTCTCAGCTCGTTAAGTTTATCAGTACTTTGCAGCAACGCCGACAGCTTCTTTAACTGGACTGTAGCTCCACTGTGTTCAATTTCAGTAGCAACGAACAAGCTATTAATGAGATGATGCAATAGGCTAAAGAAAGAACTTAAAGAAGTAATCAAAACTAATCATACTAATATCAATATGCCTCAAACTGTGAGATTTCATTCAGATTTTGTATTTTCCGCGGCAGTTAGGTTAATTCCGCGGCGTGGCGTTTTTACCGCTGCAAAAACCCTAAATTCCGCGGAGTGGCGTTAAATTCCGTGGGCTGCAGTAAATTGTGGGCCCTAATAATGATCTCACACATGCGTCATGGGTAACTCAGGAGTTTTTCAAAGTTAGAAAATTTAAACTGTTTGAATTGTTAAGCCAGTCACCCAATTTAAATCCATTTGAACATGCCTTCCATATGCTGAAGAGACAACCTAAGGGAATCAAGCAGGAGCTGAAGATGGCTGCATTACAGGCTTAGCAGAGCATCACCAGAGAAGATACTCGGCACTAGGTGACGTCTGTGAATTGCGAACTTCAAACAGTCATTGCATGCATGTGATATGCAACAAAGTCCTAAATATGACAGCTTTAATATACCTTGCATTACAATGTCCCAAACATTATGGTGCCCTGAAATGGTAGGACAATGTAGGAAACATATTGTCATTTCTACATGGTGTGACCGAAATGTATGTAAATGCCCTTAAATGAAAGTCTGCGATGTGAACTTTAAAAGTGTGTGAATTGTTTGATTTGACATTTTAAACTGTGAAGGTGGTGGTGGGGTAAATCAAGGAAATTATTTCTTTGTCTCAAACACTACGGAGGACACTGTATTTTATTTATATATTTCTTGTTATTTTATATTATATATCTTGTTGTAGCCTTTTTTACTTTCCAGAACTGTGCTGTTTATACCTATTAGATGTATGCTGGTAAGAAAGTCGAGCCAGCTGTTGTGAAACTGTCATAGGAGTCCATATTGGCTTCCAATATTTTCAGCAAGAGATATGACTTGAAGGGATTAAAATGCCAATTGCTGATTTGTTTATGCATCTGTTGTGACTCAGCAGCATGTTTGAGCCTTCTGGAAATATTTGTTTTTGTGCCAGCTGAGTTATGGCTATATTAATAATATTATACTCTATTCTAGAAGGGATCACATACAGGAACCCTGTCCATATAGGATTAACATGTGCTTTGGGAAATATGATTTTTTTAAACAGCAAACATTTTCCTAGGAGAAAAAAATATCTGTTCAATCAAAAAGACTTACAAAGGTTAAAAAAATATGTAAAGTCATTTTGTTGCAAGTTGATGACAAAAATTAGTTAATAAGTAGAAATTATCCTATTATGTCATCAACTGCTTTAGAATGTCAAACGCCGGAATTGGGAAAAATAAGTTCCACTAAACACAGTAAATGCTGTAAAAAGAAGTTCTTTTCATAGACAGAATTTTAATAGCAAGGCAAAACTGACGACTCTTGAAATGTAGTCTGTCTGAAATTTAGGTGTCATCTTTGACATTGATGTAAATTTTGGTCATTGTAGTTGCATATTCAAATTTTCTTTCTCCAGATTTCAGAGCAAACATGAAATTTGTTTTAAAATAATTCAGATATAGGGAAAAAAAATCTTTCTTCCAATTTTATGCAGTACAGTTCAAAATGCTTCAGGAAGGATCATAACTGGAACTTTAAACTATGACCTTTTATTTTAAGATTCTAAGTGAATTACCAGTTTAATTTAGAATTGTTGATGGGTTCTTGTCCAGCTTTTCTTGTGCCTTAGCTGTGGCTGTGGAGGTTCCTGGAGGATGTGTATGTTTCTCAACCGAGTTAAGTCTAGTTTTTCTGGTGCCTTTAGCAAAGTGATGTCCTGTTTGTTTTTCAATTCAGCTGAGCATTCCTCTATCCCTGCCTTGTTAGCATAGTCACTAACACAGCGGCGTAACTAGGTTGCTGAAGGCCCCTGTGCAGCGCCCTGATTTGGGCCCCTCCTGTCTAGCATAACTGTTAGTAATTTATTCGCAACTAGATCCTATGGGCTGGCTGAGCATTGGTGTCATGCTGCTGACAAACAAACCGGCCTTCTAAATGAAATTTGTAATAACTTTTTAAATTTCTTTATTATAGCCGCTAATTGTGAGCCTGGATGTGGGAGGTGTGTGTAGTAGTAGTAGTTGTACATTAGGGTGCCAGTGAAAATTAAAGTTTTTATTTTCTCACGTCTTAGCCTCCAGTTTTGTTCCTCTAGTTACCATAATAAATTACACAAAGTTTTATGACAATCAAACAATATTTACTGGTGGCACAAAAGATCAGAATCTTTCTATATTCACTGTACAGAAACATACGTGCTGATATGACTGTTCTGTCCAGCTCTTCAGAGCTTTTCAGTTAACAGAGTTTTTGTTGGTGCTGGAAACTGTTTGCGATGGTCTTCTACAACTTGTAGGAGGTACTGTTTCTGTTCTTGGTTTGTGATGGCCGAACTGAATGACTGAATCAGTGCCACCCCTCTCCACTGCATCATTGACCACTTTCAGGTGTTTGACATTGCACTGAGCTGAAATATATGCTTCATTACTGTCCCATGAATCAGGATCGTCCACGAGGAAGTCCTGTGAAATCTCCATACAAGTGAAAAACTTCCTTGTGTTATGTGATACAAAGTGTGACAACTGGGTTTCAGCGATGCAGCTTTCCTCAACTGTTGCTCGTACACATGGATCTTCATCACCGTTCCTGTTTAGTGTAGCAACCAGTTCTCTTTTTTCTGTCACAGACAGTTGAGTATCAAAAAATGCAAGCCCAACAAGAGTTTCACTCAGGTACCAAAGATGGCGTGTAAAAGTCTGTATTGCTGCATTTGCAACTGTTCTGTTTACATCACGGTACATCACCAGGGCTTTCAGCAGCTGGAGGTCATTTCATGGAGCTGATGCTGGGGGGGTACAGGTGTACCACGCTTTGATATACACCTTCACCACAAACATGTTGAACTGCCTAAGCCCTTACAGTTCACGGACAGTCAAGTGAAACTGTGAGAGAAACATGTAAATCTTGAGACTGTATATAAGTTTCAACATCCATCGAGCTCTGTGATAAGCTCCAGGTGTATTGATGTGGATGGCCTCAGTAGACTCATATCCCATAAACAACAGCACCAGGTGAAGTAGTTCTTTGTAATCGTCTCTTGGATGCTGTTCCTGCAACTGTGACAGACAGAATGCTTGAATGTCCTGCTTCTGTGGCCAAAGTACATCAGCAATTGCTCTGTCTGTCATTCCGCTTTCATGTGACAATCTGTCGATGTTATTCCACACCACACTAAATTGCTCAAACAGCTTGATATATGGCCCACTGGAACATCCCATTGTGACATCAAAAGCCTTGGCTACAATAAGTTCATGGATATGATGTCGGCAGGCCAAACTAAGAAGCTGCTGCTGCAATTTATGCTGTAGTATAAAGCATGCTCCTGCTTTGTTCCCACTGTTACTGGCAGTGGTGTCAAAACACATCAGCTGGACATGTTTGGTGAGATTCCAGTCATCCAGTGTCTGAAAGACTGCTGCAGCCTGTGCCTCGCCAGTTCCACTGGGAATATTTGGAACACCAAGAAGCTTTATCTCACCACCTCCTGACACTATGACAGCCAGCCGGTCAACACTGTCTTTACCTGTCAGAGCTGAAAGGATTTTTCCATCCCAATGTACTGTTAGCGGGCCTGAAAGACCACCAGTAGAGAATGTCTTCTTGATCTCTGAAGCTGTAGCAGCACAATTCTTTCTGCGTGCTTGTCTTGTGGGTTCCTTATTCAGAGCTAAATTCGATGTATCATGGCCAAGAGACTTAGCGATGGCTGCAATAATGAATGTTGCCTTTCTGTCAAAGACGTTTGTGCGATCAAGTGCCGATGCTGCATCTTGATTTATTACATTTACAGACTTTAATTTTCTTCTCTTTTTTACTGGAACTGTAAAATCAGAGTGTTGTTCTTTTTCAGGTTCTGCTATGGTGCTTTCCTCTATATCTGGCTCACCCTTGGAGCTTACAGGTAGACTTCCAGCTTGTGATGATACTCGCTCTTCCTCTTAATTTCTTCTCTGATTTGTTTCTTGTTTTCTTTAGTAGCGCTGCTCTTCTGCTTTTGCAAGTTTCTTGTCTACTGGCCCAAGGCTTCCATGTCTTCCTTTTTCTCTTTGAGCAAGCAGAAATTTGCAATCCTCGTCTATTTTTATCAAGTCTAAAGCATCAGCATGTACAACGTCAAACAGGTCATCAAGAGCTGTACAGAAATCATATTCCTTTTGCTGTTGTTCTTTTAATCTTCTGGGTTTCGCTTTCTGCAGACCTTTCCATTTCATGTACTGCTGTTAGATTTTGTTTACTATATTGTACTCTTTTTTGTAGGAATTCGTGCCTTCTGCCAGATGACCTCTTTTGTTGTTACAGCAGCACTATCCTGGACTGTTTTCTTCTCAACAGTATGCAAATGAAAAAATCAACTTAGCACTTGTCTGTTAGAAGGTAGCTTACAGCCAGTAATGGTCTTAGAGAGTCCTCCTATAAGCCATACACCGTGTCATGATTGCCTTGACATTTTATCTACAACTGATATCATCTTACTTAAATCCTTCACTTATACCTGTTATGCAAATATAATAGTGTTGAGTAATTAGGACTCAGTAAGTTTATAATTTTGGTACAGCTTTGTAGCAATCTAAAAATGCAGATAGAAATAAGAAATAATCCCATCCAGGTTATAGGACTACGCTATGCAAACAGACTAACAGCACTGTAACATTTTCTTCTTGTTGTCGCACAGTTCCTCTGTTATCACTCGCAAGGAGTATGTATGCCTGTTACTGATAAAATACTGGAATCACAGAAGTTATTAACTTTTAACTTTGGGAACTGTGAATGAAATCTGTCTGTATGAGCATATAAAAAAATACCCGTTTTTTTCATTTATTGCCTTATTTTACTCGTACATTTCTTACACAAGTGTCACAGCAACAAAAGTAAACAGTAGGCATAGAAAAACAAACTAGGCATAGATAAAAACAATACAAATTTATTTTAAAAGCTCAGTTATGTTGAATATTTAATGTACAACACCTGTCAATAACAAGCATAATAGTTACAAGAAAAGGGGATTTTACAATAAATACTGATGACTTAAGAAGCATTGTGCCACCAGTAAATGTTGCTATATTCATCTCAATTTTTTTCATGTATCATTTTTATGAAAAGGAACATTTTTACATGGTAAGACTTCACAAAATAGATAAGTCACTTTTGCGCATATTGATCGTTGGCACCCTATTGTACATAAATATATGTAAAATGTGGACCCGCTTACTTTTGAACCGATTTACACAAGTTCTGAGAAAATGGACGTCATAAAGAGGTCACACTCACAGTAAGCCATACTAAGGTACCCAATAAAACAGATTACAGATTTGTTAAACTGTTAAAGCTTGCAAAAGTGGAACTGACAAGTCATAAATCATATTACTTTTAATATCAATTCTTCTTCTTTTGGCTGCTCCCGTTAAGGGTTGCCACAGTAGGTACCTTAAAATACTCACTTGTGTGCCGTCTGTTGCACAAAACTCTCAAATGTTTGACACGTCAAGTTGTCTGGAGGTCTGGAATGCACGTTTTCAATTGAGAGTACAGCCAAGCCATGCGTAAGTTTGTTTTACGACACGGCACTTCTGAGGTCTTTTTTGTTGAATTTTAACTTGAAGAACAATCGTTCACGTGCAGCGAGAGTCACTGGCATAGTCAGCAGTAACATGTAAGCCGTGCAAATGTCACTGGAAGTAGACAACAATGCACAGTGATCTATCAATAACAGTTCAGCTACTTTGAAAGCACTCAATTTGGTTGACAGGATCGATTTAAAACATGCACGAAATGATAACAATTGAGCGCAAAACACCGGTGAAGCGTCAGTGCTACAGTATAGCGTTCAATGAGAAGATCGGCAGCAGCATACAATTCATTGTCAGCCATCGAGGTCAGAGTTGATGGTAACAAGACATTGAACGTTGAAGTCACTGCATCGAGACTGTGAAACTGCTGTTTTAGTTAAGTAATTACATTTTTTTTTAAATATCTATACAGCCCCAAGTGGGCCCCCCAAGCGCCAGTGCACTAACATAACCTAACAACTTCTGATTCATCCCTGTTTGTCTGTGTGGCTAACCAGTCCAAAATATGCATCAGCTGTACTGCATGCTGTTCCTTTTTTAACAGTTGCTTCCTAAACGTGTAGCTATATTTGGACAGCGACACCAAAATCATTGAGTACAACTGGTTTTGAACCAGAAATATGAAAGTAAAGGTGTAAATTAGTGCCACTACCTAACGTCATCAGTAGGTTTAGTGTTTAGTACTTAGGCTATGTATTGCATATTAAGAAAGGGATGATGTTTACTAAATTTATGATACAAGTATTAAGCAACTGAATTGTTACCAGCTATAACTACCCACAGACAACAAAACTCTGTCAGTCACAGTTCTGCTCCAACCAGCATCCACAGAGTCAGTCCAGTGATTCTGAAGAGTCAGGGGCAAGAGGTAGCAAAAAAAGGACAGCAAAAGGTAGGTGCAACATTGTGGTGCAATGGGTGTATGTAGGTATACAGGTCTTTTTCAATATTACCAGTGTGAAGTATTATTTTGACTGTAGGATAAGAAGAAATTATTTATGGAACGATATGCAACAATATATTATAACTGTACAGGCATCATGCATTATATATTGTAAAGCTATAATTAGCTATGGTACATAGAAGTACACACTACATAGTAGCAAACCTATTATTCATTTAACTTCTTTGTTACTAAAGACAAAGCTGACCCTGTGAATCTTGCAGAAGCCATATCAGAGACCAACAGAGAAAAGAATGTTGAGAAGGCTACTACAAGCTTTGATTAATTTTCACATTTCCAGTTCAAACAGCTGGATCTGTTTTTCTGTTCTCACCTCCAACAATCCCCAAAACAGAGCCTGTAGCTGATGGGTTAAAAGTGATTAAAATTAACTATGGAAAGTACAAAGCTACCTATACTCCTCAAGACAATACTCTTGACCATGGCAACTTGTTGCTCCAACATCTACATAAGTACATTGGAAAGAGCAAGAGACAGATGATTTAGTAGTTGCATGTCTCTTTTCCTTTGCTATCAGTCACCATAATGGCCTAGTAATAATGCCCCCATCCAGAGTGAAGGGTAGGCTGGTCTGTATCATGTCACTTCTGGGCTAAAAGACAGTCCCACTCTGTCCATGCCATTTACTTATAAAGACCTTATCAAGACTAAAAAATCATGCTTAAAAATTTCAATATATATAGCCGAGTCTGGGTTCCTGAGTTATACAAAAGACAGTGAAGAGAGGACTCAGCAAACAGGTTTTATTTTGGCAGTAACAGGAACAGCACTCAACCTTAATTCAAATTCACAGCAAAGCTAAACAACTTTCTAGTTGTCTTCATTTACAGCAGCTCCAATTGTTGAGTTTAAAAGAAGCCATAGATGTTTTCCTCGAGAGAACTCAGCTGAGCAGTGCAGCAGAGGCAGCTATCGTATCAGAGGGAGTCTGCACAGGACAAGAGAGAACAGGACAACAAGTGAGTGAATTGGCTTTTAAAGACTCGTAATGATGTGTGATGAGGCTTTACACTCTAAAGCAGCTGCTGCACCAACAGCTGCCGATCCTGAATGTGTGTTTCTTTAGCACTGGAATACTGTTTAACTGAGTGTTTTCCCTGTAGCCAAGTAGGCTTAAGTTGTGGCATGGTCTCTCTCTCTATGTACAGCATAATTATAACTAAATATAATTAAATCTGTAATATAATATTCATAGATATATTAAATATATTTGTAGGGTTTATAGGGCTATTATTGTTTTTACATCTTCATTCTACAATGGCACAGTGGCACACTGGGCAGCACTGCCTTCTGACAGATTCAGAGTCCCGGGTTTCAATCCATCACGTAGATGTTGTCTGTTTTTGCATGTCCTGTTTGTATCTGTGTGGGTTTTCCTTCCTTCTTGCTTCCTTCCTTTCTTTCTATGACTCTCCTTTTAAATTTTGAAAGGTTCCTCCAAGACACTGAATTGGATTTAGCAGGTTTGAAAATGTTATATTTGTTCACCTGATCAAATTGTAACACTAGCTCAGATATAACTGTCTTTTTTGTAAGGACTATTTGCCACCAAAATGTGCTTTTTCCTGATCTCTGTAGCTAGTATTTTATTTTGTTTTCTTGGTTGCAAGGTGGCATTAGCTTAATATACATTACATTACCATTTACTGGCATAAATATTATCAGACCTGTAAAAGGTCTGGTTAAAAATGTTAAGATATCCTTCAGACTTCTTAGTCTGAACTCCGGTCCATGCAAAACAAAGCCTGCATTACACCGGTACATTCCTTCACTCAGGGCCGGATTTTCCTATAGGCTAACTAGGCTTCAGCCTAGGGCCTCAAGATCAAGAGGGGCCTACATTCAAATTGTTAGAAATTTGGACAAACTTAAAAATGGGAGGTGAAAGGGCCTCATAAGTGGAATAGCCTAGGGCCTCTTTTCATCTAAATCCGGCCCTGCCTTCACTGCTTGTGTGTGACTTTTTCCCTGGGTACTCTCTTTGTATTTTCTATTTTTTAGTTGCCTTTTCTCAAAATGAGTCATGTTAAATTAAGAAATTCTTCTAGGCTTTCTAAAATTCATTATTTTTACTGAATGTAAGAAATGTTTTTCATCTGGACTGTAAAGAGCTGCAAGCTCCCATTCAAGAAGTAACTTTATTCTTTCAGACAATGTTTTTTTCACCAGACAATGTTGATTGGGTTGTGCTTTTATTTGTTCAGTTAAGGCTGTTGCTTTTTCTTTTTTTGGCCCTATGGTAGCTACAATATACAGTATGCTATTAAAGAAGACAGTTTATACTTTCTATAGAATACAAACAACCATCTTTTGAGCAAAAATCCTAATATACAAAGCATCTGAAAAGCAAACTTGAACAAGAAATAAACAGACAGGAGCACAAAAAAAAGTGTTCTGAATTTAAGGATAGTAACATACAGAGGCACAAGCAAAATGGCAGTTGGTATTAAGAACTAGAGCTGGGTATTGGTACTGATGTCCTGATTCGATTTGATTCTGATTCACAATGCCCGATTCGATTCAGTAGTGATTTTATCTTGACTGAGTTAGTGTGCAGTGATATATTTGAAGTGGTGGCTTTTTTAAAAATTACTTAACCATGCATAGAGAATATTAATATAATGTGACAAATTTTAGTAACACTTTATTTGAAGGGTGTGTACAAGGTGACCTCATGACATATGCATAAGCATAATATGACATTTAAGAAGAAACATTTAATTAGTAATGAACAGTTAACATCAGTATTTGGAAGATGTGGAACAAAATAGCATTGCTGCTCTTAAAAAAAATCATCATAATTTAACTAATACATTGTATGTATCACCAAATCAGAGACAACACATACTATGGGAGGCTCCTTGTTTTAATACATTGCAATGGCATCTAGTTTATAAAACCATCTTGCGAATAGTATTATTATTAAATAATCAAATATTGCTTCTTAAGTAATGATTGTTACTCAATAATCTATTTGTGTGTTATGAATCTCCATGCAGACATCCTTCAACTAAACTGTTAGCCAAATTTATTCCCTCATTGGACATTTAAAATAATACAGCAGGGAGACTACGTCTCTTTCTATAATTCTACAAGTTGTACACATATCTTCAGTTGCTCACGTGTAGCTATCACATTACTCAGTCTCAAAAATGTGTCCTTACAGATCCTCCTCAGACAGAAAGGAAGTGTTTTAAAATGAGAATCTAGAGCTAATGCTTGTTGACATGAATGGATGAATAGAATATAATAGAAAAAGAAAAGGCCATTGTGACTGACAATGCCACTAATATAATCCGTACCATGCAGCTTGTGGAGATATCCATGTCGGATGCTTTGTGCAAATGCTCACTCTGGTATCTCAGGCTGCTCTGAAAGCCTTTGTTTTCAGCAACAATGTAGGGTCTTGGATAAACAGATGAAAACTGTCCTAAATTGTGTTACTTTTTGGGGCACAAGGCAAATTAAATAGAAGCTTGGAGCTACCCAGTGTCTACAGTGTGGATTGCTTAGGCTCTACTCGTTTGGATGTCATCTTTGATTATGTTTATGGGTGATGTCACGATAAATGATTTCTCAGATTTGTTGTATTATAATAATAATTAACTTCTGAGCTGCACATCTTACATTAAATCTTAAATTAAATATAAGGAAACACTCTATTTTCTTACACACCTGACTGTTTTTAAAAACTGTTTTTGTGTGCTCGGTATTATCTTGTTTATAATACTTTGTTATATATTCAACAATTATTCACCCCTTCCCAAGAAGTTTTGAGTTCTTACATGTATTTTCACATCTCTACTGTAGTAGTGATTTTAGTGGCTACTATTATTTTATTTATTTTTTATTTTAGGAGGTCTGTTAGATCATGACCTGTGTAAGTGAGAGGTATCTCATAAGACAGTGATGTCTATAACTAATGAAAAAAATAAAAGTAAGTACATGTAGTATTTGGGATAGCTCATCTAAATAAATTAAACATCTGGCTGCAATCTATGCCTACCTTCTTTAAAGAGTTTTGATTCTTATGTTTCTGTCACATACTGATCAAGAAAGCTTTACTAGCACTGACTTTGACTTGAGTTTTCATTACTCCCCTAATCAGAGTCATTCATGTTTACAGATTATCCTTAGCTGTGTGATTTTGTTTAGAGTCCAATATATATAAATAAAAAAGTGATCTACTGGTCATTAAGGAAAAAATATATTTTATTGTTTTTATTGAGAACTAGACCATAACAAAGTTTATTCCTCAAATCGGGTGACCCAAAGGGACAATAAACTCAGTCATCCATAAAGTGCAAACCAAGTACTTGACGTGTTTACCTCTAGGTGGTGATTCTTTGTCTTTTAACTATTTGTCGAAGCAACTGCTAAACGCAGCCACAAGAGCTGTGTGAATCCACCGGTCTGGCACTGGCACGTCTATATACTCAAAATGAATATCACCTTGCATTGTCTTGGTCTCTGAATCATTTTACGAGGTGTCAGTGACTTATATATTGGTTTGCTTTGCCTTATAAAAGTAATTCAGTAATGAACTGAGATTTTGATTGTACTACTCAAAAATCCATGCCAGGAAGAACAATATCATCATTTCAGTTTAACAGGCTATTACTATTTAGTAACCCTTATCAAAGGAATGAAGACCTCCATAAGAAGGTGAGCAGAGGGCAAATGCTTTAAATATCCATATGACCTCAATTGAGTTCTCATAATTTGAAGGAGAATAAGCTAAAATCCAAGGTCATCCCAGAGTGCCAAGATCTACTCCCTGTCATAGAAAGAGAGCTAAGCTATGTTTTATCTTTTATAGTGTGTTATGTCAGGTTTATGTTCAGTATAGGAGCATTACGTGGCCAACAATTCCAAGTATTCTGCTGTTGTTTTTTTGTTCCAGTCTTACAAATTTCATTTTTATTTCCAGTTGCAAATTTTTCAAAGAGTTATTAAACATCTTTTCCATCATGAGTAAAAAGATAGATAACCAGTTACTTTAGACATTAGCACAGCACTGTTTAATTAAGAATAGTTTAATTGTCAAAAATAAACAATTTATTGCAGAATTTCACATTTTTAAGTTGCTTTTAAAAAAATGTTTAATAACAATCACCAGTTGATATTAAAATTTGTTATTTACGATGTCTTTCCCCTGCCTAGCTCTCATTTCTAAATATGCTTTTTAACAACACCAGTTACTATTGTCTAATAGCTGTTTTCCAAATCCTTTTTTTTTAGACATCTAAGCAAAATCACTCATTTGCATTGTAATGGCCGGAACGTCCCTCAACCAAAAGAAAGAGCCTCTTTACGGCAATACATCCCCCGGGACGCTAGATGGCAGCTCCCCTGGACGGAAATGGTTCCCCGGATTCCCGCAGGGCAGCATGGGACATGGAGTCCAGTTCTTCAGCCCTGTTGGGTGCCGTGGGTGCCGCCAGGGGGAGCTCACAAGAAAGAAGTACTTAGTAGTCACGAGGACGGAAACCCGCAGTTCTTCCGGGACAACTGAAGAAGGCTTTTGACCTGGAGACGGAATACTTCCGGGTCAGAGACTTTAAAAGGACTATGGGAAACTCCAGTAGATCGAGCTGGAGTTGGGGGGGAGTGTACCGGAGCTGCTGGGAATGGAGGATTTGTGTTTGTGTATTATTGATTTATTATTGCTTATTTGAGAATTGTGGAGAGTGCGGTGTTTTGTACACTTTATTAAGAAGAATTATTAAATATTATTCTTGGTGTTTTACAAGTGTGTCTGGGACGTCTGTCTGGTGGGTTCAACGGGGCAACAGCTCCTCTAGCGTCCACAGCATCCATTGTGGACTTATTAAATTTCTTTGCAAGGGCTTGTGTTTCTTTTACTAGTATTAGAATTTTCTTTGGGATTTTTTTTATTGAAAATGTATTTAAGACAATTACACTGTTTGGGAACATTTGCATGTATAATCAATTTGTTGAAAATCTAAAGCATACAATTTACTGTTGTTTATTGTTGCTAATGTTAAAGTCAGAACACAATTGTACAGATCGTTTTAAACTAAAGCAATAAATGTAAATAAAGCACAAATAAAGAACTAATTAAAGTGCTTGCACTCTTCTGCCAGTGTTTGGTATAGTCATTGTCTTTGGCTATAATTCTTTTTCTTTTTAAGAGATCAGACATTCTCAGTTTGGAAAAGAGAACAATTGTCATTAGATTGATGTCTTTAGTTTTAATCCATTTCAACACATTATTCGGTATGCTCTTATAGACTGTAACCTTTCCTCATTTAAGTGAGCAACTTGATTTTTATGTTTATTTTTATTAGATAGATAGATAGATAGATACTATTATTTATCTACTATTAATGTTATACCATTTACAGCATTGCTCAGTTTTGATGTTGCTGTCAAAATGTTTTGGATTTTTATTTGGGACACATCACTACGGGTCATGACTTATATGTGTGCATGTTATGTCACAAGGCAAGGACAAGCTCAATAATTGTCTGCACTTTATTTTTAAAAATGGAAACCTCATTTCTTGTAGCAACGAAAAGGTAGTCTTCCTTGAAATTTTTTTTCACAGGTTTTAATTTTTGTTTCTGACACACATTTTTCCTGACTTCAGTACTGTCTGTTCCTTTTGATTTGGTCGCTGATTTGTCCTGCAGCTGTTTGATCTCAGCTTTGTTCAGAACTGCTGTTTTTGCTTTTGCCCTAAAGTATCTTTAACCCTTTTAACCTTTATGATCCAACCTTTACAGAAAGTCAAAACGGTTACAAATACAACCTATTTGTCTCTAGGACTTCTCTGTACTTTGCTGTTCTCTTCTCTTTCATATACTTTGCAGATTTTAACACTGAGATGCATAAGCATACATATATTATCACCACCATGCCCCAGAGCAGAAATGGAGTTTGACACAACATGGCAGGCATAAAAGATAGAACAAAATATAGCTATTAACTTGCTTATGTTTATAGTAGCAACAGGGAAACAAATATGCTGTAAATATCATTCTAAATTCCTAATGATGTTTGAAGAGAAGAAGAGAGCTAAAAACAAATTCCTTATTTTAGAGTCCACAATGTTACTGAGAAAAGGAACAAAAAACACAAGTTTGTTAACATTGGAAAGTCTTAAAAAACAGTGTGCAAACAAGGCAAATATAACTGTGAGACAGAATAAATTGTTAAGGAAATATAACTAATAGTGTCAGAATGTGGCTTTCTAAACACTTTAAAGAAAAACTTACAAATGACTTGTGTTTCCAAGTTCCTTTTAAAAAGAAAAATGCAGCTGCTGTCACATACCATGCATAAACCATGTAGGAAGATCACCAGCAGCAAAATAATAATAAAAAAGTAATGACCAAGAAACAGCAAAAAAAAAAAAAATATATGGTGGGCATGTCGGCACTCTGAGGATAATATGTGATTTTACAGGATATAAACCCACAATTCTGTTCTAATTACACCATAGAATAGTTGTCTAATATGACATCAATTGCAGTCAATGCCTGATGTATGCTTATTATTATTATTTTTTTATCAATTAAATTTTTAGTTCTGTGGCCTAAGAGAATGAGGTGTACAGACCATCCAATTGATTTTGTTGTGCCACTTTCTTTATAGCAAACTATACTTTGATTTTGTACACTTTCATTGTATTAGAAATATTCTTCTTTGACTGACATTTTTGAATAAACTGAACCTATTTCTTTACAGTGATTATTTGTCTCGATATAGGTTACTTTTTTTTTTACTTTTCTGAGATTAATTTAACCTAAACTCTTGTCAAATACCTTAACTGCATATTTAATAACTCCATTTAGCAAGTCATGTAACTTATAAAGACTGATTTTTATTAGAGAATACTTACCCAGGTCAAAGCTAAGTGACGCATAATGATGGAATCAGAAATATCCTTTTTATTTAGAATTAATTCAGAAGGATCTGCAGACATTCATTTCTAGTTTAACAGTGAGGAGTTTTTGCGTTAACAGAAAATCACACATTTTTTAGACTTATGAGGTGCTCTTTTTGTTCAAGATGCTACAATTTTGAGCAAAAATGTTGTTGAAAATTTGTAAGTGACTGTTACAACTTGTTTCAATATGGTTTAAACTAGATCATAGACTGACATGGACGAAATGTTCTTGTATGAGCATATCCATATTAAAAACAGCCCACTGTAAGAAAGATCATTTGAGCAGTTCATTCACATGCTTTTGGGGTAGAGCACTATTATTTCTTATTACATCTTATTAATTTAAACATAATATTTGTGTTTTATTTTTCACTTTTGAGCAGTACACAAATAGCTTACAAGAGAATTCATTTTGTGATATCCTAAGTCTCTCAGGTAAAATGTGCATAGGCATCTGACTACATTTGTTATTTTTAAATATTTTAATCAGCAGTAATAAGCAGTATTATTTATATTAAAATCATATATTTATGTCAAAACCATTGTGATGGACGGCCGGCAGCTTCCCAACCAACACATCCAGGCTGCTAGATGGAGTCCTCCCTGCAGCTTAGAGGTGCCCTGGATGGGAGATGGAGTTTGGATTCACAACCCTTCTCGGGACCATGGGTGCCACCGTGTGACGCTGCAGGGAGACACTGGGATTTGTATTTTCCCTATAGCCCGGAACTACTCCCAAGTCACAGGGATGGAAGAACAGAAGTACTTCCGGGCTGAAGAAAAATAAGAGTCTTCTTCTGACCCGGAAGTTCTATGGAATCACATGGACGGAAGAACAGAAGCACTTCCGGGTCGAAGACTATTTAAAGGACTATGGGAAACCCAGCAAGCTGAGCCGGAGTTGGGTGGTAGTTTGACAGAGCTGCTGGGAGTGGAGGATTGATTTATTGTATTATTATTGTTTATGGTGGTGATTGCAGTGCACTGTGGCACAATTGAAAAAATAAATTAAAAATATTTCTGGTACTTTTACCTGGTGTCCTGAATGTTTGTCTGTGGGGTTTGAGGAGCGACAGCGCCCCCTAGTGTCACACCATGTATAGTGTAAAGCACTTGTTCAGCTAAGAGACCATTCAGCCCCTATGGCTTGATTGTTTAGTTAATAGCTAAGCTGTCCCAATATCTCTTCCAGATTCTTCTTAAAGGTTTCAGCTTTACTACAAGTCTACAGCTCTTTGCGTAAAAAAGTGCTTCTTGGTTTCAGTCTTAAATGAACTTTGTCCAAGGTAAAGATTTTACCCAAAGCTTTACCAGTAATAGTAGTGTTTTAATTGTGTTCATGAAAAATACAAATAAATGCACACAATTACCTGAAAATGAAATTTCCAAAATGGGAAAATCACAAAAATGGATTACCTTATAATATTACCTTATAAACAAAAAAAAGTAAATATTTCATTAGAAAATGTGTCTGCCTTTGATCAAACAATTCTTATAGAAACTTTATCTTCTTTATTAACTAAATCTGTCATACAAAAAACTTGCACAGCATATGAAATTCTTTCTTAAAATTTCAAGAATGAAACCAAATAAGGGATCTAATAAAACCATTGTCTCTGCCAATAGCCAGCTTTGCTTATTAAATTAATTGAAGTAATTATTATCCTTAAGTTTTTTTATTATTATTATTCTAACCTGAATAGCATATAAACAGTACTTCTCTATCAAATTACATGCAATTACTTAGCACAGGATTCTCTAAAAAATGAAGGTGAACCTAAAAAAACCCTGAAATAGTAATTACCATTTTTTTCGTTCCACAAGTCGCAGTTTTTTCCCTCAAAAGAAGGGTGGAAATGTCTGTGCGTCTTATGGAGCAAATACTGCGCCACACCGTGATGTGTATTACCTAACAAAAGTCGACATCCAGGGGTAGAGAGCGACAATCAGCTGTTAATGGCGACAAAACTCACCATTACGTTATAGGCATTCCCTCTCTGCTTGGAGGAATGTTAGACTCATTGATTTGGCATCTAATCCTTGTGTGTGCGCAAGTTATGAAATATAAACAAATGTAAACAAAGCGAAGATGGCATCGACATCTCACGAGGGAACAGAACAGTGCAGAAAACAAAATACTCAGCAAGACTATGTTTTGCGCATTATCACTGAGTCGGACTCTGATTTTTCAGAATCGGATTTTGTTGAGAGTGATCAGGAGATCGAGCAAGAGAGTGAGGAATTGGCATCAGCTGACTGGACACTAGCTGATGTCGCCCCAGCTGATCGGCTGCCTGCTGAGCGCATTCGTGCAGCTGAAACACCTATGGCAATGTTCGTGTGGGAGGAATACCCAGACATTGATCCGTGGGAGCCAAACTGGGTAACAGACTTCACAAGACAGCATGGCTTGCTGTTGGACTCGACAGATCACCAGCCGCTGGGCTACTTCAGGCTGTTCGTTCGTGAGGCTGCCTTTCAGCTACTGTCAGACGAAACAAACAGGTATTCAGAGCAATTTTTTGAATCACGGACTGCGCTTGCACCACATTCTCATTTTTCAAAGTGGAAACCCACAACAAAAGACAACGTGAACGGCTTTGTGGCATTACAAATATAGATGGGACTATACTGGCGATATAACTTCAGGGAGCATTGGTCCAAACATGCTTTGTCCCCAGGTGGCTTTGGATAAGTTATGATGCGTGATAAATACGTACCGCTGCAAAGTGATTGTAAACAACTGAGCTTCATAAATTTTGACACTATTGATGAGGAGTTCTTGGGGTTTCCAGAAAACTAGAAGAGTGCTTGAACCTTAAAGTCTCTCCTGATTTGTTAATGACAGTGATGATGGTTCTTAATACCGCTGTTGACTTTACATGGTTGAAATATTATTCTGCTATATTTTATTAAATATATGGTTGAAATATTATTCTGCTATATTTTATTATATATATTAGTATTTTATTAAATATATTATTTGGTTCATAATATTTTTTGTCTTGTTTTACTCATCTAAACCTAGGTTAGTCTTATGGTCAGATGTGTTTTAAGGAGCGAAAAATATGGTAATTTGTACATAGAAACCATTCTGGTTTAGAAACCACACTTTCAGTTTCACAATAAGTAAATCCTAGATTGTCTCCATCTGGCAATATTCCAAATTAGCACACACAAGAACTGAGTTTTATATGTTTTTGATGGTTGCTAAAACATAGAAACAGTTAAGTTTTTCATTACAAATGTCTGGTGCAAAAGAAGAATACTGTACTTCCCCTACCAAAAGTTTAATTGTCCATCTTCTTCTGAAAGCTTTGGTTTAACAAGAAAAAGTACATAAAACAACGTTCTTACTAATACAAAGTCCTTTCTTACTTATTATTAAACTAGTAAAATGATGTAAACATGTAAAAGATGTTTTCTTGGCACTGGTACTGATCTTTATTAAGATTAATAAATAAAGGATTGTTTTATTCAGGGAGCAAAGCACTACAAAAGTGCAGAATTAGAGACACATTTTTACATCTACTACCAACCTGGGACCTACGAATTCATTGCATAACCACATTAAATTCATTGACACAAAAAGTGATGTAATGATTGCAGAAGCTGCTGGAACGTTTTCAGTAGGAGCAATATATGAAACCTGAAAAATGCATGAATAATTCATTCATAATACATAATAGTTCCTCAGGTTACTGTAAAAACCCAGCTGGGAGAATAAAAAATTTAATTTTAAGTTGCTTGTTCAGCAATTTTATTTTTTGAGTGATAAATGTAAGCCAGAATCATCAGAATATGAAAACAAGTTTAGCATAACAAGCAAAAATCTGCATCAGGGTAAGCATGAGTCAAAGCAGGGTGTTGTGCAAGATCTAGACATCTAGCAAAGAGTTAAACCAATTTTAAACTATAGCAAATACCACGGTCACAAGCAGGAAGTATTTTAAAGTCATCATTTGAAAAATCAACATACTATGTAAACCAAAGTCAGTCCATGCTAGAGGAAACTGGTGGACAAGAAGCAGACATCAACTAGCTGAAACCTGTTAAGGACTAAAAATGGGCAAAATGCGCCAAAAGGCACAATGGAAACAAAATGCCAAGATATGAGAAAACCAGAAACAATAAGGAAGAGATGTGGTCAGAAATATGTATATGAATTACACTACAAGAAAAGCTATTCAAATTTCAAAGCCTTTAAAATGAAAATAAGTCAAAAAAACAAAGTTCTTCTTGAAAGTACCTTTTTGGCTCTACTACTGTTCACTGTTCAAAGTTGAGATGAAAGGTCTGCTAGAATGCCATTCTGCTACTTGTAACATTTTAATTTAAGCACTCTTTCACTTTACATACTATCCCTTTCTAAGCCCTAATGGTACTGCAAGTGCTGATTATGTAACTTGAATCTTTAGCAGATCCTTTTTCGTGTGTGTCAAATTTATGCATAACACATTCATTCATTCACTCATTCATTCATTCACAGATTCAAGGATTTTGATAATATAGAAGCCTAAGGTGTTTTGATTAGTCAGTATTATATATGGGAAGTGATAACTGTTTGCCGTATAGAGCTGTTTAGTATATAAAGTATGTATCAGTATGCACAGTGCTTCTGTATATGGTTGAAAAAAATGAAAGAGGGTGGAAAAAGCAGAGCCAAGCTAAAATACTACCACAGACACCATGGATACCATCATACCCTCTTTCTTTTGAGGGCAGTATCATTATATAAAAGCGAAAAATGGTGAAAACTACAATTAACACAATACATTTGAGTATGGTGATAGTCAAGAATGCAGTTTGATTATTTCAAGAAAGTTATGACTAGTGTGGGGAACAGCCCGGACACAGACAGGTAGATATGATTCATGAAGCACCACACACGTTTATTTACACTATTTACAAAGGTGGAACACACACACAACCTAGTGGCGCAGCACTAATCACCCCAAAGTCCAGGCCTCCCTTCACAATGCCTTTACTCTTCAGGTCGCCTCTTTCTTCTCCTCCCAAGCTCTGTCCTCTTCCACCCGACTCCAGCCATCGAATGGAGGGGGGCGGCCCCTTATATACACACCCAGAAGTGCTTCAGGTGCTTCCCGGCAATCTTCCACCGGCACTCCCCAGTGTGGCGGAAGTACCGGCTCTGCATCCGGAAGCACTCCGGGTGTCCGTGATCCTCTTCCCTTCCAGCACTTCCGGGAGTGGCGGAAGTGATGAGGTCCAGGGCTCCATAGGCATCGGGGCGCCCCGTGGTGGTGACCACGGGCCCCTACAGGGCTGAGCTTCAAAGCTCTGTACCTGTGGTCCCCAAAGCCACCAGGGAGGTCACCCCCTCGTGGTCTGGAGAAGGCGCAAGCCCTTCCTGGTCCTCCTGGGCGTCCTGGCTGGGTAGTAGCCCCAGCCACTCGCCACACTAGCTACTAATTCATAATGGTATCCTGGGATGCAGCATATCTAAGTCAGGGGTATGTTGTAAGATCTGAAAATATAAACAATGATTAAAGCAATGGTTAAAAGAGCTGCGCCTTTTCAGTTTAAGCAAGATTAAGAGGAGACATGATTGAAATGTTTAAAATTATGACGGGAGTTAGTGTAGTAGATCGAGACTGTTATTTTAAAATGAGTTCGTCAAGAACACGAGCACACTGTTGGAAAATGTGTTAATATTTGCACAATCATTGGAAGCTTTTCTTTACACAGAGAACCACAGACAAACAGAATAAGCTAACAAGTAGTGTGGTGGAATAAGCTAGTAGTGTGGTACACAGTAGGACTTTAGGGATTTTCAAAACTAGACTTGATGCTTTTTTAGGAGAATTAAGTTGGTAGGATTAGTGAGCTTTATGGGGGTCTGACCATCAAACTACAGTCAGTAACCTAAAATGACAAAGTTAAAGCATGTTTTCAGAAAGCAAATTTATTGAAAATTGAAAATTGAAATCTCTCATTTATGTAAGTATTCAGACCCTTTGCTATGGCACTCCATATTGTGGTCAAGTGCGTTGTGTTTCCTTTAATTATCCTTGAGATGCGTCTAGAACTTGATTGGAGCTCACCTGTGGCAAACTGAATTGATTGGACATCGTTTAAAAGACACAAACCTGTATATATAAGGTCTCACTTCATACACTGCATATCAGGAGAAAAGCCATCTAGTCCATACAACACTCTGCAAACTGTCTTGATTAGATTGTGGAGAGGTATAGATCAAGTCAAGGATATAAAACTATTTCTAAAGCTTCGAGTGTTCCTAGGAGTACAGTGGCCTAAGTAATTGTGAAATAGAAAAAAATATTGGAACCACCTGGGCTATTCCTACAGTTGGCTCTCCAGCCACACTAAGTAACTGGGCAAAAAGAACCTTTATCAGGGAAGTGAACAAGAACTCAATGATCACTCTAATAGAGCTTCAGAAGTCTTCTGCTGAGATGGGAGAGCCTGTCAGATGGATGACCATGTCAGCAGCATTCCATCAATCAGGTGTTCATGGTAGAGTGTCTAACAACTGCTTAGAGTTTGCCATGTAGCATTTAAAGGGCTCTTAGAAAATGAGGAAAATGATTGTCTGGTCTGATGAGACAAAAATGTAACTATTAGGGCACAACTCCAAGAACTATGTCTGGGGAGACTAGACACTGCTTATTACCTGCGTAGTATCATTAAGACTGCTGTAGTTAAACCCCTTCTTAAGAAACATAATCTTGACCCCTCGGCTCTTGAAAATTTTAGACCCATCTCTAACCTTCCTTTCTTAAGCAAAGTTCTGGAGAAAGCAGTCATTATGCAGTTAAATTACCACCTAAATAAACATGCTATTCTTGATAAATTTCAGTCGGGTTTTAGAATAAATCACAGCACAGAAACTGCATTCGTTAAAGTAGTAAATGATTTGCGAGTGAATGCAGACAGAGGCCATTTATCTGTTCTCATCCTCTTAGATCTGAGTGCTGCATTTGACACCATTGATCATAATATTCTTAGAAATCGCCTTAGTCAATGGGTGGGCCTCTCTGGCAGTGTCTTAAATTGGTTTGAATCCTACCTGACAGGGAGAAAATTTTTTGTTAGTTGTGGTAATTACAACTCAAAGACACATGATATCTCATATGGTGTTCCACAAGGCTCTATCCTGGGTCCGCTGTTATTCTCAATCTACATGCTTCCGTTAGGTCAGATTATCTCAGGGCACAACGTGAGCTACCACAGCTATGCTGATGACACACAGCTGTATTTATCAGTAGCACCTGATGACCCCGATTCTATTGATTCACTAACACAATGTCTGACTTGTATCTCAGAATGGATGAATAGTAACTTTCTCAAGTTAAATAAAGAGAAAACTGAAATCTTAGTGATTGGTAATAATGGATACAATGAGGCTATTAGAAATAAACTGGATACATTAGGATTAAAAGTCAAGACGGAGGTAAAAAGCTTAGGGGTAATTGTTGACTGTAATCTGAATTTTAAATCGCATATTAATCAGATCACTAGGACAGCATTTTTTCACTTAAGAAACATAAGTAAAGTTAGACCTCTTATATCACTGAAAGATGCTGAGAAATTAGTTCACGCATTTGTTTTCAGTCGACTAGATTACTGTAACGCACTCCTCTCAGGACTACCCAAGAAAGACATAAATCGTTTGCAACTAGTGCAGAATGCAGCTGCTAGAATCCTAACTAGGAAAAGAAAATCCGAGCGCATTTCTCCAGTTTTGATGTCAGTACACTGGTTACCTGTGTCATTCAGGATTGACTTTAAAATTCTGCTTATGGTTTATAAAGCCTTAAATAATCTCGCCCCTTCTTATATATCGGAATGTCTGACACCCTATATTCCAAATCGTAACCTCAGATCCTCAAATGAGTGTCTCCTTAGAATTCCAAGAACAAAACTTAAAAGAAGTGGTGAGGCGGCCTTCTGCTCTTATGCACCTAAAATCTGGAATAGCCTGCCAATAGGAATTCGCCAGGCTAATACAGTAGAGCACTTTAAAACACTGCTGAAAACACATTACTTTAACATGGCCTTTCCATAACTTCAATTTAACTTAATTTAACTTAATCCTGATACTCTGTATGCTCAATTTCCTCATAATAACTATTCAGGGTAGCTCTAAAATCCGTACTGACCCCTACTCTCTTTTCTGTTTCTTTTTCCGGTTTCTTTGTGGTGGTGGCCTGCGCCACCTCCACCTACTCAAAGCTTCATGATGCTCCAACAATGATGGATGGATTAAAAGGCAGAATTCTACGTGACCATCATCATCAAGCCTTTCCGTGAGAACCCTAAATCCAAAGAGGACTGTTTCATTTATGCTAGGTAGAATGCCCAGAGGGGACTGGGCGGTCTAATGGTCTGGAATCCCTACAGATTTTCTTTTTTTTTTCTCCAGCTGTCTGGAGGTTTTTTTTGTTTTTTCTGTCCCCCCTGGCCATTGGACCTTACTCTTATTCAATGTTAATTAATGCTGATTTATTTTGTTTTCTTATTGTGTCTTTTATTTTTCTATTCTTTATTATGTAAAGCACTTTGAGCTACTGTTTGTATGAAAATGTGCTATATAAATAAATGTTGTTGTTGTTGTTGTATCATCCCTGCCGTGAAGTGTGGTGGCTGTATTATGCAATGGGAGTGCTTCTCTGCGGAAGATACAAGGAGAATGGTCAGAATTGAGGGAAGAATGAATGCAGCCAAATACAGTGAAGGTCTTGAAGAAAACCTGCTCAGACTGGGGTGACGATTCACCTTTCAGCATGGCAATGACCCAAAGGATACAGTAAAGAAAATGCTGGAGTCGCTTCATGGACAAGTGCCTGACTGTCCTAGAGTGGCCCAGACAAAGTCCAGAATTAAACCCCATAGAACAACTGTGGAAAGTCCTGAGCATGGCAGTTTACATATGCTCCCCATCCAAACTAAGAGAGGTTGAGAGGATTTCCCAGGAAGAATCCGATAAATTGCCCAAATCCAAGTCTACAAAGGATGTAGAGACTTACCCAAGAAGACTCAAAGCTGTAATTACTGCCAAAGTGGTTCCTGCAAGGTCCTGAATACTTACAGTATATAAATGAGAGATTTTAGTTTTGGATTTTTTTTTATTTCAAACCTTTTTGAAAATATAATTTCACTTTATTATTATGTGTTATTGAGTGTAGATTGATGGCCAATAATGGCAAATATATGTATTTAAAATTATCTCTAAAGTGTGCAGAAAGTGTCTTTATTCATTGACTGTTTCTGTCTTTTGCAATGCAGCATAGCAGGGCACCACATCCAAACCAGACAGCAAAGAGATGCCAGTTCATCACAGTGAAAAATGAAGGCATGAACCAGCACTCAAGAATTCAGTTTGGGATTGTATACAGGGTGGTCCAGATCAATTTTCATCACGCTATAACTTACTAAGTTTATTACATAGAAAAATCACCCAAAAAATCCTGGACCAGTGAGAAGTGTGCGAACTGACGACATGAAGAATCGTCTTTGTGCCGAACTGGAATCGTCCTTGCATAAATCAAAGTCATCCAGACGATCTGGATCTGCATAATTAGATCTGGACCACCCTGTATTACAGTCCATTTTTCCCATTTTATTCCATTACATTTTTATTCCTGATGGTTACCCATGACAGGTACTTGCTTTTGAATATATCTGCTGCTACTGTAGGATAATTATTGATTTTCAGGATGTCGTGGCACAATATGTAATTGTAATTGGTACTCTTCTTTTTTAATAGCACAGGAAAAACTACTTCAAACCATCCAGTGGATTGGGGGACAAATGTTCTAAAGCAACTGCCACATATTTACAAATGTTGGAAACACAATTGAAATCTTTCATGCACATAGAAACATGTAGTACTGGTTACAACAAACTGTACACACAGACATAATAGTGAAGTTATGTATAATGTTGAAATCGTGGGAAAGCAAATAGCATTTTGTATTTAGAATTAAGTTGATTGTAACACACACTGGGTGTAAAGCCCATGGGTTGACATGATGTCTCTCACTGGTCACTGTAAGAAAAGGGCTGCATCAGTCAACATGATTCAGTATTTTTTTAGCCTACCATTGGGTCTAAAGAACTGGAAAGTTTCAAGGCAACAATTCCAAAAGCATAGAAAATTTCTATATTAGTGTTGCATTTAAGGGAAACCAATAGGAAGCCTGGGACTTTAGTAATATATTAGAATCTACTACAGTATGATAAAAACACTATTGTCTATGTGTGTGTGTATGTGTGTGTGTCTGTGCCCTCCTCCTAATCTGATTGGTCAGTTTGGCATTTGTCAGATTGATCAGTTTGGTTTTGGTGGCTCAGTGGTAGGGGTAATTACACAATACATTAGTGGTGCAAAGTTCAATTCCTGACTGTAACATTTTTTTTTATTTTTACAAAAAAAGAGATAACATGAATAATGTGTAGAGCGACTATGACTTGCTAATTACTAATGAGGCGCAATCCTTACAAAGATGGGAAATATTCACAAGGATATAATTGATATTTTCACAATGGGTAGTTGAACCCCATCTACCATTGGTGGTAGTCAAAAAGTGAATAGCAGGTGAGCAAGGAACCTCAAAATGACAGAGCAAACTTTATGGGAATTCAATTGAGAGAGAAAGCATTGGAGGTTAATGCAAATGAGGAGAGTGCGGAAAGGTGTATGTGGAACACTGGGGGTACACATAGGGCAAGAGATATCAAATATTTATACATTTACGCAGGGAACATAGCTAGTGCTAAATATAATGTTTAAAAGATGTGTGTACATTACACAGTGCTGCACTCACAATAATGCTGGCTAAGAATGTTACATTATTTTTTATCTAAAGAAAACAAACGAAAAGCTTTCTTTTTCAGTGTAGGTCTTGTTCTGAGGTTTTATCTTGTGGCCCACCATTAGATTTAAAAGTAATTCCAAGCATTTTACTATGCTACATTCCAGTTTGCCTGTGGCTCACTTGAGTAATTAATAGTATAAATCAACTAAATACAACTAAATTAGTTGCAGGTGCTTTATTTACAGGATTTGTTATTTAGCATTCATGCCAATTTGAAAAGAGAATATTAAAACATTTTAAAAGCAGGATATTTGACCTATAAAGCACTATAAAGTGTTATTCCTAAATCAATATTATTAACTCAAAATAACTTTCCAAGGCAAGAATGAACATTCCTCAGTGAATAGAAATCAACAAACATCTCTGAGCTACAAACATCTCTAAGCTACAGCAGTTTACAGTCTGTTTTAGAGCACTGATATACATGAATATTCATAGGCCCCCTTCCCCCCATTAGTATTCAATATTTATACTCAACAACCATCTGCAGACTCTTTCAGCAGCTGCACTAAAGTGCAGTTGAACCTTAACATTAGTTAGGCTAACATCCAACCTCTCCCAAACTTTAACCAAAGACACAAAATCTGCCTATGCCTGCATAGTTTCTTTTTTTCTGTAATATGAATTTAAAAAAGCCTACTAAAATGTAACATAAAATTTTCAGCACTTCATATTGATTGGCTTATTCGTTTGTTGATAAATATAAAAACCCATATTCACAGCCATTTAGTATGCAGTTAACAATCAGACATATTTTAATGCTTCCATTTAAAAATTATCACAGGGCCATGCAAAGACCTTTCTGCAAGCAAGCGTGAAGTCGTTTGAAAAATGGGACCTCCAGCTCTTCCAGCATGCAGATAGCTGTATCCATTTTTTAATAAGCTCAAAGAAGCATCAATAAGATGAAGAAAAACTCTATATGAGAGATACTAAAAAATCTGAAACTGCTACACCATTTTATTCAGGCATAGGCAGATCATTGTTAAAGTGCCAATTTTATACTAAATTGCTTTACATATTCTGGCTGAAATTATTTTACTGCAATAACAAAAGGTCCATGTAATACATACCTGCATGTAATAATTCAGTTTATATGCTAAATTAAAATCACAAAAAAGGAAAATCTTCACTCACCTATTTTTAAAACTGTTTAATTCAGCTCTGGAACACCAGTTTCAAGGCAGTAACCAGCCTATAATGGGACATTAACTCATCTTACAGTGTATTCACACACACACACTCATACACCAACAAAAACACACATCATACTTCCTCAAACTCGGAAACTTAAAAAGATCACCAATCATCCTAACACACATGTCCTTAAGAACAAATACAAACTCCAAACAGGCACTCTGACAACCTAAGATTCGAACCCAGTCTTTAGAATGGGTGAACATCCAGCTACCATGTTGCCCTTAAAAAATCGATTCAGGTTAGGGTTGGTGAATTCGAAAATGATAACATTTAATTCATTCAACTGTTCTGATCTCTTCTGTTGTCGTACTAAATTTATCAGAATTACTAATAATCACC
This sequence comes from Polypterus bichir lapradei, assembly GCA_026402145.1. Lineage (NCBI taxonomy): Eukaryota > Metazoa > Chordata > Cladistia > Polypteriformes > Polypteridae > Polypterus > Polypterus bichir. The sequence continues at coordinate 48,195,396 of JANRMT010062813.1, read as the reverse complement.
TTCTTTTAAAGCATTTTAGCACCCACCCATTCAATTCCATAACAAGCTCACTGAAATAAATGACACAATCAGCATGCCAACTGTAAATCTGACATTGTGAGAAAATTGTTGTCAGGCTAGAATATTTACTGGTTGTTCTTTGCTCTGTTTTTTTTTTTCTCTGTAAGTTGTAAACAACAGGCCATTTTTATTTCTATATGCCATTAAGTATAGAAAATATGCCTGTGATTAAAAATGGCAGAGGACCTTTTAATTCATGAATTTTTATCACCAAATATCCCTCTGGCTACTGATGTTCTTTCTAGCTAATTTCTGCTGTTAATTTCGCTCTGATGGCTTAGCTTTTCTCTAAGTATATTGGTGCATACTGCAGAGTTTTTTGCTAGTATTGTCCTCTGTTTGTACTGAGGCCATCTATTTAAAAAATAATTTAATTGAACTAAAAGAATTCAGACTGAGAAGAAACTTCTGTTTTAAAGTGAAAAAAATTACAGGTGAACCATTCACTGTCTTTGTACCCACCATCTGCATTCTTCATGTACAATGCGACTAAATTTTACTCTTAACACATTACAGACCTGTCAAAGCCCCTGCTATTGAACAAGACCCTGAATGATCTGGCAAATGCTGATTAATGAGAAATGATCACGTTTACTGAAATAACGTATAGTACCAATCAACTTCTGAACCCTTCCCATACACAGCATATCTCTGAAGTGGGTTTGTCCATTTTTGTATGTAGTATATTGATGCTAACTGTGATTAGATTTTCTAAGTATCACTCTATTTTGGTCACCATTTTAAACCAAACAATTGCCATATCCTTTTCTTATCTAAATGGATGATTTAATATACCTGTTTATTTTGCTCGTCATCATCCTTCTGGGGCTGACTGCAATGTGTTGCTTTCTCCCATAGCCTTGACTTTGTGAGTAGCCAGGAGAGTAAAAGATAAATAAGCACTTAAGGCATTACATTATACTTTTAGGCTTAGCAACAGCTGTTACTGCAACATTCGCTTGTCTTATTAAGTGTTTCTGTGAGTGAAATTTTGGACTGTTGTTTAAGGTGCGTGGATTCCTTTGATGGCTTCATGTGCCTGTCATAACTACATTACCATCTCAACCTTGAGTAATGTGGCCCTTTGTCATATTAACCCTTCATGCTTATAATCATCATTAGGATGATATCCCTACAGAAACTAGCTTTTCCTGTGCCAGGCTCACCTAATGAAGACTACCAGCCAAAACACTGTTTCTCTAACCTTCCTTAGCCAGACATCTCGTCACAATACATACATACATGGAGAAAGGGTGAAAAAATAGACAAATCAATTCAGATATATGCTATCTCCTCTGCAGTCTTTATAACACTTTGCACCCCTAAGGTTGCACAGAAGGAGACTCCACACCAGACAGGTAAGCGATAAGGTGGGTCACATTCACAATGGCGCTAGGCAAAGGGTGCTCACTGTCCAGGGGCATCCACCCCAGAACTGGAAGTGTCAAACCCTTTTCAGGTCTTTGTAGAGCTGGATGGTGTCTCTGAAGACTCTGAGGTGGTAGCAGACATTATTTAACTTTATTTATTTATCTTATTTATCTTTATCTTATTTATCTTATTTAACAATGTTATTTTTAACAATTTATCTTTAGCAGTGTTAATTTATTTTTTTCCCTCATTTCTGCTGTGCAGTGAGAATTTTCTGCAGATTTAAAACCAGACATCTGCAATAACCACCATATTCACAATGATTTAAAACAGTGGTGAGCAGTAGTATCTTCACAAATTAAATCTAAGTTTCTCTATAACTCATTTCTAATTATTCGGAAAATATGATTTTTTTTATAGGTAAACTTTCTCCAAAACATTTTCACAGACATACTAACCACAGGACCACAAGAAAACTTGCAAATGTAATGATTTTGTGTGCTAAGTGCAAATAGGCTAATGTAGTTTGTGTTAAATGTGCAGGTTGCATTGTTTTGGATTTTTGCTTTATTTCTGTGTTGAATATTATACTTTAGCTTAAATTATTATTTCTTCCTAAATAATTTAATTATGAGTGAGTTACTTTGTTGAGTATTTGTTAGTGTTTTTTTCTGATTGCAAGTTCAAGGAACTATAACTTCCTTGTGCATGTGTTTTCTTAAGAAAAAGAAATAAAGGTTATTATCACACAGAAAAAAAAATAGAAGCATAATGTTTTGGCTGTTTTAGTAGCCTTCATGAAGTAATCACTATCAGAGGACTTTAGACATTTAGGAACTACAACCTTTAAAATGTAACCGTTTATCTTCATACCCACACTATGAGTTCTCACATTAAGTATAAATTATTTATATTTTGTTTTTTTTTTTTTTTGCAAAAACTTAAAATGTTTGCCTGCGAAAGTTTAACTAAACAAAATGCATAAAGAGTAAAATGCACATGCTTAGCTATATACTGATTGGAAAAAAATGGCCAGAAAAAAAACATTTTGGGTTTAAGGTGAAAGTTTGGAGCCAATGTAAAAAAATCTTTGGGGTACTTATAAAATCCTTCCTATATTCTTTTCCTTTTTTGTTTTCTAACTCCATCCATCCATCCATCCTCTTCCGCTTATCCGGGGTCAGGTCGCGGGGGCAGCAGCTTGAGCAGAGAGGCCCAGACTTCCCTCTCCCCGGCCACTTCTTCTAGCTCTTCCAGGAGAATCCCAAGGCGTTCCCAGGCCAGCCGGGAGACATAGTCCCTCCAGCATGTCCTGGGTCTTCCCCGGGGCCTCCTCCCGGTTGGACGTGCCCGGAACACCTTACCAGGGAGGCGTCCAGGAGGCATCCTGATCAGATGCCTGAGCCACCTCATCTGACTCCTCTCGATGCAGAGGAGTAGCGGCTCTACTCTGAGCCCCTCCCGGATGACTGAGCTTCTCACCCTGTCTTTAAGGGAAAGCCCAGACACCCTGCGGAGGAAACTCATTTCAGCCACTTGTATTCGCGATCTCGTTCTTTCAGTCACTACCCATAGCTCATGACCATAGGTGAGGGTAGGAATGTAGATCGACTGGTAAACTGAGAGCTTTGCCTTACGGCTCAGCTCTTTTTTCACTACGACAGACCGATGCAGAGCCCGCATCACTGCGGATGCCGCATCGATCCGCCCATCGATCTCACGGTCCATTCTTCCCTCACTCGTGAACAAGACCCCGAGATACTTGAACTCCTCCACTTGGGGCAGGATCTCTCCCCCAACCCTGAGAGGGCACTCCACCCTTTTCCGGCTGAGGACCATAGTCTCAAATTTGGAGGTGCTGATTCTCATCCCTGCTGCTTCACACTCAGCTGTGAACTGATCCAGAGAGAGCTGAAGATCACGGCCTGATAAAGCAAACAGGACAACATTATCTGCAAAAAGCAGTGACCCAATCCTGAGTCCACCAAACCGGACCCCTTTAACACCCTGGCTGCGCCTAGAAATTCTGTCCATAAAAGTTATGAACAGAATCAGTGACAAAGAGCAGCCCTGGCGGAGTCAAACTCTCACTGGAAAAGGGCTCGACTTACTGCCGGCAATACGGACCAACCTCTGACACCGGTTGTACAGGGACCGAACAGCTCTTATCAGGGGGTCTGGTACCCCATACTCCCGGAGCACCCCCCACAGGATTCCCCGAGGGACACGGTCGAACGCCTTTTCCAAGTCCACAAAACACATGTAGACTGGTTGGACAAACTCCCATGCACCTTCCAGGATTCTGCTAAGGGTGTAGAGCTGGTCCACTGTTCCGCGACCAGGACGAAAACCACACTGTTCCTCCTGAATCCGAGGTTTGACTATCCGACGGACCCTCCTCTCCAGAACCCCCGAACAGACTTTTCCAGGGAGGCTGAGGAGTGTGATCCCTCTGTAGTTGGAACACACAGTCCGGTCCCCCTTTTTAAATAGGGGGACCACCACCCCAGTCTGCCAATCCAGAGGATGTCCATGCGATGTTGCAGAGACGTGTCAACCAAGACAGTCCTACAACATCCAGAGCCTTGACGAGCTCCGGGCGTATCTCATCCACCCCCAGGGCCCTGCCACCAAGGAGTTTTTTGACCACCTCAGTGACCTCAGTCCCAGAGATGGAAGAGCCCACCTCAGAGTCCCCAGGCTCTGCTTCCTCATTGGAAGGCATGTTAGTGGGATTGAGCAGGTCTTCGAAGTACTCCCCCCACCGACCCACAGCGTCCCAAGTCGAGGTCAGCAGCGCACCATCCCCACTATATACGGTGTTGGCACTGCACTACTTCCCCCTCCTGAGACGTCGGACGGTGGACCAGAATCTCCTTGAAGCCGTCCAAAAGTCGTTCTCCATGGCCTCCCCAAACTCCTCCCATGCCCGAGTTTTTGCCTCAGCAACCACCGAAGCCGCATTCCGCTTGGCCTGCTGGTACCTATTAGCTGCCTCCAGAGACCCACAGGACAAAAAGGTCCTATAGGACTCCTTCTTCAGCTTGATGTCATCCCTCACCACCGGTGTCCACCAACAGGTTCGGGGATTGCCGCCACGACAAGCACCAACCACCTTACGGCCACAGCTCCGGTCAGCCGCCTCAACAATAGAGGCACGGAACATGGCCCATTCGGACTCAATGTCCCCCACCTCCCTCGGGACGTAGTCGAAGTTCTGCCGGAGGTGGGAGTTGAAGCTACTTCTGACAGAGGATTCTGCCAGCCGTTCCCAGCAGACCCTCACAACACGTTTGGGCCTACCAGGTCTGACCGGCATCCTGCCCCACCATTGAAGCTAACTCACCACCAGGTGGTGATCAGTTGACAGCTCCGGCCCTCTCTTCACCCGAGTGTTCAAGACATGTGGCCGCAAGTCCGATGACACGACCACAAAGTCGATCATCGAACTGAGGCCTAGGGTGTCCTGGTGCCAAGTGCACATACTGTATGAACAACCCTACGCTTGAACATGGTGTTCATTATGGACAATCCATGACGAGCACAGAAGTCCAATAACAAAACACCGCTTGGGTTTTCTAACTCTGAAAGTACATATCCCATTACAAAACAATAAAAAGACATTGATAAAGAAGTTTATACTCTTACCATATGTGCACATGAACATATGTACAGAAGGAACTTGTCTTCTTCTCATGTACTGGCAAAAGCATATAGTGAAGTGTTTTTAGACAATCGCTTACATTTCTTACATTTGGTTTTATGCATTAACATGAATAGTATATACAGTATACTGTTCAAAAAAATTAAAGGAACACTTTTAATTCAGAGTATAGCATCAAGTCAATGAAACTTCTGGGATATTGATCTGGTCAGTTAAGTAGCAGAGGGGATTGTTAATCAGTTTCAGCTGCTTTGGTGTTAATGAAATTAACAACAGGTGCACTAGAGCAGTGTTTCCCAACCTATATATATATTAAAATGTAACAAGCAGTTATATGGGAATAATATATTTTTTTCTTTTTAACAATATTTTCATCTTGATTTTCATTCTACTTTTCTAGGTGTTCTAATTGTTTAATTAATCCATTATTTACTAATTAGTAAGTCTGATGCTAAAGTAGTTGCAGCCTTTGAATATTCCGTGTTGTTTGCCAGCGTGTCTGCTCTGCTCATTTTCAATTGTCATTAATAAGATACAACGAAGAGGAAAAATTGCACAGAGAAAGGACAAAATATAATGAAATCGTCAAAAAAGAGTATATAGCAAAAGCAGAAATATTTCTAAATGTCTTATAAATGTAAAAATCATGCTGATGCGCTTTTCTGAAGGTAGAATAATCGAATAAAAAAAAAAAGAAAAATAATACCAGCTAATTAAATGAGATCAGTGCTTTTAGGTGTTGTCACTGATTGGGAATTTGGTTGGAACAAAAACCTGTAGCCACAGTGTGCCCCCAGGAACAAGGTTGGGAAACACTGCACTAGAGGGGCAAAAATGAGATGACCCCCAAAACAGGAATGGTTTAATAGGTGGAGGCTGCTGACATTTTTCCCTTCTCATCTTTTCTGACTGTTTTGTCAGTAGTTTAGGATTTGGCTACGGTCAGTGTCACTACTGGTAGCATGAGGCGATACCTGGACCCTACAGAGGTTGCACAGGTAGTTTCAGCTTCTCCAGGATGGCACATCAATACGTGCCATTGCCAGAAGGTTTTCTGTGTCTCCCAGCCCAGTCTCAAGGGCATGAGGGAGATTTCAGGAGACAGGCAGTTACTCTAGGAGAGCCGGACATGGCCGTAGAAGATCCTTAACCCATCAGCAGGACCAGTATCTGCTCCTTTGGGTAAGGATGATTGAGATGAGCATCACCTGGCACCGTGAAGCTTGACTGGCATTTGCCATATAATACCAGAATTGGCAGGTCCACCATTGGCTCCCTGTGCTTTTCACAGATGAGAACAGGTTCACCCTGAGCACATGTGACAGACTTGAATGGGTCTGGAGATCATTATGTTGCCTGTAACATCGTTTAGTATGACTGGTTTGGTGGTGGGTCAGTGGTGGTCTGGGGAGGTGTTTTGTCTTGGTAGAGTAATATATATATACTAGGGGGCTTTGCCCCCTGCTTGTTTCGCTCGCCAACCCCCATGTTTGGTCTTCCGGATGCACACTTTTAAGATTTTTTTTCTTTGAATTGTTGCTATTTCATTAGTTTCACTTTTATTTCAGAACTTCTGTAAAAACAATACAGTGGAACCTCGGTTCACGACCATAATTCGTTCCAAAACTCTGGTCGTAAACTGAGTTGGTTGTGAACCGAAGCTATTTCCCCCATAGGATTGTATGTAAATACAATTAATCCGTTCCAGACCGTACAAACTGTATGTAAATATATAAATATATGTAAAGATTGAGCACAAATATAGTTAATTACACCATAGAATGCACAGTGTAATAGTAAACTAATGTAAAAACATTGAATAACACTGACACAAAACACTCAGGCTCCCTGCTCAGCTGCAGGAGCAGGCTCGCGCTCTCTCTCTCTCTCTCAGCAGCACGCACCCTCCCCCTCTCTCTCAGCAGCACGCGCTCGCTCGCTCTCTCTCAGCAGCACGCACACGCTCGTTCTCTCTCTCTCTCTCTCTCTCACGTGCAGGCAGGCAGGCACGTCTGACCGAGAACAATGCAACACGTGTGGAAATCATCGGCGCGCATAAACCGAAAGAGAAACTGGCTTGTTCATATACCGAGTGGGTGGTCGTGAACCGAGGCAAAAGTTTGGCGAACTTTTTTGTCGTGAACCAAGTTGTACGTGTACCGAGACGTTCGTGAACTGAGGTTCCACTGTATTTGGAATCTTTGGAGTCCCAATATGCTGAATCTTTTAAATGAGGTCAGTGAGACGTGTTTAATGACTTTGTACCATAATTCAGGATAGGTTTCTCTGTTTGGAATTTTAGCACAGACAAAACGATCTACATCATCAGCAGTTAATATTTTTTTTTGCAGAGTAACCAATAAATGCATGTGAGGTAAACCACGTTTTTGAAATTCTCTGACTTAAACTTCAAAGCCTTACAATATTTACATACTTCTGACATATCACCTATATCCATATGTTCAATCTCTATTCACCTTTTCATTATTTCTCTGAGTAATAATTTCTCTTTTTTTGCGCTAATGCAATGTTTACTTTCGTATCTTGCACTGCATGTGTTTCACGCCTACATTTTTTCTTTTTTGAGTCTTTTGAATTCCAGTTTTCATTATCTCTAACCTGCTCTGCATGTGTTTGGCCCCCTTGTTTTTAACCTCTTTATGACTTTTTACTTTGTTTTCTACTCTTTTATTTCTGACCTAGCTTTGTCCTACTTTTTTTTCAATGACACCTGGTCCATGGTGATTATTTTCCCTTTTTCGAGTAACAATTTCCATTTGTTTGCGCTACTACGATCTTTACTTTCTTTTTTTATACTTTCTAATTTTCCTACTTTCATATTCTTTAACTTTCTCCACATGTGTATCGCGCCAACATTTTTTTTTTTAACCTTTCGAATTCTACTGCTTTCATAATCTCTAACCTGCTCTGCACGTGTATAGCACCAACGTTTGTAAACATCTTTATGAAGCTCTACTTTTTCTTTTACTCTCTGTCTTTTAATTCTGAGCTCGATTAGACATGCTTTTTTCAATTCCACTTGTTCTACCTATCTATCTATCTATCTATCTATACTAATAAAAGGCAAAGCCCTCACTGACTGACTGACTGACTGACTCACTCACTCATCACTAATTCTCCAACTTCCCGTGTAGGTTGAAGGCTGAAATTTGGCAGGCTCATTCCTTACAGGTTACTTACAAAAGTTAAGCAGGTTTCATTCCGAAATTTTACTCGTAACGGTCATAACTGAATCCTACTTACGTACATATATACGTCCATAGCTTGCAGCTCGGTCGCCGTGTGAGGCGGAGTTGCGTCCCCCATCACCACGCCTCACACATAGTTGGCTGCCTGCCTATATTGCGTCCCCCATCCCCACGCCTCCCACGTAATTGACTGCCTGCCCATATAAGGCCGTCAACAGCAATCCAAGCTGTAAGAAAATAGTAAAAAGGTGGCGTGTCAGACGTCGTGGTACATTTTCTGATGCAGCTAGACGGAAACAACTTTGTGACACTGCCGCCAATACTCGCAGAAAAATCCACAAGTTAATAGACACGCTGTCGCTAAATGCTCGCAGGCAAATCCACAAGTTCATAGAGACGCTGCCGCTAAATACTCGCAGGCTAATCCACAAGTTCATAGAGACTCTGTCGCAAAATACTCGCAGGCGATTCCACAAGTTCATAGACATGCTGCTGCTAAATATTCATCAGGCAAATCCACAAGTTAATACTGGGAATACCTGTTAAATATCTTAGATTCACGAGTAGCGATTTGGGTAGTGAACACTTCAATGAATGAAACTTGTTATCTTTACAACAGTTGACAAACACGGAATGTAATTTGAACACAACACGTCCTCCAAATACGAACCTGACTGAAAGAAATAATAATAATCAAATCCTTGATGACAGCAACACTCATAACAGTGACAAAACAATTACATTGACAATCATGTTACGTTATTTTTAAAATGTTTCCTTTTCTTTTTCATAACTTCAACACACTACTTCTGTCTGTCTGTCTGTCATCCCACAAAAACGTATCCATCGCTTACAATTTATTCAAAATTCTGCTGCCAGGATAATAACCTGCTGTTCTAAATCCACTGAACATACTACACCTATTCTCCCTCAACTTCACTGGCTCCCTGTTAACTACAGAATACAATACTAAATACTGCCCTTAACATTTAAAGCTCTCCACAACCTCACTGATCTCCTACAGACTGACACTCGTCTCGCTCACTCTGATTCTCATCTGCAGCTGTACTTTCTGTACCACGCATCAAACTCTGTGCTATGGGAGCTTGAGCATCTCTCATAGTGCTCCTCAAGTCGGGAATTCTCTTCTCTCTCATATACATCAGCTCAATTCAATAACACATTTTAAAACTACCCTCAAAACTTACCTTTTCAAACTTGCATACCAATTGTGAATTTTGCACTGTTACTGCCAGTTATCTTTGTTTATTTGCTAATTATTGCTGTTTGATCAAGAGCGACTGTGGACGTGGAAGTAGGATTAGAGATGGCAGGCGGGGCTCTATCGTGCGTATCCCATGGTCTTAGAGTTGGTGGCCGGGGCTCTGTGAGTTGGTGGGCGTGGCTCTCTGTCTTACATGCACTCTCTGTCTTGCTTGCCCTTAGTTAGAGTTGGCGGGCGGGGCTCTATGAGTTGGCGATCATGGCTCTCTGTCTTGCGTGTGGTGTAAAGTTAACGTGGCTCAGAGGTGCATGTGGACTTTTGCACAGATAAAAGCGACTGAGGCTGTGTTTGGTGAGTTGTTGCGTGCCTCAAGAGCAACACTGGACTCGGGAGGAAGGTTACAGTTGGCGTGTGTGGCTCTGTCGTACGTATCCCATGAGGCGGTATGAGGGTTAGAGTTGGCGGGCCGGGCTCTGTCGAGTGTATCCCATGGTCTTAGAGTTGGCGGGTGGGGCTCTGTCTTGCTTGCGCTCACTGTCTTGCGTGCCCTCAGTGTCTTGCTTGCGCTCAGTGTCTTGCGTGCCCTTAGTGAATTATATATATATAGATGTATGAATATTTTATGTATATTGTCCTGATTTATTGTTATACAAATTTATTGCACTGATTAAATTTAACTAGAAAGTGCATTTTACAGAAATAAGCAATTATTAATATCAAGCATATTTCATGTTGTATTTATTGAAGTTTTTCATTTTTGTAAATATTTTAATCCGTCCTTTTTATCATTTAGAAGCTAATGCCTCACAACACCTCTGTAGGTACATTGCAGCTTATGACATGTTTCTCCCTGCTGCAGCTTTAAAAACAGATATAAGTTAGCTGGCAGTCAGCTTGAATGTAAATGGAAAGTGACTAGTCTAATTTTTCACGACCTTTCTAGCAAATTGCATCAATCAATCTCCTGGAAAGCCTTTTCATTTTCTTTGTTGGGTTTGCAGGGAACTGAAGATGAATGTTGCACAATAAATCCTCTATTCTTAAATATTGATCAAGTGTTTAACCATAATATAGAAGTGAAGTACTATGAGGATTTCTTTTATTGTTGTAGTTATTTTGAAGAAGATCTTTCTGACTTGGTTTCCTATTTTCCACATCAGGTAGGTTATATTTTAAAGCTTTCCATACTGTTCTTAGAAATATCATAAAGTGTTTCATTAAAACACCTTTGTGATTTTTCCTAAGAAAAGCCTTTTAAAAGTGACTCATTGATTTACTCTCATCTGCCTGTCCGTTATACAGCTCAGCGAATAAGGAAGTATACCCTGTTACACAATTAACTCAATATTAATATTATGTTAACATTTATGTACAATAATTTGGTGCTCAGTGAATACATTGGTTCTGTGTGTCAGCAAGGACCCACTCTGAAGCCATTGTATCTTTTTTTATATCTGAAAAAGGCCAATAAAAAAATGTAGAATATACTGTGTGGTGTTACATGGCTAGCAAAATGGTATGCTTCCACAGAAAATTTCAAATAGCACAATCCATAGTGTCGAAAGGAGAGGGTCATTGCATACAATACAATACAATTTATTTTTGTATAGCCCAAAATCACACAAGAAGTGCCACAATTGGCTTTAACAGACCCTGCCTCTTGACAGCCCCCCAGCCTTGACTCTCTAAGAAGACATGAAAAAACTTCCAAAAAAACCCTAGTAGAGAAAAAATGGAAGAAACCTTGGGAAAGGCAGATCAAAAAGAGACCCCTTTCCAGGTAGGTTGGGCATGCAGTGGGTGTCAAAAAGAAGGGGGTCAATACAATACAATACAATAAACAGAACAGAACAGAACAAATCCTCAATACAGTATAAAAATAAAAATTTTACAAGTACGGAGCAGAATCTAACAGTAGATGATATCACATAATATAATTTGGATTTGTTTAAAGTCCTGGAGACCTCAGTCATCAAGCTGCCTTCCCTATTTGGCCATTCCACATGCTGAAACAGCGCTGGGCCAGCCAGTCCAATGAAAGGACCCCTCTACCCCATGATTCCTGCGATCCTCCATCAGGGATGACTTTACCTTAGGCAGGCAAAACAACTTGGCGGGGGGGCAGTACCGAGAAGAGAAACAGAATAGGTGAGGGTTAGTAACAAATTATAACTATCATGTTACTTATGTTTTACTGCTAATGACTAACAACAGAGATGCAGTTTGTATAGTTAATCAGCAGCTCTAGTCAGGATATGCTAAACTGAAGTACTGAATCTTCAGCCGGGATTTAAAAGCTGAGACCGAAGGGGCATCATTATGTGTAAGTCTGTTAAGGATTGGATTACTAGAGGGCAAAAGTTTTTGTCCTTAATTTTTCCTCTGAAGTGAAACCTTGAGATGGGGGAGAGTAACTCTCACACAGCAGTTACAACACCCCCTCTTCTTCCAGTTAAACTCGTAAAGAGGATGTCAGCATGTCTCAATTTTCATTCCAGCACATATGTCCATTTACTGAGATTCACTAAAGGTGTGAGGATAATGGTTTCAGCAGGTATCAAGCATACTTGTACCTCTTCTTATAGAGAGAGACAGAGATGGATGACAAAGGACTAGAATGCGGCCCCAGGAACTCTTCACCCACCCAGCCATTAGGAGGCACCATGCATTATCTGGAAAGAATGATGCCTTTTTAAATCCCAGCTAGAGCTTAAGAATGACGGAACACCATAAACTGTTAATGGAGGCAGGGCTTTCATTTGCCAAAAATGTGATTCTGGGGATTGGCCTAGAAGGGACCCTGAGAAATGGTCAAAAGCCACAGCAGAGGCATTAAATATCACTGTTGAGGCAACCACTGCTCAAAAAGGCAGCAGACACGAAAAACATGATTGCATCAGGGAAAGAGGCCAAATATTATCAACCATCCTAAAATAAAATTCAAGCTGGAATGTGACAATAGATATGGATATTGTGACCCAAAAAAACTATCACAGGATATAAAGAGTTACAAAAAGTGTTCAGGAAAACATGCAAAATAATAATTTGTAAGACAAATTATAATAGAAGAGAGATAAAAATAAGAGTGATTTTGTGTCTTATCTGAGAGGCAAATGGGTGAACCACCCCACCTGCTTGAGATGGATGCAATATTCATGTTTTTTCCACACATTGTAACTTCAAATGCTTTGGACAAAATTGTAATCTAAGCAGAAATATTGCATACATAAATGTAGATAAGGTGGTGAAAAAGCAGCTCTTTACAAGACTGTAAATGGCTTTTTCAGCACCCTAAGACAACAGTTATTGGTGAATACTGTATATTACATCATTGATGCAATAAAATATTTTATAATTCCAGTTTGATCTTGTGAAAAAATAGAAACTCTGATGCTTTCTATTAAGTTTGCAAAAAATCTTTACCCAAAACCTTGACACTGGTTTTTGTAGGGTGGTTTCAGAGTATAGTAACAACTTATTAAGCTCACTAATGCATGATGCCTGGAGTTGTGATATTTTGCTTATTTCGCTTTGTTCAATAGATTTAGTCCAAGCCAAAATGTTCATTTCTGTGATAGCGCTCTGTGACGGATGGCTGGAATGCAAGGATGGGGAAGGCAGCTACTTGCCGACACTGCCTTTCTCAAAACACTAGATGGCAGTTCCCCTTAAGTGTAGCGGTGCCCTGGATTCCCTCAGGTCATCCTGGGACTTGGGGTTCGGTTTCTCAGCCCTGTTGGGTGCAGTGGGTGCTGCCAGGGGGAGCTTTTGAAAGACCTGGGGACTCATCCTTTCCTTATAGCCCAGAAGTATGAGGTAGTCGCGAGGACAGAAGCCCTGAAGTACTTCCAGGCTGAAGAAAGTGTCAGTTCTTCATTAGACCCAGAAGTGCCAGCCATTCATGTGGTCGGAAGGACAGAAGCACTTCCAGGTCAAGGACTATATAAAGGACTACTTTAGCCAAAGTTGGAAGTTAGAGGACGGAGCTTGCTGGGAGGTGTGGAAGAGAGATTTTGAGGATTGAATATTATTGTGTTTATATGTTTATTGTGGTGGAAGTGCTTTGGACACCATTTTTTTTAAAAGAAGAAATTAAAACAACTTCTTGGTGCTTTTAACATGTGTGGCCAGTGTCTGTGTGTTGGGTTAAGCACTGATATAGTGCCATCTAGTGTTACAGCTCTAAAATTCTTTCTTATATGTTTGATTAATTTCATCTTATTAGTCTTTATTCTTAGTGAAAATACTATTATTTAAATAATATTTTCTTAATTCCTCTTGTGGTCATTAAATTTAATTCTGTTTAGAGCCAACCTTTTTTGAAGTATTCAGCAGTGGGCGTTCATGCATATTTATTTGTGTAATCAATTATTTCTATTGTCCTTTTGGTTTGTAAATTACTTTTAGGTAACACATAGAAAATGATCTGTCCCTCAATTACTATTTAAGTGTTTTTCACAGAGTTCATGGATGAAGATTGTCATTTTTAACCAGGAATGAATTCATTTTTATGGTCTTTCCACACATTATAAGTTTGTGATTGCATATATTGTGGAAAACAGACAAAAACAAAATAATAGCCATGGAGTCCTTTTATTGTATTTAGGTGGATAAATACTGGCCAGAATTAAACTAATTTAACTGAATTTTCCCTCTACTACGACATTAAGAGTCAAGAGACATTTTCATTCTAAATTTGTTTTGGCTTGTTTTCGAACTCTGTTACCTGAAAGTCCGATTTATTTATATAGATTTGAACAAGTTAATCATACACTGGTGCTTACCAAACCAAACATACTGAGACCCTTTGGAAAGGGTGGTCTTGGTACGGTACCAAAGAAACCCTGGAATCAATTCTTAACATATTTCCAAAAATGCTCCATTTTTATAAACACAGAATCTGGGTTTTATTGCAAAATGAGAAAGACACAGATTTTCTGTGTCCTCGTCTGCAATAAAAGTTAAAAAGCATAAACAGATAAAATAAATCTGGGTGTAAAAGAAGGTGTAAAATACAACTATATAGTATATACTGTATAGTGTCAACAAATATCACCTGAGGCCTCATGCATAACGACATGCGTAGAATTCACACTAAAACATGGCATACAGACAAAAGTGGAAAAGTACGTACACACAAAAAAATTCAGATGCACAAAACCGGGCGTAAGCCAACTTCCACACTACATAAATCCTGGTCAGTGTAAAAAGTAACACTTGTGCACACGCCTACTGCCCCACCCCTACTCCTTCCAGAATTTGCATATTTTAATATGCAAATCAATATAAACAGGCCTTTCTGTTCAGTGTTCGGTTAAAAGACAATGGAAAAAGCACATGAAAAAAAGAATTTCAGTGAATGCGAAGTTAAGCCAAGGAAAAATGTACTATATGTTGGCTTAAACAATGGTATTAAAAAACAAAAGGAAGTTGATCGAGTGATACAGAGTGTGGAGAAACTGGAAAGTTCAAGTTCAGATAGTCGCACAGTGTCCGAAATAAAAAAGAAGTAGTCAGATATCAAAGTCACCGTGAAAAGGTGAGTCATTGCCCACCATCTGAGTGTCATATGGAAGCATATTAGGGTACAGAGAAAAGGAAAAAAACATGGACACAGTAGGAAAAAAGGTCGAAATTTCCACTTTAATTTTTTTTTATTTTGTAATTAAAGCAGAACGTCATAAACTTCATCTTAAAATCGTTTACTAGTTTCTCAAATCCCGTCATAACTTAAGTGCTGAGTATTCTGTGTGGTCTTCTATGTGTGTGAGAATCAATACGTGCTTCTTAAATGGGATTTCTCTTATGCCAACAGGACACAGAATACATTACTTTCATGATATTACAGCTCTCTGAACAATTTAAATACTAAGATGTATACTTGATATCATTTTTATGATGATAGGAATTAAAGCATGTATAAAAGATGGGGGCCACATTGGCACAGTGGTAGCGATGAGCTGGCGCCCCGTCCAGAGATTGTTCCTGCCTCCCGCAAGATGCTTGCTGTGCTGTGCACGACCCTCGATAAAATAATTTAAGGCAGCAGTACTGCCTGTTCAAATGTACTAACTCCCAATTGCTGTCATTCCTTTTCTTTCTCCAAGTAACCAATCCCCACACAGTCATCTCTTTAATAAATGTCAGGCTATCTGTAAGCACAGAATGTTGGTTCTTCAAAACTTTTAAGGAGCATTAAAATATCTTTGTGTTTAATTATTCCATCCATCTGTCCATCCAGGGTCATGCCAGTCCCAAGCATACAGCATGAGGCAGGAACAATCCCTGAAAGGGGCGCCAGTTCATCGCTACCATCTCCACCATGTCCACACATTTAATTATTAACAGTATAATAAAATTAATAACAGTATATTTAAATTAGTTAAAAATGTATCTGTATAATGTAATGTATATACTTTACTGCATTTCATCTTAAAAATGATATTAAGAGCTCCAAGAAGATAGCAACTGGTCGTCATCATCTGTAAATACTTGCTCTCTTCTATTGAATTGAATTGGATTCCTTTATTGTTACTGTAAGTTACAATGAGTTTCAATAAGTAAATCCTCCATAAACTTATTTTTTATAAAATGGTTAAATAACAACAACAACAATACGATAAAAAACATTGAAAAATATGCAATATGAAAGCATAATTGGCTCAGGTTGTGCAATATTATAACTTTAATGCAACTTTACTGTGAGGTAATTGTACCTATAAGTACAAACAGTTCTACCGGGAGCACTTGATGAGATGACTGAGTGCGTTTATAGCTTCTTAGGATGAAACTGTTTCTGAACCGCGAGGTCTGTACAGGAAAGGCTCTGAAGTGCTTGCCAAATGGGAGAAGTTCAAACAAACTGTGCCCATGGCTGAGGCAGCATGTGCCGAAGCTGTATCTCGATAATTCTCTCCGCTCTTGACACAAGCTGTCGTACAGCTTTCTGATCAGCTGCTGTATTCTCTGATTTCACACTCAGATACAGTGGGTTAAAATACTGTAAGTGATGCACCGAGAGTAACAATGCTAAAGCAGTTGTGGAAATTGGATTGGTTTGGCCATCCTGTGCCCCATTATATGGTTACAGGTTGATTACAATCAGATGCCTTAAACTAAAAAACAATATGAGGTTAATTTCAGTGTATTTGATAAAGCTGCGTCTGGGATGTGAATCTAAAAAATAAAGGTAAACCACACAGGAAGACTAGCACTGCTTTGACACTGTGTGCCACCAGTTTGCAAAACCAAGCCGAAATGGTTTGAGCTGGCGTGAGAATGTGTGTCTCTTTACACCAAGTTTAGTTTTTATACAACGCGATGTAAGTGTGGAAACGGGAGTATTTAACATTTTTGTGCGTACACATCGTTTATACATGAGGCCCCTGGTCTGAATATGCTGACTTTTATAACAAGATGTAGGAATTTATAGATCTATTTCTTCAGGTATCAGTGAAAATAAATGTAATAAAGCAAACAATTGAAGAAACACGAATTTGCAAAGAACAGGCCTGTATTAATGAGTGATGGGAATGCAAGTTCTAAAAGGTGCACACTACTCAATTTCATGTTTCTGTTTCCAGTGCTCTATATATATGTACCAGTTTTTCTGTATCACTACCTGGCCACCCTTCCTCACAGACAGTTAGTCTTCATCTGCTGCTACACACCTCCAAGCTTGTTGCATATTTTATCCTGGATTCTATTTTGTTGTATAGGTTCAATATAAATGAAGTGATGGGACTCCTCTCCTTTTTATGTCTTGTTAGCTCTTCCATACAATTAAAGGGTCAGAAAAGTGCAGCAACTGACATTGATAGTATTTACTCCAAGGCGGGGTGAAATTTGAGCCTATCTGTGAATAGAGATCAAATCTAAGTTTTCTGGACAGCTATAACATCTAATTATGTTACATGGCTCTGGTGCTGTTCCAAATATAACATTTTCATTACTTTACTTTGATAAATCCCTCAAGTCTAGAAAATGTTTATCTGTAGTTCTGTCTACAGGTTGATGGCTGATGATGGTGACTTGTATATTTCAAGCCAAGACATTTTGTCTTAAACCTTCTTTTTTTATTTCTAACAATGTTGGAATAACCTTTAAGCTTTTTTTTTTTCTTTTTGCACATGCATGCTGACACAGCCTTTACTAACTCCATCATCTCTATATCTATAAAGTGCACACTTTATTTGTTCTTAACCCTCACAGTTTCTTTAAATGCAGGCTCAATGCATGTCAATGTCTTTTTTGTCCCAATTCTGACACTCCCTTTTTAGGTATCCTGGACAACAGGTTTTTCACCCCAAACCTATTTTATATGGTTTGACCATCTTATCTTGTAGTACTTACGAGACTTTACAGTATACAGATGGCATTTAGGATGTTTTTAAGGGTTGTAAACGAAATTACCCTAAATGGAGTGTAATATCCAAGTCAGTTGTGGGCCAAAACTGACCTGAACAATATGTCAGTCTTCAAAATATGTACCAGCTGTACAAAAATGTGATATTTGGAAACTTTGTTTTTCTTGTTGTAAAGTTAGTGCACTTTAGTAAAAGCCTGTCCATTTCTGAGCCAAAAAGATGACATTTAGAATGTCATCACAAACAAACTATGTTAAATGGAGAGCAAAATCCACTAAAGTATATGGTGGGTCAAAACTTACCAGAAGGAGATGGCTGTGCAAAAATATGACATTTCCAGTTTTTTTGCTTGTTGTACAATTAGGGTGTTTCACTAAAAACCTTCACATTTCTGAGCATGAAGGTTAACATTTATGATGTTTTCATATGTTGTGAACGAACTACTCTAAACGAAGTGGAAAATCTATTAAAGTCAATGGTAGTTGAAAAAAACAAATTGTTATTAAGGAAAAATGTAGGACAAGTTACAAATATTTATTCTGAACCAATTAAATTTAATGTGCTTTTAATGATTTCAAGCACAAAACTTTGTCAAATTTGACCAGCAGACATTGTAGAGTTTAATGGGTAGCATTGTTTTTCAAGCTACAGACTTGAAATTTGGCAAACCGGTACTTTTCAAGTTTCTGACATGTAACTATTGGCCTTGCTTCATGGGGTGACTGGGGGGATTCAGAGTTGGAGTGAGAGTAAGAAATAATACAGTTTGCAATGTAATGTTTTGCTTGACATTCAGAAAAGAAATCTGGGCTTGATTTCCACCCATTACATTTAACTTTTCTTTTCTCATTTTTTTTGTCAATGCCCCAAGCCATTGCAGGTGGTGTAATGTTGTCTCTGGAGTTATTTATTGCAATTTGGTGCTCTGTTGCACCAGAAAGAAAATCTAGAATATTGTATATAAATAAGCTATCCAATACTAACAATGCTAAATGCAACAAGTTTCGTACAATATAATTTGTAAATTAGTTTTTGCCTTTCTGCATCTACTAAAGGAGCACATCGTCTGTCTTCCATTCTCTATTTCCAGTATTCAAAATTCTGTTGCTAGTGTTTCTACACCATCGTGTTTTTGCTCTCAGCATCAGTCTTACACCTTACTTCTTTGTCCTGTGACATTGAACCCAGACACAGACAGACACGGATGCCAAATGTCCCAAAACACACACGTTTAATTCCTTCTCTGCACAACACAATGAACACAGTGCACAAATCACCATCAATAAAGCTCTCAGTCCCTTCTCTTTCTCTTTTCTGTCCTTTTCTCCACTTCTTTCCTCACAAGCTCTGTCTTCTTCCTTCCAACTCCGGCTCCCTGAGTGGAGTGAGGCAGCCTCCTTTATACTGCACCTGGGTGTGGTGGAAGTGCTGCAGGTCAAGGCTCCGGAGCTGTCCAGGCACCCCCTGGTTTACATCGGGGCCACGGACCCCCACAGGGGTTGAGCTTCTAAGCTCCAGTTTTATGGCCCCGATGTAAACTAGGGGGGCTGCCCTCTCGTGTCCCAGGGGAGGTACTGCTAGTGATATGTCCACTCCCCTGGTGTTCTCCTCAAAAGGGTGTCCCGACCGGGCAAGATCCACAGCCTTCCATCACAGTCCACTACCACCCAGCTCTTCACGGCACCCTTCTGAAGTTACCCTATGATAATACTAATAAAATATGTTAATGATATAAACAGTGATGACAAAGTTACAATTCTTATTTTATTACAAAATTGTAAGTATTAAAAAAATTAACATATAATAGTTATATTTTTAAAACTGTTAAAAAAACTTGAGAAATTGTTAGACTGAAGAAGATTCCCTGTATGACATAATGTCTTCATAATATTTTGGATATGGCCCTTTTATAAAAATTAGCTAATAAGGAGTAAGCCTGCAGAAAGTAGGTATACCTACATGAGTTCACAGGTGGATAAAGAAACCAAGCAGCCTAATTATTTTGCAGAATGAACACATGAAACATAGTGTAGTAAACATAGTGTTTACTTCTAAAAATAAATAGTATTGCATTGCCACCACAGTTCCTGGAAGCAGCTTTGTTCTAAACAAATTTCTAAAGTCTAGTTTCGTGTTGTTTAATCCATTTAACGTTATATTCAAAGTGGCATAAAGCTAATGCGCCTTATGCAGCTAAAGAGTTGATTTTGATTAAACGGCTTTTCTGACTTCAATTTCTTGTTAAAATGTCTTTTCAGTCAATTCATAGTGTACTGTTTATAAGTGCTGCCTGAGTATGTATGGTTTTAAGCATTCTGCAGTAAAGCTTTTAGACAACCAATCTTTTAACATCATACCACTGCACTAGTTAATCCAAGAGAAAGGTGTACATCATTCGATTCTCTTGTTTTCTTATATACTGTAAGCGTTTTTTTGTTTCTGCAGACTCATTGATTACTCTCCAAAACTTTATTATATTTTCCTTTTCCTTACAATTAGTAGTTTGCATTTGTGGATTGTTTTTCACTTTTTAAAAATTGTTTTTCTTCATATACATTTTAATAAGAGTATAATGTCAGTCATCAGTCAGTTATTTTCCAACCCGCTATATCCTAACTACAGGGTCATGGGGGTCTGCTGGAGCCAATCTCAGCCAGCACATGGCGCAAGGCAGGAACCAATCCAGGGCAGGGCGCCAGCTCACCGCAGGACACGCACACACACACACACAACAAGCACACACTAGGTACAATTTAGGATCACCAATGCACCTAACCTGCATGTCTTTGGACTGTGGGAGGAAACCAGAGCACCCGGAGGAAACCCACGCAGACACGGGGAGAACATGCAAACTCCATGCAGGGAGGATCCAAGAAACAAACCAAGGCAGCAGCAATACAACTGCGCCACCGTGAAGCAATACATTTTCTGCCCTACCTTATACAATATGCGCCAGTACTTTATACATCACTGTCTTTCATACATTTTGCGGCTTAATCTTAGAATTGTACCGAATTCAGGGCCCTATATTTTAAAAAAATGTTTATGTTGTATAGGGCATTACAGTAGTGAAGGACAAACTGACATTACCCATTTTAACACACAAGTCTTTTGCTTACTGTTAAGAGGCAGCTGCCAGACCCTCTTAACTTCAGCTAAAGAGTCTGTTCTCTTCACAGGGCCCCATCTTTAGACTTAAGTGTCTGGGTTTCATCTGATGAAACTGATCGATCACATACAAATGGCATCCAGAGATTCCTCCATGGTTCACATTTTAAACAGTGTTTAATGAGCCATTACTCAACCACTGGAAACCTTGATGGACGAAACTTTGCAGCAGTTGTCAACCAAAAAGTTGGGCTTTTTTTGCACCAGACAAACCAATGGCAAAACAACCACTCCATTCTTTGTGAAGTAGCTCATTGTAAGCACTTGATCTGTGATCTCAGCCTGGCCTAACTTCTGCTACATAGCAGAACCCCATATTGCCTACGGTGTGATCATAACAAAGGCTGTAGTGATGCCACTTGCCCCATAGGGTAACCTGTACTGGACCATCTGTAACGGAGTTGCATGCCACACAAAGTAAAAATCTTGCAAAATTTGAAGTATGGTGCACATGCAAAAAAAAATTTTAGACAAAGTGTTATATATATAGATATGGGAACAACACTCATATCAATGACAAAACAATTACATTAACAATCATGTTACGTTATTTTTTAAATTTTTCCTTTTCTTTTTCATACCTTCTTTAACACACTACTTCTCCGCTGCGAAGTGCGGGTATTCTGCTATACATATATATATATGACAGCAACACTCATCACTCACAACAGTGACAAAACAATTACATTGACAATCATGTTACGTTATTTTCAAAATGTTTCCTTTTCTTTTTCATTACTTCATTAACACACTACTTCTCCGCTGCGAAGCGCGGGTATTTTACTAGTTGACTATAAACTTGGTAGTTACGGTGAAGCCAGCTAATGTGTTCTGGTTTATTGGTATTACTGTAACTGAAAGTAATAACCTGTGTGAAAAATAAGTGTTATAAGGTTCTCTTCCTAATAGTCAGTAGGAAAGTTCAGAACAGCATCTTACACACTCACACACATGCAGTGGAGCTGTGTGTAGAGGGGGAAACCAATGTAGAATAGCTGTGAAAAAACTGATGCTGCCATTGCAGTGCAGATCTTAGTTTCTAGCGGTTTCCATAAGTTAAACACTGAGTAGGTTTGAGAAGGCAGAAAAAGATGATAGTCATTTATAGGACCAAGATTTAGGAGCTTTTCTACCTTTGAAATATGTCCTTAATTTTCTATTTAGATTTTTTACAGGAACTTTTGTTTCTTCCCACATGCTAAACACATGTATGTTACTTTCATTAACAAATGTTATGATTTCCATTTGTCTTTAACTTTTACTTATCACGTGTGCCGTGATTTTGTAGAGCAGTCATTTCCATGTTGCTAGGGACATGATGCAGTAGCAAGTGGCTGTGACATCTCAAGTTCATAAATATATAGAAGAGCACTTCCTATCTATTCGAGTTTGCAGAAAACTACCAAAAGAATAGTGTGTCTTTAGTTAGTTCCCCTGGTAAATAACTTATTGATTATGAATCCTTGCATGTTTTTCTCCCTCAAGTCTGTTCTTCTCATGTTATATTTAAAAGCTAGCTGTGCTACCCATCTAAGATGGGTTGAAATCTAAGCAATCAATGTAGCTGTCAGCCTTAACATTTGCAGTGCACCATCTATTGGGATGTGTTTTCCTTTGGGCATATGTATCCAGCAGGGGGTGCTAGCTCCCTTGATGGAATGAGTTCTTTTTTAATTATGGCGTGTTACATAACCTGAAACTATATAGATAATATAAAAAGGCGATACCCCTCCCTTAGTGATATCCCGGTAAGAAATCACATAGGAGAAATAACTTAGCTTTCTTTAATGACGGTTTACGCAGCATAACAGACGAAGGAAGCCATGACTAGACCTTTAGGGATTTGGGGACCAATGTATAGAGTCTGCCATTTTTGTCGCTGCGTTGGAATGATTTTTCGGATTGGATGACGGTATCTCCCATCCGTCCGTCGGCTTCCACGGTATGCCGGGCAATGTTCCAAGGCTTTATACCCTTTCTTCATGTGCAGGCCCCCACTTAGGTGAATAATACAATTCCAAACAAGGCAAAGAGAGGATACAATTGCATGCTGAGTTTGATATACAGAAATAGTGCACGTTGCCCATTTCACAGTTGTCCCTGTCTTGTCTTCTAATGCTTGACTAGCAGTTCAAAATGATGAGCCCCTGTACTAAATCTAGCTTTGTATTAGCTGTGGATGTAAGTAGAAAGAAAAGTAGATTTATAAAATATTTGTACAGAGCACAGTGACATATTAAACTTATGTTACAGCACGGTAATAAAATGCATTGTTTTTGTCATTATAACAGATGTCGTATCACAAACAGGTGTAGTAATAAAATACATTACTACAACTGTTTGCGATGTGCCACCTGTTTCAATAACAGAGACATAGGAACCAGATGGACATACAGATATACAGGGTGACTATCAGACAGAACTCAAGTATGGACAATTCCAAGTTAAAATAAGTTATATTTTATTAACTATACCTTCACAGGCTTTAATATGACTAACACTATATAACAAAGTCACCAGACATCTGTTCTCTCCTTCCCATTCCCCTTCCTGACTACAATGCCCTGAGAGTGGTGAGATGCCTCCTTTTATATTGAACCTGGGAGTATTTTGAGGGCCAAGACATTAATCTTCTCCGGGTCATACGGAAGCTGCATGGCACATGCAGGCTGTCTTTCCAAACTGACTTTGCTGGCACCCAAAGATCCCAACAGGGTCACCCCTCCAGACTCCAGTTCCCAGGTACCCTTGCAGGTGTCCAAGTGGGAACCCACCCAGAGGAATACTATCACCTTTCATGCCAGGGGACAAATTGCCCATAAGAACCCATTTCTCCCTGTCCTTCCATTATTCATCCTTTCTGATAAGAATTGAGTTGCACTTCTGTGGTCTTTTCTGTGGCTGGTTAATGAGTCATCCTCAACCCCTGTCAATATACCAGACCATGCTCTTTGGTATTTACTTGGTCCCACCCTCCACTGATCCTTATGGGACACAGCAGTCACTCTCGAGTTGGGCTGAGTCTGATGCACACATAGTGGATGAGACAAGACACAAAACTGACTTCTGTAAATGTAGAAGTTAGAATTAGACCAGCCATCAGGATGGGGACAGTTATTATAAGTACTGGGATACATGTTTCGGGGTGTTATACAAGAACCTGAAGCCTTTCCAAACAGCCCTAAAGGACACTGCCTCCAATAATGGCCAAGATTCTGATATTTAAAACATTTCCCATTCAATTTCATGCAGTTTCAAGCTCTCGCTTTAAAGCTTACTGGAAAGTCCAACACAACCTCTTTATATTAAGGCTTTGATTTCTTTTCGTTAATTTCTCCCTCCATTTGGTTATTGATTAGCAAGGCTAAGGAAGCTGGGAACTTCCGGCTAGGTGAGTTTTCCTGATCAGTTGTACCATATTTGGGTGAGCCTGGTGCTTTAGTCTGACATGCCGATTATTTTTGAGGCAACTTGATGCTCTATATGATATAAAGGAAAGCCTTTTTCAATTGACACTGTCATTGTAATGGATGGACATTGTGCCATCTGAGAATACTGCCTTTTGTCTAACCCAGCTACCTTTACGTTCCCTCAAATTTTCCATGGTCTTGTAGGAATCACAGCAAACTGGACGCTTGCATTAGTAGGCAAGCCTTTCTCACTCTGCATTCAATTCTTTATAGCTGACCTTGGCCCCTTTGTCAGAGTTTCAACTTCTCAGATTAGCGGTGCAGTCATCAGACGATTATTTTCAGTGCTCTTTTCAACTCCAGGAACCACATCTACTTGATCCTCTTCACATATATCTGGGACCCCTTTCCTTGGTATTCTGACTTAACCTGTCCTAAAAAATTAATGGATATGTCTTTCTTTGGTGGCTGGATAACCCTCTGTTGTCCTCTTACATTTCTTCTTCCATTATTTGATAGAATATTGATTTTCGGGGTCCTAATCATGACTTTTTGGCAATCACTCTTCTTTCTTAAAAAGACTTGTGGAAAAAAATGTAATAAGAGCAGCAGTGACAGAGACTGCATGAAGAATGAGAGGTTAAACAGGTTTTTGTGTCACTGATGTAAATTTAACATCTACAAAATTAGCATATTTTTTGTTACTATAAAATTAAAGATATGGCGTTATACATAAAAGGAATATATGCTTTACAGTTTACCTATGCAAAGTCAATGATTGTTGTCAGTTATAACATAATATAACATCTATAAACACAGCGGCTGTCCCAGCAACAGATGGTTCAAGGCTGGACCCAGCCCTAGACAGAGAGATGGTATACTGCAGGGCACATGGATGCAGGGCCGGTCTAGAATCACTCATTAAACTAACCTACATGTCTTTGGAAATGTGAGTTATAAAACTGGCATATCGTGAGAACAACACACACAGGTGTCCAAGGTCTTCTGAGACAGTAACTGGGTGTGTCATTCGAACCCAGGGCACTGGATCTACATGGCAGTAGCCCATTGCTGCTCTGTAACCAGGTAATAGTTTTAAAAATGAGTTTGAAATAATAAATGTCACTTATATATGATCCAATATCAAGTGTATTCTGTTTTGTCATCCTTGGTGGTTGTAAATACTTCAAAGGACACATTCATTTTTCATGTTTAAGCAGTGTCATTTACTTTTGAAAAGTTTTACAAAAATACTTTTAATATGGGGCTGTATGCTGAAAACATTGGTTTGAAAATTGTCTTACTTGCTATCTTTAAAAAATACTCTGCAGCTTTTAGCTTGTTTACTTAAAGCAGTAGGAAGGATTAGCAAATCATGCAAACATTAAAATCTTTCATCGATTATAAAACAAACACAATGCCATTAAACCACAGCTGCTACAAATGCAGTATTGAAAGATGCTAATATTAAGCATGTAAAGGAATAATTTGGAATGGTTTGTTTTTTGCAATGGCTTTATTTTTTATGACCAATTTATGCTTCACAATCTGTTCATATTATTAATGCAGAATTGTAGAATTAATGTACTGCTCAGAAATTCTACCTCTTCATACAAAACAAATACAGTAAAAAAAGTATATCAACCCAAATGTAACTGCACAATCAAGTGCTCTCTTTCTGCTAATGAGTGAATGATTACCAAAGGTTGGGCAGGATATCATACATGCACTTGCTGTTCTAGCTGTGTGACCATAGAACACGCTTATAAATTCTGAATTTTCATTTTTAAAGGAAATATTTTAGAAGAAATTAAGAAACTGTTAACACGAAAGTGAGCTTTTGACCTAGATAGATAGATAGAAAGATAGACAGATAGATAGATAGACCCTTATTTGTCTCAAGTGGGACAGTCATGGTTTTGCAGAAGCTCAATAAATATTACAACAAACAACAACATCCTCTGGCCAATATACTAAAGAATAATAAAAAAGAACACCATTTGTGACTTGGCTCTCTTTTCTCCTCTGCTTATACTATCCAGAGTAGAATGAAAATAACATTCAATATTCATACATTTCATGCAAAGCTGAATCACATACAAGTGGGTTGAGTTAATGGTAATAATTTATCCCAAATTAATAACAAAAACATGCAGCAACAATAGTTATTTATGACTAAGGATAAGGCCTACTGTCTAAGATATTAAAATTGTACTTGAGATAAATTAAGCAAGAAAAGACTGTAGAAAATCTAATTAATCATCAATGATCCAAAAGGAGAAAATGTGTTTACATGTCAGAAAGATTTTATTTGCCTATAGTATAGAAAAATCTACAGATTAAGCTTATTAGTATTATTATATTATTCACTACACCTGAAAAAACTAAGAGATTCATCCATTCCAAAGCATTTTGCTGCTGCTGTTTGAACCGTTCCCAAGACCATCATCTTAGCTCACATACAGTAGTAAGTTTTGCAGAGTTTCTTTGCAGCCGTTGTTGATTTTCGTAAAGCTTTCGACTCAGTTGATTGAGCTGCCCTGGGACATCCTGAGACTTTGCAGGATCACCTCAAAGTTGCTGGATATCATGGCCGGCCTGTACACTGATACTGTGACTGCTGTGCAAAGTGGATGAGGAACCTCTGTGTTTTTCCTAGTTGATTCTGGGGTTTGTCAGGGGTATGTTCTTGCTCCTACTCTGGGTGTTGGGCAAGCTTGTGAGGTCCAGCAGCCGGGGGGAATTTGTTGGTGAAAGATTCACTGATCTTGACTTTGCTGATGATGCTGTGATCTTCGCAATGTCAATGGAGGCTCTGATCGGGGCTGGGCTTGCAAGTGTCCTGGATAAAAAACAAGATCCAGGCTTTTAATGATTTCTTGGGCACAGCCATCAGCAGTGTGTCTGTCTGCAGAGAGGTGTTGACCTGGTTGAGAGGTTTACTTACCTCTACAGCAACATTCATGTCTCTGGTGACTCTTCCTATGAAGTCAGTAGACGCATTGGGAGAGCTTGGGAGGTCTTGGGGTCGCTGGAAAGTGGTGTATTGGTGCTCCTGATATCTGTGTAAATGGACGAAGGACTAAGTCTTTAGAGTCCTGGTGCTTCCTGTCTTGCTATATGGTTGCGAGACATGGATGCTGTCCAGTGACCTGAGATGAACACTGAACTCCTTTGGCACTGTGTCTCTTCGGAGAATCCTTGGGTACTGTTGGTTTTACTGGGTGGAATGAGCAGTTGCTCACAGAGTCCCGAATGAGGTACATTACCTGCATTGTGAGGGAGCATCAGTTACAGCACTATGGCTATGTGGCGCAATTTCCTGAGGGTGATCCGGTTTGTAGGATCCTTATTGTTGTGGACCCGAGCAGCTGGACAAGGCCAAGGGGATGCCCACATAATACTTGACTGCGGCAGATAGATGGTCATTTCTGGAGGGTGGGACTAGACCGCGTGCATACCTGAAGTGTTGCCAACCAGGATCCCGAGCTGTTTCGTCATGTGGTGGGTGTGGCAACACACTGTACCAGTGCATCCTCCCTGACCTGACCTGAGTATGTTTTGATTAGACAAACTTGGGCCTTTGCAGTAATCTACTTAATGTATTTTGGAAATATGATGAAATTCTTGTTGAAGATCAAAAAGACTTTATTTCTGTAACAAAAAGTAGTAAAATGTATGCTCTGACAGTAAAGCAAATAATGTGGAAGTCAACCAAATCAACAGGAGATTGAGGGGTTGTGATGTTAGGAATTTAGGAGTAGGTATAATAAAAAGTAGGGATGCCCCAATCAGGTTTTTATAAAGCCAATACTGATCGCCAATTTCATGTTTCTTGATTGGCTGATTCTGATACCAATTACTGTATAAATTTTTTTTTCTTTATCCTTTTAACCGTTTATCCCATAACCAGACACATAGAAGCCTTATGTTCTATATTAAAGTGTTACGTTTGGTATTTTTATAATTAAACTATGGACCACAAATGTTAACTGTTTACTTTAATTAAGAAAATTAAGTTCTGTAGGCTTATTGTTCAGTGACCATAAAAATACTAAAATAAATCAAATTTCCTTAAAATACATATTTTAAATAATAAAATATGTATCCTTAATGCATATCCTTTTTATAATTACAAGCTACCATATTGTTCATCTTTTTCTATAATGAATCTTTCTGAAACAAGGGTTAATTAAAAAAAGTAGTTTTCACCATTTCTCTAACAAAAACAATATATAGATATATTGTGAGGTTTTTGATACCCCAATAGTCCCCCTGCTGTGCTGTATGCCAAAACTCTTTCAACGCAGGCAGGGATTGCTTGGTTTGTTGGTTTGAAGCCATTTGCTTTTGATGTTCACCATTGGCACGGGTTTGTGCACATCATCACGTACATCCCTTCGTGTCTGGCCAAGCCCAGCTTAGATAGCTGGTTCATTCACCCTGCTGTGATCAAAGCCTGGATGTGAGGTTTTTGAGATCCTGAAAGTCCCCCAACTGTCCGGAGTCCTGAAATTCTGTCAATGCAGGCAGGGATTACTTGTCCATCGCCAAGGCAACCACTGATTTGCAGCTTGCAGTGTAACATGCCAGTAGACGGATGATTAACGTGGAGAACATTATAACTTCGCCACTAACCTGGCCTGTTACCGTAGACTCATCTTCTTCTGTAGGGTGCAAGTGATTCCCGTGTCAGTATATATATATATATTGTGACGGACGGCCGGGTCCCATGCCTGGCTGGGATGCCCCTTCAACACTGGATCCGGGGTAGCAGCAATGGGATGCACTCTACGTCCCCCGGAATGCTTGGTGGCAGCCCTCCTTGGTTACATCGGGGCCACAGGTGTGGGACTTCAGGACTCAGGCCTGTTGGGCTCCATGGCCACCACCCGGAGACGTTGTATAGCTTAACGAGCTCCTGTGGGCTGGAATGCAGCCACACCGAGAAGTACAGCCTAATTAGGCCAATTACCACCTGGAGCACTTCCGGGAGGGCTACAAAAAGAGCCTGCAGCCACTACTCAGGAGCCAGAATCGGGAGGAATAGGACGAGGTTGCCTGGGAGGAGTGGTGGTGCCAAGGTGGAGAGTTGTGTGTCTTATTTAACTGCTTTTGGGACTGTGGGTCACGGGGAAGATGTGTGCCCACAGGGGAAGAAAAATAAAAAGTCTGTGTGCTTTAACACGTGCCTCTGGGTCAGTCTGTGCCAGGTCGGGCACAATATAGCGCCTTTTCACTATATATATATATATATATATATATATATTCACACAATCAAATAATTAATCTTGGCAATTAAACACTGCTTAAATGTAAATATACATGTACTTATAGTCTCCTTACTATTAAATTCAAGCATTACTCTGGCTGTAAAAACAGTGCTAAAATTAAAAAAGATTCTTTGGGCTTTAAAAGTGGTAACAGTGTTAATGCCGAGCATTAATCGGGCAAACAGTATAGGAATGTCTTGTTCAAGCATCATGCCCGAGCATTACCCAGGCAACGATGTAGACAATTTCTTTTCCTAGCCTCAAAATGTCATCTCATAAGAAACACCTCTTATCAGCTGTGAAACTGAAACGGTCAGTGAATTCTGATGAATATGAAAGTGACGCTCGCATCATTCGCACATGTGCAGTGTGCTGTTCATATTATTATTATTATTATTCATCCTTATTATTATTATTTGTATCATTATTATACTTTATACATTTCTGACTTTGTACTTTAAGTATTTTGCATTGTTTTAATGTAAAGGACAAAATAAAAAAAGTCTGAAATCATTAAAGTACATATTCTTGACATTTGCCTAAAAGCACAGGATAACTTTTCCGATTTCATTTTCTCCATTTATTACTCCACTTCCTTTAACGTAAACACTAAGCTCTCTGATTTAACAAGCTTTACACTGCACTACACTGTAAAAAAGAAAAAAGAGATGCGTGCTGGCTCAACTACCATAATGCCTTGGAAAAGTAGGGGCTGAAAAGATTGGATTTTGTGATTGGCAAAATAGGCCGATTTAGATTGGCGACCAATTGATTAGAGCACCCCTAATAAAAAGTAGCCCATAAGTGGCCCCCTTAACCCCATAAACTTCATGAATAAAGTCAGTCAGTCATTTTCCAACCCGCAATATCCTAACACAGGGTCACGGGGGTCTGCTGGAGCCAATCCCAGCCAGCACAAGGCGCAAGGAAGGAATAAATCCCGGGCAGGACGCCAGCCCACTGCAGGGCACACACACACACCTACACCAAGCACACACTAGGTACAATTTAGGATTACCAATGCACCTAACCTGGATGTCTCTGGACTGTGGGAGGAAACCAGAGCACCCAGAGTAAACCCACACAGACATGGGGAGAACCTGCAAACTCCACGCAGGGAGGACAAAATTCCATTAACATAAAATAAAAAAATAAAATAAAGTACAAATAGATATATAATCATATAAATTAATTTTTTACTTAATATTTGAATTTACTATTAACCACAATTTAAAACATGATATCATGCATTTGGTGTTCAGACTTTTCAAACAAAAATACCAAAGCAGACAGAGCCTTCAGCCGTAGGGTCATCAAATGTTTTAAAGCCTTCCCCACTGATTCTAGCAGTTAAGTTAATGATTTAATATTCCATTCCCTTGGTAGAGCTCCCACTGTAGCTGTTCATGTTGCTTTCTGTAATTGTTTTAATTGGATAGTAACATAATAAAGTAATATTTTCTCTTTCTTGACAGTGTCCTGTCCCATTTTGATAAGTTAACTTACTCCTGATCCTGAAATGAGACCTTGGAGTGCATAAATCATTATCAATGATGGACCAAGAGCCAGATCTTCATTGTCCTCTGCCAGAATAGTCAATTCTTGCCAGTGACAAGATTGTTTACGGTTAGCCTGTTGTCCTAGTATAGATATTATGGAATCTGGGAATAGAATTTCACTTAATTTTAAGTACATTGAACTGAACTGAATGTCAAATCATTGTAGGGCACCCTTACCTAAATGACCACATAAACCTTACACCAAACTAGTTTGTCAAGACGTTTAGCAATCTTGTATTTTGTGGTTCTTTATTTGTCATAAAACAAAACTAATCTATTATAAAAAAAATCTTCTGATAAGATGTGATCTTTGGAAGAGAGATCTTTTGAACTGAGATCTTTTGAAGAGAGACAGATAGACACTTTCACGTCCCACAAGACGGACAAGTCACGTCATACTTACTACCTTTGGAAGCAAGTCCCGCAAAGCACATGCATAGCAGGTTAGAGATAATGGAAATAGTAGAATTCGAAAGTCTCAAAAAAATGAGAGCAAAGCTCACATTAACGCAAACAAATGGAAAATATTACTGGTGAAATAACAGAACAGCGAAAAGAGATCGAATAGTGTTTGAGGATATCTGGGGGAGAAGAAGGTGCTGTACAGGCTTTTAAACTATCGCAGCGCAGCACGAAATGCAGATCACGCGGCATGGCAAGAGCAGCAAGCCAGCAGCTGATCGAGCAAAGAGGAGGTTAAAAAAAAAAACTAATTGTTTCCCATTATATCACCGTTTAAGAGGGGTTTCGGTAGGGTGGCTGTGTCTCCTAGGGGTGTGTTCAGACCAACTTTTCACAACGCGTAGGACTGGCAGGGGGGAAGGGGTTGGCGAACAAAGCAAGCAGGGGGGAGAAGCCCCCTACTATAGTAGTAATAATAATAATACTTTATGAAGCAATGAGACACAAATTAGCAGCAGAGAGATTTAAACCCAATATCAGTTAATTCTAATAGCAAAGAAAATTGCAATAACAAATTTAAGCACTCCTAGGGCTGTGCCACACTAAATCTTGGTCTATGTTGTCTTGAATTTATATTTGCTGGCCCAAAAGAGGCGGAGCCAAGGGTGTAGTTAAGAACTTCCTTTACAAATTCCGGATTTCTAGACTGTTGAGAGAAAGGGACATGGGTGAGTAACGTGTTATACCAATATCCTTCCCCATTATGCCCTTCAAATCATTCTCTGAAAAGGTTGTGCTTAGGAGTTTACAAATAATAATCCTCCAACTAGAGTAGCAATTGACTCAGAGGCATGGCAAAAATAGAATTAAATGATCAACATAACAGTAATATTAGCTTTTGAATGAATTGCTAAACCTAATCCTAACCTATAAAAAGTATTCAATCCCTTGGATGTTTTCATATTTTTATTATATTGAACAAGAGTAGAACAACTAACATAAAAGTAACACTTGTCTGATTTGTTAACACTAGAATTACCAGAGCCTACGAAAAAACTCGTAGGTCCGTCCCACCTTAAATCGCTTCTTAAAACCGCTCTCACCTCTCCGCCAGCCTCCTTTGTCCTGTAAATGTGCCGATAAAAACAAACTGCAAGCTGCCGGCTATTCCATCCCCCCACCGACTCAAAACGTGCACGAACTTCTCCGAGCTCATGCCTCGATTATCTGGGAGTAAAGTGGAGTTTTAGAGTGGAAATAAATGATTGTTATTTGGAACACACGCATTTAATGCGTGTTCCGTTTCTACAGTAATCTGTGTAAACACAATGTTAAAACAGAAACTTTTTCATATTTTAGTAATAAATGTCACAAAATGTAGACATAAACTATAAAATGTGTGAAGCCTGACAGCCAAAGAGCAAATACACTTTCATAAAAGGTTCAAGAATTTTTACAACAGCTCACATGGTGTACTGGTAAGATTTCGTCACTTAGAACACAGCAGACTTGCTGTACCTCAAGAGATTCGAGTTCGAATCTCTGCTAGGGAGAAACTTTATTTATTTTTAACCTTCGCCGTTCTGCCTGCCTGAGCTCCCTGTCTATCTATATAGTAATAACAGTAATTTTATTATTATATAGGAGCTTCCCTGTCTGCCTATCATATAGTGCCTTTCCTTCCTACCTATCTATATATCTATCCCC
Source organism: Polypterus bichir lapradei (assembly GCA_026402145.1). Classification (NCBI taxonomy): domain Eukaryota; kingdom Metazoa; phylum Chordata; class Cladistia; order Polypteriformes; family Polypteridae; genus Polypterus; species Polypterus bichir. The sequence continues at coordinate 48,161,982 of JANRMT010062813.1, read as the reverse complement.
TTAGCTGTTTTTTATATATCTATTATACAATGCCTTCCCTGTTTATTTATATATCTAGTGCCTTCTCTGCCTGTCTGTCTGTCTGATTGCATATAGCGCTGAACTTACTGCTCTGTACTGTTCTGTCTTCTGCATGTCCTGGAGTACAAAAGAAACAGCACCATACAGCAACATGTGCGAACTGGCAAGATCGGGGAAAAAAACACGCGGTCACTGATTACAAACCGCAAGATGAATGAAAGAGACAATATATGTAAAAACATCATCGCACTAATGCAATATTATTTGAAAACAAACAGCATCAGATCGGGTTTGAAAATGCGCCCGATCTGACGCTGTTCGTTTTCAAATAATATTGCATGTACTGTGCGTTGAAAGTGCTGCACTGAATAAGCAGACTCCTTCTGTAACAGCGTCAGCGTGTATTCAAACCCGATCTGACGCTCTTCTTTTTCAAATAATATTGCATGTATTGAACTATTTTAGAATAAAAACATACATTTGATTTAAGTCAGTCTGTAAGAGCCAGTGTAAATGCATGATAATTCTAAAGGTTAGCTTTTTTTTTTAATTCAGTTCCATTCTCTCAGTCGCGTCTACGATCCCCCCCCCCCCCATCTGACACTGCTTTTTTTCACATAAAGACGAGCTATAACTCAAATGTGATTTATTTGAAGACGCGCTATAGCTCGAATGTGATTTATTTGGAGATGCGCTATACTCGAATGTTATTTTATTTATTTGGAGACGCGCTATACTCGAATGTTATTTGTATAGGGAAGAAAGTACAATGTCAGGTGCTCATTCAGTGTAATAGGAACCATAGCACAGAGAGATGTGTACACTGCAACAAGTACACATGTCGTGAATGTTGGAAGGGTGTGAGGGAATTGTTAATATTTGAATGTGATGATTTTATATAGCACGGATCGGAAATCAGCAGTTCTTAGAATTGCACCACGCAAGCTGTCGTATCAACCGTCTACTGTTACTTGCTTTATTTTTTCTTCACGTATAGTCTAGAATAAAAGTGCACTTGTTTTGTTCTTCTTGTACACCAACATATGTTCCTGTGTTTGAGCGACACGGGCATGCTCAAAAAAATAGACGTGTAATGCCACGAAAAGTGCACGCAGGCACTTCAGTTCACAAGCATTGGTACGAGAATGCAGTCACAAATACGCTGCAGAGCTATAGTGCATCTTTATGTGAAAACAGCATTCTCAAAATGGGGGGGTGGTGTAGGGAAGGATCCTGAACATGACAGAGAGAAAGAAAAGTGAATAAAAAAAAATAACCTTTACAAGTATCATAGATTACACCGCCTGTTACACACTGAAATCAAATGTATGTTTTTATTATAAAATAGTAAGAATAACAGCAGTTTACGTCTCAAAACTGAATCTCACGGGATCGAACTCACGACCTTCTGAATACTAGTCAGCGGCTGATACCACTAAGCTACCGTGTCAGTTGAGATACATATGTGTCAATGTGGCATGCTAAGGTGGCTTTTTTCTGCAGTTATATTTTTGAATAAAAGCATACTTGTTCTGTTATATTTGTACCTTTTGTAAATGTGTTTGATATTTGGACTTCAGGCTTCATACATTATATAGTTTATGCTTACATTTTGTCATTTACTACTACAATATGAAAAACATTTCTGTTTTAAAAATGTGTTTACACGGATTACTGTAGAAACAGAACACACGTGAAATGCGTGTATTCCAAATAATGATCTATTATTTCCACTCTAAAACTCCACTTCACTCCCAGATAATCAAGGCATGAGATGGGAGAAGTTTGTGCACGTTCTAAGTCGTTGGGGGGATGGAATAGCCGGCTACTTGCAGCTTTTCTTTTATCAGCACATTTAGATTAACAAAAGACAATGGCGGAGAGGTGAGAACGGTTTTAAGAAGCGATTTAAGGTGGGACGGACCTACGAGTTTTTTCGTAGGCTCTGGTAATTCTAGTGTTAAATTTAAGATACAAAGCTGGGCAAAATTCATGTACATGTACATGTAAAAAATCTGTGCAGGTACCTTTAAAAATAATAAAGTGAAAAGCTTCTAAATTAAAAAAATACTATAAAGAATGGTAAACTGCAAAAGCTAACTCAGATCAATATTTGGTGTAACCTTCTTTTTCCTTTAAAACTTCATCAGTTCTCTTAGGTACATGGTGCAGTTTTATAAAAAAATCATCTGTTATTTTGTTAAAACCATCTCAGACAACTTACCCCGCTCCTTCTGCAGACTTCCCCTGTCTAACTTGCTTCTGTTTCTCAATGTTATTCCAAACAGCTTTGATGATGTTGCAATCACGGCACTGTGAAGGCTATGCCATCTGTTGCAGAACTTCTTGTTCTATTTTTGTTGAAGAAAGCATTTTATGACATTGGTTGTGTGTTTCTGATCATTGCCCTGCTGCAGTTGGGACCAATTTGATGCCTTCCTGAAGGTGTTGTATGATGCTTGCACGTCCCTGCATTGAGGATTCCACTAATTCTGAGCAGGTCACCAACTCCGTCTGTATAGAAGATGTGCCAAACATTTGCTGACACACATTCATATAGCTCTTTCTAGGTCTTCTGTTGACAGCTGCATTTTTGACCCATTACTCATCACTCTAGGGCAGTTTATTCAATTGTTCCATTACTTAATATGCTGCTTTCCTTAACGCTCTACAAACAATTCTCTGTAATATTTCATTTTTTAGAAAAAGTGTGTATGTTACTCAGACCTTACAGAAGACAGTGGGTGGAAGGCGGGGACTGGAAGAACCACAGAAAAGGAGCCGTGTTCTACTTTTGACTTTGTGTCTTTACGGTATTTTTCACATGAGTTCATGTAAAAAAAGAGAAGAATATGATAAACGTAAAGCGGAATTAATTGTAATAAGTTACTGTTGGCTATTGGTGGTCCTCCATATCTTTGACATTGACAAAGTAGCTCTCAGTCCAAAAGACTTTAAGAACCACTGACCTAGACCAGATGGCTGCACTACCACTCCTGTGCAATTTATAATATCATGAGTACATGCTAGATAATACAATACATAACTGAATCTTTGTCTTCCTGAATCATAAGCCTCCCAAAACCTCTCATGTCACTTTCCATGGGCAGTTCTTACAGCTTAACAATGCAGCAGTGTCACTAAACATTAAATGCTTTTAGGTATGAAATAAGCCTTAAACATAACTGGAATCCAGTTTAATAACTTAAAAACATAAGTAATATGGTTATACTTCCAAGTTTGAGTAATGGACCTTGTAGCCGCATTGAGAATTAACTGAAAGCTAAAAATAAATACATTTCAGTGTATGCTGCATGATAAATTTTCAGAATTTTCAACTAGTTTTGGATATTACAGTATAGGAATTATTTGGGATAAGAGACAGACTGGCATCAAACATGGGTTGCATACATATTTAGTAAAATTAATTGTTAAGCCTCAAAGGCACCTTATTGCGCTCCTTCTAAATAATATCTTTTGTTTGATCTGTATTTAAAGACAAGTATGAACATATATTTTATTCAATCTTTTTAACATGATGACACAATTAATTAATGAAACAACAGGAAAAGTGTCATTTGGTTCAAAGAAAATATACATCAAAAGTCATTTCAGCAATTTTCGGCTTCATAAGACTTGCTTGTTCCATATTTGCAGCTTGTTTGTTATAATGTTTGCTGTTATAATGGTGATGCCATTTTGTGACTCACCTACATGGCCATTGGCATGCTACATACAGTATGGTTACTATGATCATTGCAGATCAGGTGAAATGGAGGTCAGTGACATATTGTACCATTACTTGGTTATTGTGACCACTGCCTATTTAAATAACTAGATGTCTACTTTCTCCTATCTGATTCTGTCCACCTCCTGTTTTATTCTTTTAAACGTTTTTCTCTTTCTGTAGTTACACTGTTTCTCTTTAGGTGTCCATTTAAGTTATTGTAACATCATCCAAAGTCTACGCTCCTGCTTTAGCACTACAGTCCAAAACTGTGTCTGCAAAAGTGCTGCAACTGAACTGATTCCATGTACAAATTTACCTCTACTCACACTTGTGAACAAGGTCTCCATGTACTTGAACTCCTCCATTTTGGGTCAGCTGTTTGCCCCTTAACTTCAGGGAGCATGCCACTCTCTTCTTCTGATTTGGAGATGCATTTGAATGTGATGCAGTTGGGATGAGATCAAATGAAGAGGACATTATCCACAAACAACAGGGATGCAACATGATGATCATGTACATGAAAATCACTTACTTAACAGCAAGGTACTTTTTAAAATTCTTAACTAGTACCTGCACTTTATTGCCAGTTGGTAAGGTGTTGTTAATTTACAATAACAGCCATATCAACCTATCCCACTGTGGTAAATGACATTGCAATATGTCGACAACTGAGGGTACCATGATCACATACACTTAGTTCTCTTTGAGTAGCATTACCTGAAAGATCTCACCAACTTTGTTATAATCATTTCCAAGTAAGAAGGCAAATAAATAAACAAGATTGAGTTTTGCACCTTTTGGCTTGATAATTCACTAACTAAAATAGCATGCCTGATTATAAATTACAATTCACATTTTTTAAACTTTGTAAACATGTTTCCCAGTCTTGCTTTGGATTACAGTATGTGTTTGTAAGATGTGCATTGCTGTATGGAGCCCCTTTCTCTTGAGCAATTTACATTGTGTATAATCATTTGCTGAATGACTTTTTTCCTTACAAATAGTGCTGTACAAGCTGCTTTCAGCAAGACACTTACAATAAAGTCTTTCATCTGTAAGCTTACTTTAACACCAAAGAACACTTTGAATTATTTTCTGCGTACACAGTTATTGTGAAAAAATATGAACAAAGTAATAAAATGGTGATTTATTTGTAAATGTCAAATGTACCACTTTTTAAAGTAAGTATATTTGATGCTGGTGAGTATTCAATGACATTCTTAATGTCTATCGTTGTATATTAAATTTCAGGAATGATTAGGAATTAGTGTCAGCCTTCCTTTTCTGCATTATCTGAACTGAGTTATTCTTGATTTACAGAGTTGTGTGGTGCTGAAGCCAATGTAATATGCATTGCACACACAAGAAGAAACAAACTTAGATGAAACAGCAGTCCACCATATGTCTCAAACATATGTTCACTAAGATTCCGACCGATTCAGAGTTAATAATAAAACCAAAAATATTGGAAGAAGCCAGAATACCATGGGAATGTGGGTTTCTACAAAACACAATGACTGTCACAGCCTGGTTAATACATATTAGTAGCCCTGTCAGAGGAAATAGAGATGAAAATGTTCAGAGTTAAATAGATAACACGTTTCCATTCATCCATGTTGCTAACCACTTCTCCAGTTCATGGTCATGGAGAATCGTGAATTTTGCTGGTGATTTTATTTCCATGACATTCATTTAATCATTATTGTTGCATGTTCATCAGACATTGCTGTAACAATTTCACTGTACTTCATACATGTGACAAAAAACTTGAACCTGAACATGCTAAAGCCTCTTTTTTGTGTCTCATTCTAGAACCTCATTCTAGACTGTAAACAACAATCATTTTTTATAGATGTTGTAAGTTAGAGTTGCACAATGTATGAAAATCAATAAATAATATAGCTCACTAATCCTTCACAAAATATTTTATGGACATATTTTTATTTATGAACATGAAGAAAAATGTCGAAATATTACTAAACATACTGAGAAATAGGCATTATGACCAATGTTAATAATTTTTAAAACATATTACAAGCAAAAAATATAAATAATTCTAAAATTACATCAAATATGATAAGGTATGACTGCTACAGTTTGACCTCTGAGCTGCTACAAGTCAACAATGCTCTCTCTGTTTTACTACTTTACCTCTCACGTCTGATAATGCATTCTCCCAGCATTGTCAACCTTATTATCCTCTATATATGCAGTAACACAATACAACTTTCTTCTCATGTATTTAAACGCTGGGACTGATAATCTAAAAATAAAATGAAATGGGAAGACTTAGACCTTTAAAAACAGGGAGTACTGTCCAGAATTATACACAAAATACTCCATATTTATACTACACAGTACTCTATAAAATATTTTTTGGAAATGTACAGTTTATTATATGAAAAGCTTAATTGCTTCTACTGTAGGATAAACATCAGTAATACTTTATATTCTATGAGAGTTATGAAGTGAATCAAACATGAACGTAAAGCACATTATAGCGTTACTGTGGCAATATGATAACACAAAATATCACTGGCTCAACTGCAAGGATAAATGTTTAAAAAAAGAAACATTTCATTCAAAGTGATCAGTATTGAAAGGCAATTTGTTTTTTTTTTTCATGATACTTGAGGAAGGCAAATGTATTTTATCTGATTGAATTCTAACAGAAGTGTATTAGATTGATTTAAAAATGAATGCTAGTAAGCATAATTTTTAACACAGTATTGATTAATTTTCTTTGATCTCAATTTGCCTTCTCAATAACTGCTGTGAATTGCTATCAATGAATATGGCACCCACTTATTCTAAAAGAAAGGTCTCCTAGAAAATAAAATTGGTATAACTGCTGCTCTTAGGGGAACGAAAAGAACATTGTTAAGTGCAATTTTTTAAGTCTCACAGATTGCTCCATCTCTTTATTCTGACCACAATAGGCACACCAGGAGACCACTAAAAGGGGGATTGAGAACTTGAGATGTCTTGTGGACTGCCTGTTCCTTGTTGAAAGGAGACTCAGAAAGTTGGGACACCAGGACTGACTCAAGAACATTAATCAAATACCAAAAGAATCCACATGACTGAAAACAATCCAAGAGAGGACCACCATGTTCATTTAGGCCACTTGCAGGAGATATAAAAAAAACAAAGAAAACACAGGTCACTAACTCATCTATTTTACTGATGAATAAACACCTAGAAGGAATGGGAATTTGTTAGCTTATCAGGGGTTTAAAATAGTAATACGTTTGCTTTGGTAAAAATAAACGTACTCATGTCCACCTTCCATTTTAAAGAGCTTATGGTTTACAAGGTCAAATGTCCTACTGTGGCAACATTGGCGGGACAAAATGAAGCAACCCTAAAGAGCCATCAGTCCATATTAGGGCTCACCCATGTATGCCTATTTTTAATTTGTTTTTCTTTTCTTGAAATTCTTTTCTTTGACATCTTGTAAAGCACTTTGAGCTACACTCTTTGTATGAAGATGTGCTATAGAAGTAAATGTTGTTGATCCACTGCTCTTGTACATCAGGCCAATTTAGAATAGATAGTCAATCTAACATGCTTGGAATGGGATATCGAAGGAAGCTAAAGTATTAGAAGAATACCCAAAGTGCAGATCTGAAAAAAAATTACATAGATAGTAACCCACATTCTTTCAGCAATTCTAAATACTATTTAACCATGCCACCAGAACTGAACGCATAATTCTAATTCACAGTGTACAATTATTTCAATTCGTCGCTTTAATTGAAAATGTTTTGAAGATTTCTTTTAAAATGTTTCTATAGAAATATATGTTTCTGTCTTGGAGAAAGTTGTGCTAAAAAAGAGTTAAACACTTTGTGAAATGGGAAGGTTATTGGAATGACCCTTTTTTAGTGGCTAAAGCTGTGCGGTAGAAAATGTGGAGTCTAGTAAGTAATCCAAGAGCACTAGGTGAATGTAATGTGTTTATCTTTCATCACTTTGTGCATTCAGAATTAGAAAGACAGGACACTGTCAAGAGTGTTTCTGCTGCTATCTATTAAATTGTACATATCTTCAAAATATTGTTAAATGAACACTTATTGTAAGTCTGCATCTATCTCATAGCAACAATAAATAAAACAAAAGGTTGCAAGCTTCAAGGGGAAATGTCAGACAGCGGCACTGCATTCCCCATACCACCCTCCAGCCTCAGGCTGATTTTTATTTTCGATGAGTGTTAATTATGCTATCTTTATGGTATCATTCCTTTATCTATCCTTTTTCGAAACTGCCTTTCTCAATTTACAGTTGTGAGAAGCCAGGAGTCAATGTCAGCAGCAGTGATCACAAGGCAAGAAGAGGAAGAGTAAAGGATCGCTGTCAATTATATGCAGCCTTCACAGAATGTGGAGGTATTTAAAGACATTGGCACATCTCTAGACGGTGGGATTGTTGGGAATTGTTATGTAAAAGGTGCTCTTTGTATGTATGTGACTGTAAATCAGAAAATGGATTATTTCTATGTTTTTTTTTTTCTTTTCTTTTAGATTATTTGCAAGGTCACTTTCCCATCATGGAAATTTTAAAGCAACAGCTTATTTTTCATTGTAACCTAGCAATTTTCAGCATCAAAATACTTTGCAAAGCAAAGAAGACGAATTTTGTTATATGGTGTTGACCTCTAGGCAGCAAGCTATACATTTTCTTTGTTTATTTCTTTAATGTTCACTCTTCAATTTTATTTGAAACAGACGAGTACAGTACACATGCAGTATTTCTCAGGAAATTAAATACTGTACTTATACATTTTTTGTAGAACATTTTCAGATTCTTTTAAGAATATACACATATATAAAACATATACAAATAAAAGTTTGTATATATATATATATATATATATATATATATATATATATATATTTATATATATAGAGAGAGAGAGTGAGTCAAAATTGTTATTTTGTCAAAATGGCCGCCGAGACATCACTTCCGGTGCATGTCATGACGAAATTTCCGACACTCCTTGATGACATCAGTTGGCTCTTATGTCAGCACCTGTTTTGAAATCTCCTGATTTTTCTTTTCCTTTCTTACTCCAGACCGATGCATCGGACACAGGATTAGATGGCGTGCTGAACACCCCGTCATGTACCTCATCTGGAAACTGCTGGACTCGGAGACCAGGTATGCCACGGTGGAGCGAGAAGCCTTGCCGATCAAGTGGGCTATCACGCAGTTAAGGTACTACCTACTGGGGCGGGAGTTTACTCTAGTGGCGGATCATGCTGCTCTGCAGTGGATTTCCGTTCACCGCGAGTCAAAACCCATCACTAGATGGTTTTTAGACCTTCAACCTTATTGTTTTAGTGTCATTTTATGTAGAGGTTCCTTGCAAGCCAACACGGATGTTCTCTTCAGTGTTCATGACCTCTAGGTGCAGGCCGTCTGATCCGACAGGTCTGGGCAGAGGGGGGGTGTCATGTCACACACGTGCTATTAGGAGGCAGTCAAAAAGCCTAAAGGTGAGTGAAGCGAGACAAGGGGTTATCATTCGGTACTAACCTGACTCGTTCTTCTCAGCAGGAAATCTGAAGAAAAATAAAGAACGTATTTCCGGGTTCCAAAATGGCTGCCTCGACCTCACTTCCGGCGCACATCACATCGAAACTTCTGACACTCCCTGATGACATCACTTCCGGTCTTCTGTTGATGGCGTCGCTTCCGTCCCACAGCATCAACGTCATATCCCACCAACCATTTCCTGTCCCCATTTTGTTTTCTGTATATAAATGGCATCTTGTCATGTACCATTTATCAACTGCTATATACACTTGCTTTTGATCAACCCAGAACATCTTTTTTTGTGTTTTTTTTCCTTATCCTATGGACAATATATGGGGATGGTCCCCAAAACTTTGTTTTTGTGACACCTCTTTTCATTTCTAGAAGATGGTTCATCACTATATATATATATATATAGAGAGAGAGAGAGTGCAGGTACTGCACTATTTATGCTCGTAATATTTGGATAAGGTGCTGAAATAAGTATATCCTATTTTTGAGTAATTTTTGAGAAATTTTGACTTTGGAAGCTAATGAAAATACTTATTCTGATCAACTTAGTAATATAGATGTTACAGCTTTTCATACCATGAACCAGGTGTTGACTGCCCAACTAATTTCCTGCCTGTGATACAGAATGAGGCAGTGAATTTGTAGTATGGGACCAGGGACCTCATGTATAAATGGTGCATACACACAAAAATATTTTGTACTCCCGTTTCCACGGTCCAATCGCGATGTATAAACTAAACTTGGCTTAAAGCCACGGACATTTTCACGCTATCTTAATTTGGTTCTCCGCTCGGTTTTGCAAACTGGCGGCCCCCAGTGTCAAAGCTGTGCTTTTGTTCCAGTGTGGTTTCCCTGTCTTTTTTAGATCCACATCCCTGACGCGGTTTTATCATATACATTGAAATTAACTGCATAGTGTTTATTAGTTTAAGGCATCTGATTGCAATTAACCTGTAACAATATAATGGTCTACGGAATGGCCAAACTATTCCAAATGCCATAGCTGCTTTAGCGTTGTTCCTCTCAATGCATCACTCAGACTATTTATCCCACTGTATCTGAGTGTGCAATCTGATCAGAAAGAGAATTATTCGTATACAGCATCAAGCACACGCTGCCTCAGCCATGCTGTCTATTTGAACTGCTCTCAAACGGCAAACGCTTCAGAGCCTTCCCTGTACGCATCTCGCCGTTCAGAAACAGTTTCATCCCAAGAATTATAAACACACTCAATCAGTCCATTAAGTGCTCCTTGTAGAACTGTTTGTACTTACAAGTACAATTACCTCACTGTAAACTTGCGATACAGTTATAATATTGCACAACCTGAGCCACTTTATAAAGCGCATATTTACATATGATGACAATATCACTTTAAAGACAAAATGCAGCAAAATATGTTTATTACATTATACAGATAAAATGTTAATATAATTTAAATAATCTATATAGTTAATAATTAAACATGTGAGGACACGGTGTTGCAACGCTAGCAAGAAGCTGGCGGTTCAGGGATGGTTTCTGCCTCGCGCTGTATTCCTGCGCGACACTGGAAGAATAGATGGATAGAATAATTAAACATGTACTACGATGATATTTCAATGTTCCTTAAAAGTTTTGAAACATTGGAGTTCTAAGCTTACAGATGTCTTAACGTCTATTACTGAGCTGATTGTGTGGCGATTGGGTACTTGGAGAAAGAAAAGGAAGGTCAGGAATTGGAGGTTAGTACGTTTAAGAGAGACAGTACTGCTGCAATAAATTATTTCATCGAAGGTCGCGCACGGCACAGCTAGCATCTTGCGAGAGGCAGGAACAATCTCTGGACGGGATGCCAGCTCGTCACTATCACAGCGCCACCGTGTTCCCATGTTTAATACATGCTTTAATTGATATGATATGAATACTGAAATGATATCAAGTATACATCTAAGCATTAAATTATTCAGAGAACTGTAAAATCATGAATGTAATAGATTCTGTGTCCTGTTGGAGGAAGAAGCACATAGTGATTCACACACACAAAGCACACAGAAGAACACATACAAAACAAAGCATTTAACGTGCTAATTTTGTTATGATGGGATTTGAGAAACTGGTAAATTAAATAATTTTAAGATTACGTTTATGATGTTCTACTTTAATGACTAATCTACATGATTAAAGTGGAAATTTTGAGACTAAAGTTCTGCGCTTTTTTTTTTCTGACTTCACTAGATAAGCTAATAGGCCAATTTCATTATAAAAACACTGCAGTGTACTACAACACAGGATAACATTAATGGATCTGGAAGAATACCATTTATTCATTAATCATGACAACACATCCATTCCAAGGTCCTGTTCCAAGACTAACTTCGAATATATCATCTAAATGGCTGTGATACCAAATGCCACCATAGGTGTTATTTTCATTCAAGGTTGCTGCTGAAGTTTAAGTTGATTTTTTACGTAATCCTATATGTTATGTTTGGTTTATCTTCCCTGCTTCCTGTATGTTAAAGCAAAAGAGGCAGGGCCACCTTGGGTACTGCCCCAGCTAGTAAATAAGTCGAAGCTCTGGTTAGTTGCTCTGGAGCTTCAGTATTGCTTTTGGTTTTAAATTGCTACATGTGTTTTTGCTTTGTTTCTTGATTACTGGATTTCCTGGGTTTTGACCACTGCTTCATTAAAAGTACTGTCTCTAAATGTTGGTTCTTGGCTTGGTTCGCTGTAGGTTTTACTTTTTTGCCTTGCCTTTTGTGCTTTATTTCTTTCTAAAATAAATTCCTTAATTATAAAGGAACTTGTGTTTAGTTTTGAATTTATTCTAGATGTTTATTGTTTTCCTGTTCTTCTTTTTGTTAGATTCTGATTATTATTATTTTTTAAACTCTTTGAAGTAAGTAAACATTAGCCCCATTTCTGGACCAGTGCAGGCCAAAACTTGCTGTCTGAGTAGGGGTTAGGCCACTGGGGGTGAGGTCAATTCCAGTACTCAGACCTTAATTATGGGGCTTTGCGTGGAGATTTTGGAGGCATGCTTCCCATTTTTGCACTTTGTCGTGGCAGAAAACATAACAACAGAACATCCTAAAAAAAGTATCGGGAAATACTTAATGATTGTAAAAAAAAAAATGTATCAAAAAGAAACACAAATTGCCTCAGTGTCAGCTCTAATAAGATTGTGTTCTGCAAGTCTCCAAACATGATTTAAATGCAGAGAATGATGGGGACTTCCAATATTAGTAAGCAGATCATTCCAGAGATTGAGAATCCAGATGCTACAGGCTCTATCTCCTTCAGTACATTTTATTTATTCTGAGAATGCTAAGCAGGATCTTTGTAATTTTGAGCATGTGTTGCATGTATCAAACCATAGTGTCATTTATTTAAAATGTACTCAAATTAATAATACATTTGCTTATGGTTCACTCTTGATGCATGCTGACACTAGCAATACATATGCTGTTTCAGTGCTGCCTAATTAATGAATGATTGTTCAAGCATTTCAGACTAGTTTCAGGTATGCAATTCCCATATTTCTTTAATAGGCAATACAAGTTAAATTGAAATGGCTTTCAATTCAACTGAAATGTCATTTCTTTTTTGAGAGTTCACACACATTACTTTCTAAGAATATTCTTGTCTTACTTTTAAAGAACAGCACATTCAGTACTGCTCTTTGTACTCTTCCCTGGTGTAATACTGGCAAAACCACAGAGCAACCCATGCCTAACAATTTATGCATTCTCTGTTTGTTTTGAATAAACAAAAGAATATTTCTTAATAAGCAAAGAAGATCAAAGCCCTTGATTTGCAATGGATAACATCACACTAGCTAAGATTTTCATCCTGTTCCTTCTGGCCCTTATAAGTTAATTTTATTGCTAGAAAAAGTAACCAGCATTTGACACAAGTAGAACAAAGCTTACTGATAACAATATGTGTCACCCAGACTAGTTTGTCCTTTTCGTAGACACTAGAGTTATATATAGTAAGTCAGTTTTTGCCATTTTTTAGAGAATGAAAAATATATTTTGAGATTTTGATAAAAATATTATTTGCTTTGCTGGACATTATTAGCATCAAGGAAAAACATTAAATGATATTAAATACCAAACTATGAAGTAAGTTATGTTCCTTTAGCCAGTCACTCCAAAATGAGAAGGTTCAAACCATTTTGATCATAACAAAACCATATAGCATGATAAAGAAGAAAGAGGATGGCACAGATTAATTTATCCTTGTGTACACCCACATACCTGCAGTGTTCGGTGAAGTCTGGAGAGCTAGAAGATAAAGATGAGTACTTATGCCTTTGCTGGACTTCATTTATAAATAACTTTAGGAAAATGTGGCAGAAAGATGATGTTGTATGGCAGTGGACAGTGTGCCATGAACTCAAATCATGTATAGTTAGCACACTAAACTGCGGATAATGCGACGAGACATTTATAATATTAATTCTGGCCAAGATACATGGTATTACCGTTTCATTATATGATGGGGTAAAACAAGTTAATGTTATGTAAAACATGATTTTGAATTTCATGATAGATGAAAAATGTGCAAGCACTCAAGAAAAATTAGGTTTGGAACAGGTCATTTTTGAAGAATACCTGCTGCCATAACAATTGTTGATGTATTGAATATAACAACAGTAATACAAAATAGAATACAAAATTAAAAGCAAAACAATATGGTGATAGGCCTTTGGCCGGAGTTTGGTTAGGTAGAACAAGAGTACAGTGTATGCTGGTTGAGGTGGAATGTGAAGCAGGACTTCTGCATGTTTTGCATAGTAAGCTTTGAGTTACAGGGAACTACTCTTGAACTGGATGTGTGATGAGTTTGTTGAATGTTAACGAAGTCCTGTTAAATTTTCTGCAATTTATTTGTATTATTTATATACACTTTCAATATGTTTTGAGAAACTGTAAAATGTCAGTCTGCCACTCTAGCAGCAATGAGAATCTGCTGGTAAGTGAGCCAGGGTGTCGTGTTTTACATGCTTATTGGGCAAGAATCTTTGGTGGTGGGGGAGCTGCTGTCTTTTAAAACAAACAGACTATTTCCAAAAGGAAATTGTCTCTTTGAAATCTCTTCATTTTGGCTGAAAGCACATCATTTGCACCTGAGAAAAGGTGCCACTTGGGAATGTTTACCAGCATCTTACTGTTAATACTGAGTATGCAAGAAGGTTTAACCAACCATGGGTTGTACAGTATGATCCAATGTCTAGATGACACGATAACTTGATAAAACATAATAGGATGTGCTAAAGATCTTCATCAAAGCAAGTACTCTAACATAGTTGTCATATTTCAGTCTCTATTAAAGTACTAAAGAATAAATCCAAACCATTATCGGCAGTAATTAATAAATATACTACTAAGTCTAATAGTAATAATAATAATATAGTCAAAATCATTATAGCCAATAATTAATAAAATACTATGACTAATAATAATAACAATAATAATAATATAGATAGTGGAAAACATCAGTGCTGTTCAGGAGACTGGGTTTAAATCCAGGCCAAATCAACGTTCGTTCAAAGTTTGTAGTCACTGCTTTTACCTGTATGTTTTTTTTTTTCAGGTAAGCTGATGTCCCTACCACTTCAAAAAGACTGGTGACTAAAAATTGGTCCAGAATGAGCAGTTGTAGGTATGTGTGTAAATGCATCCACCCTGCAATGGTCTGGTGCTCCATCCTGAGCTGTTACACACAAATACATGGAGATAGTGTTAACTCCTCAAAGACAGTGACCAGGCAAGGTTATGAATCTACTCTTTAACTGTAACTTAACAGTGTTAATGACCACTCTTTTTAAAACTACACCTAAAAAAAACATGGAAAATATTTTATGGCTTAAAGCATTTAATACTTAGAAAATTAATAAAAACAAATATGCCAATTATGCCATTGTTAAAAAGCTTTCCTAGCCATTTCTATATTCTAGTTATTCTATACAATTACCCAAATTGTGAAAGGTAATGTAAAATAAAAACAAGAGAAGTCTCAGTTGTAAAATGGTGCTCATTCCTTTGATATGGACAGTAAATGTGTGCCAATACCCAAAGGCAACTTTTAGATTATTAAAGAGAAATGTAAAATTTTGAATTGCTGCCAAAAGCTTTGTGATGATTTTTTAAAAACTCTAGTGAGCTACAAAATTAAAACATATGTTCTTTAGTCTGGTAAAGATGGAAACACTATTTTGTTCAAATGTATCACTTTCTATTGCACATACGCATGGAATGGAAAATATAACTTATGACAAGATGTTCTACAATAAACAGAATGATGAATCAGACAACCAAGAAAATGCAAAACAAAGCATCAAAGATTAAAAAAAAAATTATCATTTTATTTTAGAATTTTTACTTATCATGCTTATACTTACAGTATAATTATGTTTTACATTTTCTATTATTGCATTTCTGAGAATCCCACTGAGGCAAATCAGGTTAGATAAATATATGAATTCATGTTAAAAGTGTTTTTAAATAAACAATAATAATAAAGCTATGAAGAACTTATAAATATGATTTATGTAATGCAAATTATTATTGAAATAAATTATATCCGTTTATAACATTTTTGATTGCTCTACAACTAAAGAATTATAATATACTTCATAAATTTAATTTTAACATAACATACTCAATAGCTAATATACAAACAAATTTATAACATTCATTTAATGCAAAAATAAAAGGATAAGTGTCTGTGTGTCTGTCTGTGTGCCCATCCAGTTGCTATGTTTCTTTCAATCCAAAAGATGGTGCATCACTGACATTTTTAGCAATAAAATACATTGCATTTGTCATTCCAATAAATGGCGCATCACAAACATGAACACTGTTTTTGCAGATCCCATATCAAATAGCATATAGCAGAAACATATGAATTGCATGGTTTACTACAAATGTTAACACTGATGTCTTCATTGATTACTTGCATTTTAACCCATCTTAGATGGATAGCACAGCTAGTTAACCTAATAATGCCTAATTACCCATACCTAACCTAATAATACTATAATAGGTATGAACAGAGACTTAGAGAGTAGCCCTGCTCAGTCACAAGTACAGAGTTCTGCTTTTAAATCCCCCATGTTTACATAGGGTTTTCTCCATATAATTTAGTTTTCAGTGCTGGCCTAGTGAACGGTAGTGTGTGAATCTGTGTGAGTGTGATTGTTTTACACATTTAGAAATGTTTCATTGTATATACATTTTTTGTTGTTTTCATCCAATAGCTCTTATATAAAAAAGGCTGACACCTACAATGACTGCTCAGAATTAAGGTGAGGCAAAATTGTTTGAATTCTACAGTACATTGAGTTGCTGCTTGGCTTCCTTTTCATGCTAGTCTTAGGGAGCCAATTTTTTAGCATCATATGTTCCTACTTTGTTTTTATCTCCATGTTGCTGCTTAAATTAAACTTACTCGGCAGCACCTTTCTGTAACTTATTTTTATTTTTCAATGCCAACTGGTCTTGACCATGATGTGTGCATATTCCTCCTATGTCCATATGGATATCCTTCAATTTTTCTGCCTTTTTTTTAATATTTTAGGATTCACATATTAGATGATTTTGACAAGTCTAAATTGTCTTGCTAGCAGTGAATGTAAGAGTGTGATTTGAGTATTCACCATGATTAATCTGGGCCTTGTTTTTTTATTTTTTTTGTTCATCTTGCCCAGGAGTAAAAACTCCAGTTCTCCATCAGCCTGTATTGAAAAATGGAGGTTCACAAAATCGATAAATGGGGACATCATTTCATAATGTTTTCTTATAATTCTCCTTCAAATTGTTTCTGTAGCAATAGAAATGCTTATTTATTTGTTTTGTTGTTGCAGTCTGCAGCTTTGGGGTGTCCAGTATTGCAATGCAGATATCCAAGTTTTGGAAGTACGTAATGTATTAGGAAATAGGTAAAATATTATGAATGAAGATTTAACAAATACTAAAAATAATTAGCTTTGCCCCTGTCCTCACATATTAGTACAGAACAACCCCACCAAAGGCGTAGCTCTTACTTGATCCACAAATTGCTGAAAGCAGTGATCATTATTTAATTTAATGAAAACATTTATAATCAAATTTCACACTATTATAACAATATCATACAAGAGCTAAATCATTAAAAAAAGCAAAGCACTTCTCTTGAAATTGACTTTCCATGTCTGACCACAGGTACTAAGTAAGTGTTTTTTAAGTGGAATCTGCCTTAAGAAAAGGATTTCTGTTTCCTGTGTCTTCTTGTTTGGATGTCATGCTGCTTCTTGTATTTATGGAAGGCACAAATCTCAATAAAACTGTGTACCTATATTGCTTGAAATGAAGTGCCAAATAGAATTCAGATGTATCAATAATAACAATTTTATTCAATGGGTAGAAAGGATAAATGTAAGGATTATTTAAAATTAGATACATCAAATACAAACAAACTTTCCTGCATCACTGACCTACATACACATTTACTCTACTGATTTGATTTCCTTGAAACTCTTGTTTAAGTGATTCAGTTTATTTGATTCATTTAATATACCACTAGGCTGACTCAAGGAAATAGTCCACAGAATGGAGTGTGGGGAGATCCACTTTAATAGAGTTACAAGAAAATATAGCTAATTATAGTTTTAATTATTATTATTATTATTATTGAATAATATTGGGGGTTTCCTGGAAAACTGTCTGGAGGTCGGCCAAACGTGAATCATAGAACTATATCCCCTCCTACACACCTTCTCAAGCCGCCGACCAGCTAAGTATATCCTTTGAATAGCCCAGTCAATATTTGCATAACAATCGCTACACAGCGAATCAACATCAAATTTCTCGCGAAATTGAAGAAAAAAAGGCCACAGAAACTTATGAAATAATAAAACAGTGTACGGTGATAACAGTTTATCTTGCACACAAGTTTTTGAGTGGCACAAACGTTTCAATGAAAGACAAGAAAATGAGGAACTTGTTCAACGCACAGGTCACCCACAATTATCTCAAACGGATGAAAACATTAAAACGGTGAATCAGATTGTCTGAAATTATCGTACTACTTTTTCTGTAAAGCAGGTTATGACTGAGAAAAACATTCCTGTCCTAGATCATCCTCCCTATTCGCCCAATTTAGCTCACTGTGATTTTCACTTATCCCAAAAATCAAAAGTGACCTGAAGGGAACACATTTTTCTTCAATGGATGAAGTGAAGACAGAAAGTGCAAGCCTGTTTCAAGAACCTCAAGCAAAAAGACTTTCAGCACTGTTTTAATCAATGGAAGATACATATGGAGCAGTGTAGAGATTGGGAGGAGGAGTATATAGAAGGCGACAATGTTTAGAATGCTGTAATTAATCAACAAATATATTTTTTTTAACCAATCCGGTTATTTTTGTGTCTCACCTCATAGATACCTCCCTTAAATGATCTGTACAAAAACCCTATTAACACCTTTGAATATAAACATACTCAGTGTATGTGTGTTGTTACCAGTGTTATGAATTTCTGTATTGGAAAAGTACGATAAATGAGGCAATCACAAGTGAGAATTCAGTGACTTATTCATGGATACTGATCCATTTTATACTCAAATACTTGAAAGAATTATATGTGGTTATGAATCAGATGAATACTTGCACATGTGCTTTAAATATCTATTTATAAAATTTTTAAAAAGTTGATAAAATCATGCAAACACCCTAATGGTAGTGGTACGCTTAGCTGAATCAATAACTTACAAAATGATATCTGTAACTTATAGAAAAAATCTGGCCAAAAAGAACATTTTCTATGATTTACTCACCATTATTTACTAAATGGCATTATTATCCAGCTGGACAAATAAAAAGAAAAAGCAAAAAGAAGAACCATTGATTAATCATGAGAAAATCACAGTCTGAAACAAAGCCTGGGTTCATTACCATGAAATACTTCACATAAAAACAGTGCTTAACAAGGGAAAAGTAGTTGGAGTACTTATTGGGGTTATAAACATGACTGAAGAACTTGCCAGGGTAAAACTGGAAGTTAATCTTTATTGAGCAATGATGTACAGAGCAACAAGAACAACATATATACTGTATTTATAGCACATTTTCATACATGGAAAGTAGCTCTAAGTGCTTTACAAAATGTCAAAGAAAAAGTTTCAAGAAAAGAAAAAATTAAATTAGGTAACAAGAACAATGAATAAATAAAAAATAAATCAATATGGGGTTATATAGCAAAGATATTTAATTGATAGAAAGGTAGAGTCCTTGTGATGTATGTAGTCATATTCTATATGTATATTGTATTCTAACTCTCTAAAGATGAGTCCAATGGATGGGAAGACAGAAAAAAATATTAAAAACTCCAGCTAAGCTGGAGATAAAAACAAAATCTGCCTGGGTACCTGTGGTACAATGAGATAGATATCCATGGCAGTGCAATTTTTTTCTTAAAAAAAAAAAGCACACTCAGGCTTGGAGGGGTGCAGGTGCAAGCAAGTATTGGAATGGAGCAGGCCCGGGGTGTTGATGGGGAAATTGGAAAAGGCACCATGCACATGCCGGCATACGGGTTTCAGCCAGTTTCCTCTTTAGTGCTCTGGGATGTGTAAATAGGCAACTGAAAAGGGGACAGTAAAGGAAATCATGGTTGAGAACAAACTGAAAGGAAAGACAAAGATGGAAGTTAAAGTGGAGGAAAGAAAACGATGAGGAATCAGGACTGTGGCTGAGCCAGTACTGTGTGGGGTAGAGGCAAGCGGTTTTCTGAACGGGATCCCGACAGCAGCAAGCAGAGAGTACTCACAGGGCTTGATTGTGCCTGCTGAACAATCAAAGAGCAGGAGTGACCAACCGATCCGAAGAGGATGAGGGAAGGTGGCGGAAGAAAGCAAGGTTCTTGGGGTCCCTGCAAATGTCGAGGGATGGCAGTGAGGGACACAAACCAGTAACAGGAATGACTTTGCTTGCCGGAAAGGTGTCTCCTGCTGTATATCAGACTTGTTGGGTGAGCTGCAGAGAAATGAATTTGAAAGGAGGCACTAATGAGAAGTTTAAAAGAAGATCCTGACTCAGTTTAACCTTGTGATTTTATTGCATTTGTTGTTAAATTGAAATGTGGCCACCAACAGGAACACTGTATTTGTTCTGGAGTATTTATTGATTACTTATTTATTTTATGTTTAATTCATGTTTAATTATTCTATCTTTCCCATGTCGTGCCAGTCCCAGCAAGCATACGGCACAAGGCAGGAACAATCCGTGAATGGAGCTCCAGCTCCTTGTTAGCGCTGCTGCATTGTGTCCTCACATGTTTAATTATTAACAATATAGATTATTTAAATGAAGTTAAAGTTTTATCTATATAATATAATAAGCATATTTTGCTGCATTTCATCTTGATATTGTCATCATATGTAAATACTGGCTTTATAAAGTGGTGCAGGTTGTACAATATTATAACTATCGCAAGTTTACAGTGAGGTAATTGTACTTATAAGTACAAACAGTTCTACAAGGAGCACTTGATGGACTGATTGAATGCGTTTATAGTTCTTGGGATGAAACTGTTTCTGAACCGCAAGGTGCGTACAGGGAAGGCTCTGAAGCGTTTGCCGTTTGAGAGTAGTTTAAATAGACAGCATGGCTGAGGCAGCGTGTGCTTGATGCTGTATACCGATAATTTTCTTTCTGATCAGCTGCTGTAGATCTTTGATTCCACACTCAGATACAGTGATATAAATACTCCAAGTGGTGCAGTTAGAGCAATATGGAAAAAAGATGATCCGTTGTGGCAACCCCTAACGGGAGCAGCTGAAAGAAGAAGAAGCAGCTATAGTATTTGGAATACTTTGGCTTTTCCGTGGACCATTATATTGTTACAGATTAATTACAATCAGATGCCTTAAACTAATAAACACTATGCAGTTAGTTTCAGCGTATATGATAAAGCCACGTCAGGGATGTGGATCTAAAAAAGAAAGGGTAACCACACAGGAAGAGTAACATTGCTTTGACGCTGGGTGCCTTCAGTTTGCAAAACAGAGCGGAGAACTTGCATACGCCAGGGTTTTAGCTACCGTGAAAGTTTAGGTTTTATACATCGCGATTTGAGCGTGAAAATGTTCATATGCAACATTTTTGTGTTTTTTATACATGAGGCCCCAGGAGATGCAGAGGACAGAATAGTACAGAAAGGTCAGATCCGCGCTATATACAAATCATCAGATTCAGATGTTAACAGTTCCCACACACACCCAAGGACCGCCCTTCCTACAGTTACGACATGTGTATAAGGTGTGAAGCCTGAAGTCCAAATATGAAATAAACACTTTCACAAAGGCACAAGTATAACAAAACAAGTACACTTTTATTCAAGAATATAACCGAAGAAAAAAGAAAGCAGATTATGATTTTATATAGCACGGAACCGACCTCTTTCTATTCTGTCCTCTGCATCTTCTGGAATTTGTTTGTTATACCACGTCTTTATCTGAAAACAGCGTCAGATTGGGGGGCAGGGGGTTTGGGCAGGGAGGTGTTGTGGGACCGCGAATGTGAGTGAGAGAATAAAACTGAAAAAAAATCCTCTAACTTTGACAAGTACTATAAATTTACAACGGCGATTACAGACATAAATCAAATGTATGTTTTTATTGTATAATATTAACTATAAGAACAGCTGGGCTAGATTTACGAGTTTTTTCATAGGCTCTGGTAATTCTAGTGTTAAGTGATGTACATAATAATATCATTATTAGTTTTTATTATAGATAGTAAGCCAGAAATTTATTTGCTAAAAAACACATTGTATTTTGGAGGTCTTTAAATGGTCAAGTCCTACTACTCTAAAATTAAGTAAAACCACATTTCATTTAAGATCTCAAAAGAAACTACTGTATCAGAGTGTTAGGGCAGCTTGAAAAGTCAAATAAGCTTTTTTGTGTTTATATCACTTTGTCTAGACCTATTAGTTAAACAATGGTCTATTATTGCTATAATACTACTATAGTGCACATCTATGGTTGAAACTACTGCAGAATGATCATATCATAACATGAGGTTATAGTTAGCACTAGGCCTAAAGTTACACAGTGACAAATTACCTCCGAGATATTTTTGGAGAAGACCCGAGCAATCCCAATCTGATAAGAGCCCAGTTTTCCACATAGTCAATGTTTTACCTCTCGCAGAAAGTTCTCACCCAGATGTTTAAGGCCAAGAGTCAACTTTTTCTGTAAATTAAAAGAATAACATAGTTGGTTCTATCATTGTATGGGCCATGGGATACTCATAAAACAAAAGCCTAAAACCTTACTGAATATTTCCATTTTTCAAGTCACAAAAGATATCAGGGCTTGATCTGTGTTTTGGTATTACACACACATTGTAAAATAGATCATACATGTCATTTCCAAAAAAAAAGGCACCAATATTATGAGATTCAGCCATTTTAAAACAAGACCAGCTGTGTGCACTACATCAATGCTTATGTTCTTTCTCACCAACCTTTCACACCCCAGGTATGCTTTCCTCTGGAAATACAAAATCAGAGTAAACTATTTGTGCCATTTGGTTGGTATCGTGTTGATTTATTTCCATATTTATGTGAGAAAACCATTTCTATCACACAAGTGAATAAAAAATGTGTTTTGTCCAGATTCCTTTTGTTGTTACAAACATGTGTCAGAAACAAGGAAGGCATGTTTTCTTTAATACTTTTGCTACTTCAAAAAGGACGTATTCAGTAGATTTTCAGGCTTTTAATTCTCCTGGGTGGTCTAAGCCCCATAGATTACATAATGAAACACTATGACCAAACCATGATCAACTATGTATTACTTAAAATGTATAGACAATTCTGAACTTTTGAACACAATTTTGCATATATACCATGTTTGTGAAGAAATAACTTGCTGTCCTTATCTGTTAATTTGGCATTTTACAAGTGAGTATAAAGTATAATAGAAAGTGTTACTATTTGATTGCAAAACAAACCGATTGACAATAATTTCATTATATGATAATGTTTTTGGTTCTCTAATTGGATGAACTAAATTTATGAAAAGAAATCTGAAGAAAGTAGGACATCTTTAAGGCAACAGAATTTCACATTTATCACAGCACAGCACAGGAAAAATCTGATACTCCTTTACAATTTATGAAAATAACAGAAATAGTTTCCAAACAGTATATCCATAACCACTCTGTGGGTTTGCAGATTTACTGTGTTTTATTGGACTTCAGCCTCAGTCAGGGTTTAGTTACAGGTGTCAACATGGTTGCAAGAATTAGATACCCACTATCATAATGTAGCCATTTACCCCCAAAGCTGCCGTATTTTGCTTTCTGACATCCTGCCAAATTGGTCCAGGTGAAGAATTCATGTGTACTTGTAGGCCACTTGGTCACTGTTAAGAAACTTTACAGCAGGTGTAGTTGGACTTCAAAAGTCTCAGAGTATGGTTGGGTGTTACATACAACCCAATGACTTCACTTAAGTGATGTGTAAGTGTTGGGTTTGCAAGGTGGTGTTGATGAATTCAATGGATAGTCTTCAGAGCTGGTTCTCTTCATTGTAGCCATGCTGTTTCTCCCAAGATGCACCAAAACCCACTTCCTGTAATTCTCTTCTATTTTTTCACACTTCCATAACAAATTGTGATACAGAAAGTGTTTCTACCAAAAGTAAAGCTATCTGCAGCCTTAAAACACGAATTCTTCATATTTTCTAAAGAACATTAGAAATATATAAATTTGAAATTATTAAGAGTAGAAAATATTTAGCATATCTAATATAAACCTACAATACACTACTTAATTACATCATGGAAATTATATCAGCTAGTCAAATATAAATTGTATTATTTAAACTCTGTTGTTTCATGTTTTTATCATTTATTTGGTGTTTAATGTCTGATTTTAATTTGTGTCCAGTGTAATTTGTTAGATTTTTTAAAATTTTTATTGCTCTTGTACCTCATGACATATTTTTACCTGGTTTGGTGAATAAAAACTTAAATAAATATATTATTATTATTATTGTTATTATTATTAGTAGTATTGATAGTTAGGACATGGATTTAATCTGCTGTATCTGACAGATTTAATAAGCACTTAGTGATTTTAGTGAATGGATCGGTGAACACACAGAGCACGTGGATTACAAAGGACGTAAAGTGCTAATTTAGTGGGAGATTATAAACTAACGATCAATCAGGTACAGCATATATTTCAAGACAAGAAGTTATTCACTTTTACAAGATGGATGAGTAACAGAACAACAACAACTACACAGGTTAACCAATCTAAAAGCTAATATAAAATGACTGATGGAGTCCTTTTTCCTTTATGATATTATACATATTTAGTAATTTAGGTAACCTGGTATGAAGTGGTTAGTATCTTATTTTTCCATTTAGAATACAGCCTATCAGTATGCTATAGTGTGAAGCTGTTGAGCTTCTTTGTACTCACAAAAATGATGCTTGTAAATGAACTTAAGCTATCATCATTCTTTTATGCCAATCACAAACTATCACCTCCCTTGACAGGTATACTACATCATATGTGCTCTAATAAAATTAAAGTAGCATGTTGAAATGCAAGCACAGTTCTTTCAAAATAATGATGGATGGTAAAATTCTATTTTACAAAAGGCTTTTATTAACTTGATGACAAGAGAATATCAAAGCAAAATGAAGTCAATTTATTGACATGGAATAATGATTTGTAAAAAGGCCCTGTTGTTGTCAAGTTTGCCAGTTAGTGCCTTGAGTGAATATAAAAAAAAATGTTTTTAATTGTGTGTTAAAGACAATGAAATGCAGTATGTAAACTCAGCAAAAAAAGAAACGTCCCTTTTTCAGGACTGTGTATTTCAACAATAATGTTTTAAAAATCCAAATAACTTTACAGATCTTCATTGTAAATTGTTTAAACAATGTTTTCCATGCATGTTCAATTAACCATAATCAATTAATTAACATGCACCTGTGGAATGGTCGTTAAGACCTTAACAGCTTACAGAAAGTAAGCATTTAAGGTTACAGTTCTAAAAACGCAGGATACTAAAGAGACTTGTCTACCGACTGTGAAAAACACCCAAAGAAAGATGCCCAGGGTCCCTGCTCATCTGCGTGAACGTGCATTAGGCATGCTGCAGGGAGGCATGAGGACTGCTGATGTGACTAGGGCAATAAATTGCCATGTCCACACTGTGAGACGCCTAAGACAGCGCTACAGGGAGACAGGAAGGACAGCTGATCATCCTCGCAGTGGAAGACCACGTGTAACAACACCTGCACAGGATCGGTACATCCGAATATCACACCTGCGTGACAGGTACAGGATGGCCACAACAACTGCCCGAGTCACACCAGGAACACACAATCCCTCCATCAGTGCTCAGACTGTCCGCAATAGGCTGAGAGAGGCTGGACTGAGGGCTTGTCCTTACCAGACATCACCAGCAACAACGCCGCCTATGGGCACAAACCCACCTTCGCTGGACCAGACAGGAGTGGCAAAAAGTGCGTGAGTTTCTGCATGACAGCAATGTCAGTGTTCTGCCATGGCCAGTGAAGAGCCCAGATCTCAATCCCATTGAGCACGTCTGGGACCTGTTGGATCGCAGGGTGAGGGCTAGGGCCATTCCCCCCAGAAATGTCCAGGAACTTGCAGGTGCATTGGTAGAAGAGTGGGGTAACATCTCACAGCAAGAACTGACAAATCTGGTCCAGTCCATGAGGAGGAGATGCACTGCAGTACTTCAAGCAGCTGGTGGCCACACCAGATACTGACTGGTACTTTTGATTTTGAGCCTCCCTTCATTCAGGGACACATTGTGAAACATTTTTAGTTTATGTCTTATGGTGTTGACTCTTTTAGTGTTCATACAAATATTTACACATTAAGTCTACTGAAAGTAAAAACAGTTGAAAGTCAGAGGACGTTTCTTTTTTTGCTGAGTATATTAAATGTAAACATGTAAATTAAGAAAAGATGGCCTGTAATAAAACATTGAATACACATAATGTACATTACTCATTGTATATGAACAAGCAAACAAAGAAGAGATCATTTGTAATACTTTAGCCATACTGTTCATTGCATAAGGGACTTTAAATGCAGATTATGGGTCTGAAAACTGGTATTTTTTAAAGGGATTATATAAAATCTCATTGTTAATGTTTTAGGCATAAATCACAACGTTTCTTTGATATTGGCTTTTCTACCCTACTCCTTACATACAATATCTAACGAAGCTGTTTAAGAATTATTGAAACTTACTTGTGATACTTAGAGTTCCAAAGCATGTAAGTCCCAAAAGTACTTCCATTAATACCCACCATCAAAAATTCTCTGGAAGAATCTTTTAAAAATGAAAATGATTATTTTAACAAAATGGTCTTCAACACAATGAAGCTCAATGGAGCACAAGAATCAAAGGTATTACCCTAAAACACAGAGGAAATCAAACAAAGTCACAAAACACAATTCATTGGCGAAGGTCAAAACCAGAGCAAAGTAAAACATAAAACCGCAAAACATAATAACTCACACACTCCAGTGCACAGTCACAATGAACTATGGGAGACCCTCCATTTTATAGGACAGAGAGTAGTTCCTGATGTTAATTGGCAGGTGGCTCTGAAGGACCGCCAACAAGACACATGGAACATATTCAAGGCATTCTAACTTAAACAAGCAATAGCAAATAAATTTAAAAAAAACATAATACATACAAAAGAACTAAAAATGAACAAAGACGACATAAAACATGAACTTGAACCCCAGCCAGGGGAAACACTGGATGAGCCATGACAAACTTTTTGAAAAATAACAGAAAAAAATATCATTCAGAGTCAATTATTCAAACATCTATGAATTATGGCCTTTTCTGTCAAGCACTGCTGTTTAACTGACCTGTATAGTGACTTAAAAATCAAGCACACAATAAAACATTTTTACTTCCAGGATTCAAGGATTTGGTTCTTGTTTCTTGTCTTGTGCTCTGCTTTTATAAATATTACCAAGTTCTTGATGAGAAGCCCTGATTTTCAGATAAGTTCTAAATGTAAGTCATCAATAAACTGCAGTACTTTGTGAAACAATCATAATTGTAAGCCAAACTGGCTCAGCAACACACAAGATATATTCCTGTTTTTAGGTGAATGTGCTGATTTAGTAAAAGTGAAATAATATACATAAGGCGTACGGAAATAGAATACAAGAAAATGCCAAACAGAATGAGAGGTGATACTTTATTTCAGAAAAATTTTTTAGAAAGCAGATTCTGTGGGAAGCAAATAATAGAAGCAGTTTGCTCTTTTCAATACATATGGTAGGTACTATATAAAAATAAAACCCACCAGGTAACAAAAAATACTCCCCCAACTGTGGTTTTCATTAAATCATTTTAGGTTTGTATTGCAACATAAAACATCTACCAAGATACATAATCATTACACTTCACAGAAAATATAGCAGCAGTGCATGCCTTTAGGTTTAAATTAGTAAGCACAGCATGATGGTTTTATTCTGAACACTATGACCAGCTCTTTAGAAATAATGGATTCCATTCTGCCGCCCAACAAAAAAAAAACAAATGAATAATTAAGATAAAAAAACAATGGGTTGACACAAGAGATATCTGGTCACAATATACAGCAGCTAATGCTTTGATTTCCTAAGTCTAGATAGCTCGCTCATGGCTCAATAGAAATCAGACAGCAGGATAATTGATCAACTGAGATGTTCTCAAGTATACGGAGTGATGGTGTAGTTGAAATTCAAGACAAGACGTATAGTACAAGCCTCATGCTGGCTGAAGCTGGGGAGGATGACTACTTGCCTTAATGTCTTTTTATTACTTTTTGAGTTTTTGGCCTTTAATGCTTTTATTTGACAGTAGTGCTGATGCTTTTTGTCATTTTTGTACTTTCTCATTTTATTAGCTTAAAAGCATTAGTCATTTGGTACCTATTGCATGTAATGAGAAATTAACTTTTTTGTTTTACTGCATAATATTTAAAAATGCAATGGAAATCTTGATCCAGGGTTCTGTTTAAAGTGTACATTTCGGATGCCTGGTAGTTGACATAGATTTCTTAATTCTTGCATGGATGTATAAAGTGGTTTATTTAACAACATTTCCATGTTCTTCTTGAATTTACCTGCTGTTGACCAGGGTTTATCAATAAAAGAAAAAAATAGAAACATACTGTGTTAATTCCCACTAATTTTTGTTGAAAGCTGTCTAAAACTGTCAAGTAGGATTGTTAATTATACTTTTAATGTTAATTTGTTCTGGTAAAACACATACTGCTTTTTCAATGTTTTGACTAACTGTGCGGCACGGTGGCGCACTGGGTAGCGCTGCTGCCTCGCAGTAAGGAGGCCTGGGTTTGCTTCCCAGGTCCTCCCTAAGTGGAGTTTGCATGTTCTCCCCGTGTCTGTGTGGGTTTCCTCCGGGTGCTCCGGTTTCCTCCCACAGTTAAAAGACATGCAGATTAGGTGCATTGGCGATCCTAAATTGTCCCTTGTGTGTGTGGGCTGGTGCCCTGCCCGGGACATTTAACACAATTACAGGCATTTATTTTTGAATTAGTTTATATACTGTAGTTGACTATATTTAGGTTAAATTAGTTTTATCTTCTGTGGTGGACTGGCACCCTGCTTGGGGTTTGTTTCCTGCCTTGCGCCCTGTGTTGGCTGGGATTGGCACCAGCAGACCCTCCGTGACCCTGTAGTTAGGATATAGCAGGTTGTATAATGGATGGATGGATAGATGTATCTTAACTGTTCTACTAATTTTTCATATATTCCTTATATAAAGCATTTGGCTAAAAAATCTTTCAGTATATTAATTTGCCATTTTAAAGGTGATGCCACATTAGACGACTTTCCTAGCGATTTTCAGTGTAGCCTTCATTTACATTATTTTACCAAGTCAGATGCAGTCAACAGCACACTCCCATGAAGTTGATCGCCTAAAATAAACCAGAGAGGCATCAGTTATAAAGGAAGGCACCAGGGCTTGCAGATTTTAAATGAGTTTCCTGCACTGTGTTGTTTTAACCTTGTTTTTAATGGATTTTTCTATTTATTGATTTTAATCTCCCATAGGCATTTCATTTTATGGATTATTTATTTATTGAATTTTTTTTGAGCACTGCGCTTTTTGAACACTATTTGGATTTGTATTTTTTTATATAATAAAAGCACTTGCACTTTTCACCATCCCCTTGCTTGGTGTGTTTTGTTCTCATCAGCTCAGCTCATCCGGTTACGTTATTGAAGCTGCTGGGTTCAAGAAGCTCCCCATTATGGAAGAGGGAGCAAAGGGGCCAACCCACACTGTCACAAATGGTAGTAGCGGCGGGATAAGCTGCCAATGGAGACTGAAGAATGGACAGAGAGCAGCAAGTGGGATAAGTGCGAAACACAAGCTGGAAGAGGATATTTTAAGGACTGAACTTTTTAATGTTGATTGTTTTAGTGTCATTTTAAAGTTCTTAATCTTTTAATATCCTGGTTTTACAAGAGGGCTTGGGTTGGTTTTAGTGTGAGATTGTTTTAGTGCTTTTATTAATTTCCTTTTACTGCAGTGACAGGGCCAAGCTGCAGACATGGGTGACCAGTTGCACCATTCAGCTGGCGGCTTAAGAGGGTAGGTATGTGGTATAGTGGGTCTGCGACTAAAAAGAGTGGCTTTTTTAATAAATACATAATGAATGTGCTGGGGAGTGGAGCAGGTGCGAGCGGTCTGCCGTGTAGATGTCACTTCTCCAGGTTGGTGTGAGGTGATCAGCCATCTGTGTGTTGCCTTGCCAGCATGTGTGGGCAGTCTGATTGCCTTATTATCAGCCCGGGGGAGCAATCAGGGGATCATACCTGCAGCAGCTCTCCAGCCTATAAAGGGGAGAGCAAAATTAAGAAAGGGAAGAATGAAAGCGACAAAGGAAGCGGAGGTTAAAGGACAGGAGAAGACGCAGGCAGGAGAAAGAGAGAGGAAAAAAGCTTCTGCAGAGAATAGAAGCAGGTGGACAGGAGTGAGGCTCCAAGGAACAGCGAGTGGCCAACATTCAGGAGGAGGCTGTGGGTCGCTCTAGTGGTGCTTTCACTGGGTGGAGCCTGGATTGGCAGTGGTTTGGGTGGAGCAGGGGTGGTGGGAACACGGGCCAGATGAGATGTGAGTCTATACCTGTTGGTCGACGTCTCTCAAGGCTGCAAGGTCCAAATAGGATAAGCCAGAGAGGCATGAGTTTTAAAGGAAGGCACCAGGGCTTGTGGATTTTAAATGAGTTTCCTGCACTGTTGTTGTTGTGTTGTTTTAACCTTGTTTTCAATGGATTTTTCTATTTATTTACAGTGGTGTGAAAAACTATTTGCCCCCTTCCTGATTTCTTATTCTTTTGCATGTTTGTCACACAAAATGTTTCTGATCATCAAACACATGTAACCATTAGTCAAATATAACACAAGTAAACACAAAATGCAGTTTTTAAATGATGGTTTTTATTATTTAGGGAGAAAAAAAATCCAAACCTAC
>JANRMT010062813.1:48087312-48131127 GCA_026402145.1 Polypterus bichir lapradei | reverse complement strand
AGGGGGCAATTACTTTTTCACACAGGGCCATGTAGGTTTGGATTTTTTTTTCTCCCTAAATAATAAAAACCATCATTTAAAAACTGCATTTTGTGTTTACTTGTGTTATATTTGACTAATGGTTAAATGTGTTTGATGATCAGAAACATTTTGTGTGACAAACGTGCAAAAGAATAAGAAATCAGGAAGGGGGCAAATAGTTTTTCACACCACTGTATTTTAACCTCCCATATACACTTCATTTTATGGATTGTTTATTTATTGAATTTTTTTTTGAGCACTGTACTTTTTGAACACTATTTGGATTTTTTTTTATGTAATAAAAGCACTTGCACTTTTCACCATCCCCTTGCTTGGTGTGTTTTGTCCTCATCAGCTCAGCTCATCCAGTTACGTTATCGACTGTGTTGGGTTCAAGAGGCTCTCATTACGGAAGATGGAGCAAAGGAGCCGACCCACACCGTCACAAGAAGTACAACATTCTAAAGTGAAAAATGACAGTATCACCTGCAGATGGGGTACGTTGCACATACTGTTCATATCCTAACATGTTGCACCACTGTCAACCATGTAGGAATACAACTAACTTTGGTGGTTGCTTTTGTTTCTAAGTGTTATTAATTTTTAATTCATTGGGTTCCATCATGGGTGCTTCCATTTTGTGGTTTAAGATATGATGTTTTGCTAAGCCACATGAGACAAGCAAATTTAGCTTTGCACAACAAAGTGACCAAACTTTGATTAATAAAGAGAAGACCTTTGTGAGAGACTTAGCACTCAAGTAAACAAAATTCTTAGGGAAAGGAATTTTTTTTTATTTTTTTTAATATGACTTTGAGTTTGGTTTAGTTTTAGCGATGTGTTTTACCATTCTCCACTTCTGCCCCTAATTAAAGACCTTTAAAATCTCAGTCTTTAATAGATAGATAGATTGATAGATACATAGAACTTTATTTGTCCCGGGCTTTTGGCTTTTTACATAAGCTCAATAAATAAGTAAATAAATGCTTAAATATTATAACATTGTTTATTAGGACTACAGCTTGCCCTACTGGACACATTAACTCACCCCTGTGTTATGAGTTCAGAATGAAGTAAAAACAATCAATGTCCCAAAATAAAATACCTTAAATTGAGCTAATAATTATAAGCATGTAAATTATTATTATTTAATGAAATTGGATCATTCATATGCAATAAGAAGAGAGTCAAATACAAAACATCCATATTTTGTTTGTGTTCCTAAGAACAACTTACATTATATAAAAATTCATCCTACAGAATCAATTAATAAAGAGCTAGAATTTTGGTTAATTAGTAGATGAAAAATGTCACTACATTAGTTATCAATTGAATGTGAACGTGAGTAGATTTTGGGGTGTTAAAGATATGAAATTTGCTAAAGGAGCACTTGGGACAAGTAGAAAAAAATAATGAAGATATTCAACCTTGCCTCTTTGACTATATGTATTACTGGTTTGAAAATCTTCTTATTCTACGTTCTACATACTAAAGTCATAAATATAAAGCTGGAATTCATTATAACCTACTTTATGAGATTCTTTTCTTACTTTTAACACTAGTCTTCTGCCTGTATAGCAGAGAAAATGCACATAACAACAGAAGAAGATTCACAAATAAGATGAGACCATTTAGCCAATTTGGTTAGCTAATAGTTCAGTTATTTCAATATTTCATTCATATACTTTGCAAGCATTGTCAAGATTTCTGCTTACTCTACATGATGTGATGGTTTACTTGTGATTCTCATGACACTTTGCATGAAGAAGTGCTTCCTGGCTTTATCACACTGAAATGTAAGTTAAACTAATAAGCACTAATGAACTTCTGCTCTTAATTAATACTTTATGCATATTGTCATTTCTTGCAAACCCTCAGGTTACAACAACATTTCTTTATAGAGCACATTTACATACAAACAATGTAGCTCAAAGTGCTTTACAAGATGTCAAAGAAAATGTTACATGAAAAAACAGTTAAGATTAGGCAATTATATTAAGGAATACATGACAAAAAAAATAAAAAGTAAGATCAAATGGCTGGGAGGACAGAAAAAATAAAAAACTCCATTTAGGCTGGAGAAAAACAAAATCTAGAGCGGTTCCAAGGCCAAAAAAACACCAAGCCCCCACTTGGCATTCTTCCTAACATTCTTCCCCTTTGTTTTTAGGCTTCAAATGATAAGATTTGATGAAGTTGGCCTCATGGACAGCTGGGGCACCCACCTTCCTTCTGTCATCACAGGTTGCTTCATTGTGCCTTGATCAGGTGGAAATGGCACAAATCCCCACCAGAGAAGAACTGTAAAAGACAGTAGAGAATAGTAGAGATTAGTAAAGATTGCAGATTCCAGAAGAATATGATAATTCTATGCCCATATATTCTATTAGGAGTATAAATAAAATGTAGCTACAAAAAAACCCAAAATAAAATAATAGGTTTTTATAAGTTTTTTAAAATGTTCCACGGTATTAGCCTGGTCAACTTCTATAACAAAAGGCCTCCTCACCACTTCTTTTAAGCTTGGCTCTTGGAATTATAATCTGATCTCCATTTGTGTATGAGGACAGACATTCCAAAATATGGGACGGAGCAAGATTATTTCAGGCTTTATAAACTATGAGTACTATTTTAAAGTCAATTCTGAATGACATGGGTAATCAATGTAACAACACTAAAATTTGTTAGATGTGCTCAAATTTTCCTTTTCTAGTTAAGATTCTGGTTGCTGCATTCTGCATTAATTGTGACCGATTGAAGTCTTTCTTAAGTAGTTCTGTTAGTAGTGCATTACAGTAATCTAGTCGAATAAAAACAAAAATGTTATTTTTCTCGAGCAAGGGTTTAACAACTGCAGTTTTTAGACAGTCTTGGAAGACCCCTGTATCTAATGATGAGTTCACTATGTCAAGTACACTATCAATAAGGATGTCTCAGACTTCTTTGAAAAAGCCTGTTGGTACCAAATCAAGAATGAAGGTGGAGGGTTTCAGCTGAGAAATTATTCTGTGTAGTTTGGGTAGTTCTATTTCAGTGAAGAAATGTAACTCACTTAAAAGGGCATGCTGGGGTTCAACGGGATTTACTTTGGACAGATATACTATATTATTTCTAATATCATTTATTTTATGTTTAAAAAATATAGCAATAGCCTTGCAAGATTCACTAGTAGTTTTTAGGAGGCATTCGATTGAGTGAGCTGGGTTTAGAAGATGATCAATAGTTCTTAGAATACCGGCATTATCATTTATAATTTTAGAAAAATAGGACTGTATCTCAAGGCAGACTGTGTTGTTTTATTTAGGTATTTTTGCCTTCAATATTTCATAGTGGGCTGTCAGTTTAAATTTTATCCATTTACACTCAGCATGCCCCTCTGGCATGTCCCCTTTCAATCAGACTCTCTTTGGATCTTCCAAGATATAATAATACTGGAGGATTGCTTAACAGTTTTTCCAGGGGCCACTATGTCAGCTGTATCCCTAACCTTAGTATTAAAGTTTTCCACATTACTGGTAACACTGTTATTATTAAGGTAAGCACTGCATTCAGGCGGAATGTTTTTAATATCAGAAAACATTAAAGCTGCAGATGTATCAAAAACGTTTTTTAACAATGCACTTCTCATTAGTTGTAGTTATCAGTATTTCAACATTAAATAATAAGCAACAATGGTCTGAAATACCGATATCCACAACCTGCATCACATCCTTTCTTTAATCCTTTTGACATCACTAAATCTAGCTTGTGTGCTCCCTTATGTGTGGGCTGTCTGTTGTGTTGACTAAGATTAAAAGAGTACAGTAAATTCATAAATTCAGTTGCTTTCGGGTCACATTGGTTACCCACATAAAAATTGAAATCGCCTACAATTAGGAACCTGTTATATTTAGTTATTATACATACCGAATTATATTTTGGAGGTTTATAAATTGCCAATACAAAAGACTCCGTCACTCCTTGAATAACCACGGCAAGATACTTGAAAGATGCAAAAGTGCCAAAACCAGCATAAAAGTATGAATGACCAAAAACTACTCAAAAACTAAGAGGCAGAAGGAAAATCGTTAAATCTTGGGCCATTTATAATAAAGCAAAGGTTCTTAATATTTAAAGAGTTTATGTAAGAAATAGCATACCATTAGGTAAGCCTGCTTAATCCTGAACAGGGTTGTGGTGGTCTAGAGCCTTTCCCAGCAAGCATAGGACGCAAGGCAGGAACACTCACAGGACAGGGCGCCTGCCCATTACAGGGTGAAAACACACACACATCAAGGACTAAGGCCAATTTTGGCGTCACCAATCCATCTGACCTGCATGTCTTTGGATGGCAGGAGGAAACCCATGAGGACATAGGAAGAACATGCAAGTTCCATGCAAGGATGACCTAGGATGTGAACCTTGGTCACCTTACTGTGAGTCAGCAGTGCTACCACCGCACTACTGTGCTGCTCATATTTAAGAAATATACTGAACAAAAACCAAAATACGCAATAATCAAAAATATATGTAAGTAAACAAAATCAGTTCATAATCCAATATTGAAAAGCTAAGCCAAAGTTCATTACAAAAAAGATTAAAAAGAAATCCACATATTGGCAAAAACAGGATATACGAATACATCAGTGATCTCACAGGGAACAGTAACTCTTGGCCTGAGCATTGGATCTTGACATAAGTACATTTAAGACAATTTTAAATTAGATGTGTGTGATTAATAAATAATTTTTAGTTGAAATATAGAATGTTTGGGCAATACTGAACTAGTATGTATTCTATGAATAACTTCATTACATTAATTTGCTTTAAAAATTTTAAATGAGAGATCATTAAGGTGTAAGTTTTTTGTCAATGCTTCATATTTGTGTCTGTGTAAACATCGTAAGATATGTTGTCCCCTCAGCACAAAAGTCCAACTTTATAGTTCATGTGGAAATGTATTCTTTTTTGTGATCAAACTTTTGTTATAATTTACATATCAAGTATAAAAATAGACAGAGCAGCCCAATAATTTTTAAGAAGAATTAAAACAATCAAAAGTATGAATAACTAATCAGTTACTATACTTCCTTTCCCCAAATCAACATAGCCCTGTAAAGAAATGTATATCAAGTGGATTAGGAATGCCTGAGTTACCAGTAAAGAAGAACATCTGTGAGCAAGCTCTACAATGAAGGAATACATTGAAAACCTGCCAACTCATCCTGAATTAACTTAACTACTTCCACCTTTCAGTATTGGGCCTATATAACCTGTTGAACTGTACTTCAGAAAATTTTGTGAAAAAGTAAATTATAGAAGGTAATTTTCCATTAGGTAAGGCAGAGAGAGTCCAGGGATTTCCAATAAGAGGCTAACGCTGTTTTTGAAGTGATTGTACATAAAGAGAATGCTCTCTGCTGGATACCAGTAAGAGGAAGAAAAGAGACGTCTAACAGAAGGAATATTTGAGGCACTAGAAATAGAATGAATGGAGGACCAAAGGTTTGAAATAACAGACCACAAATCATGAAACATTGGGCATTCCCAGAACATTCGTGAAAATGTTTCCGGAGTGTTCATCTAGCAAAGAATACAGTTAAGATCCACAATTAGGCCCATAACATAAGCTTACAAGTGGGTAAGATAAAGACAATGTACATACTTGAACTGGATATACTGATATTTTGGGTTCTTAAAAGAAAATGTAATCTGAATGCATCAATAATAAAATAGTAATGTGATTTGTAATTTTACATATTGGTAGGAAGACTGTGAAGTTTGGAACTCACAGTACTGTAATTTGTAAACTAAACCAATTAAAAATATGTTCCAATTCTCTCAATGTTTCATTATTTGCCCGGGAGGTATGCAACCATAAATTAGAACTAAATATCAAGATTAATGATAATATTTAATATACATTTGTATAAAACAAATCTTGAAACCCTGTAGTAGTGTTGTGGTATGTATGTATAAAAACCATACTAATGCTTCATTTTGGCATCATCAAGCACAATGTAATAAGGTAATAACATCCTGAATGGGATGCCATCCACTGAAGAGGCATATGCAGGCACATATTCATTATTTCTTATACCAGGCAAATTCAAAGTAATCTTTCAAAAATGAGTAGTATATTATTCAAGTTTACAGCTACAAGTTGAAAGGAGGATATACTAATTGACACTACTATAACAGAAATGTGGAATAATTTGATTACTATGGATATAAGTATATAGTATATTCTTATGAATTTATCTAAAGAAGTGTTGGCAAGGCGGGAACTATATCTCAGTGAGAGCAGGGCTAGTCAACAACATATAACTGTTTTGTAGAAAGTAAACATAAAAGAAATTCTAAGAATGGCTAGGGTCCTTATAGAAAGAACAATTTATTACCATTTTCACAAAAGTATTGTTAGATATCATGTTCAGATAAGATGCTTGTCGCTTTTGGGGTTAGTTGTCAATTGATGGCAAGATGTGATGTTAACCCTGAGCTCAGGAAGAGACCATGCAGGATATGAGCAATGTTACTGTTCTTCTGGGTCACTTTATCTTTGGCTATACAGGTAGGAGAGAGAGACAGACTCATCAGTTGCTAGCCAGCCTCCATGTCATTCTTCCCTTTAAAACGGTCGATGGAAGACAATATGGCAAAAGAATTTAGCAATTCATTAAAAAAGACAAGTGCAAAGTGTTTAAACTCCAAATGTCTGAACATGAGCACTTGCTAAGCAATGATCTAGTCTTCCACATAAATTCATGTCTTACATGTATTCAAATTGTTAGTTTCAGTGTAAATGAAAATACATTTTCTATATAATAAGACTGAGTACTTTTTGGTTTATGTTGTCATTATTATTCATGTGAAGGTGTGGGGATTATCCTTTTTTTCTAAGCAATTTTTCAAATCATGACATTAACGCATTTGCTTAATCACCAAATGAACATGCACTATCAATAACAAGTATTAAAACTATCAATAGTAATTTATGAGATGTAGTATGTTGACTCATTTTGTTAAGCTAAAATAATTTCTAAAGCACAATTTCTAAGATGCCATTTTAAATTTAATGCAGATTTGAAAAATGAGAGAAATTGTTTAATGAGACAGGAAAAAAGTAATGGCTAAAGTAATCAACTAGAGCAACTACTTTTATTTTTGTAACCTACCATCACTTAACAACAAGGAAAGCATCCAAGCCACTAAGCATCTGTCATGAGACTCAGCCTAAGCATTAATGTCATGGTCCACACACTGCAAAAAAAGCCTTTGCTATCAGATGAAATCTATAAAAAGAATAACCACATCTCATTACCAATAACAAAACACAAGGTCACTCCACTACTCCACTGTAATTGCACCCTGTAGTAATTGCTGTTTTCCACCTGTGTTTTTAGTAATTATCCCATTTTTCTTTTATTCCCTCCTGCTAGGCATCCTAA
Organism: Polypterus bichir lapradei; assembly: GCA_026402145.1. Taxonomy (NCBI): domain Eukaryota; kingdom Metazoa; phylum Chordata; class Cladistia; order Polypteriformes; family Polypteridae; genus Polypterus; species Polypterus bichir. Next base: position 48,123,676 of record JANRMT010062813.1, on the reverse strand, counting down.
CTTTCCTATTTTTTCTTTTTACTTCATTTTTTATCTAATACACACAAACTGTTATAATATGATTGCACATCCTGACCAATGTAACCTTTTAATTAGATTAAATTAATTTTGATAGTGTTTCATTTATATATGCTAATGGCTTATTGTCCTACAATATTGATTTTTCTTCTTTTGATCTTATTTCTACTGAGAAAGAAAAACTGTAACCAGCATAAGGGTAATATAAAAATGAAAAATGTAACAATTGCTAAGAAACTGCAAAATAACACTTCCCTCTATCAGTGTTGACAATGTATGTCTTTTGCTCCTTCATGTAATATGAAATATGACAGCCAATTACAGGTACTTTTACTATTATGTCAGACTACTGAAGACTGCAGTAGCCACAGGCACTGAAAAAAAACAGTTTACGTTTCTCATCATGAACTATTAAAATCTTATAAGAAGACATTCCTTTCAAAAGAAACATTACAAAGCTATCGACAGTTTTTATTTATAGATCATGAAAGCATTATTTCCTCTTAGAAATAAGTTTATGAGGTCTTCTGTTTAAGCAGAAAAAATAAAGCTTTAAAAAATAGGAGCCTAGTGCCTGAAAGAAGGAATTGACTTCTCAGTGACAAAAAAAGGGTACATCCTTTGAATATTTTTCTACTGTGGGGAAAATAACAAAGGATGCTGTGGAGCAGTTATCTGGTCTTCCATCCTTAACAAATGGCATGAACCCTGGTATGGGGCTTCAAGAAAATGCTCTTACCTGAGGGCAGACCTAGCTGTTACATTCAGCTCAGACTCAGGAAGGTGCTGGATCCTGCAGTCCATCAGCTTGGTCTCACTTGCAGAACGTTCAAATAGATGTACACCTTTTTGGGACTCAGAGGCATTTGATTTTAGGATAATTAATATGTCCGTGTCATGATCTGTTGTATTCTGGGTTTTTTTTCATTTGTTTTAATATATTTTTCAGCTTATTCGGGAAGGTCAGTCAGTAAGTCATTTTCTAACCCACTTACTCCTGAACAGGGTCACGGGGGGTGCAGGAGCCCAGCCCACTTAGGGTGCAAGGCAGGAACAATTCCCTGGACAGGGCATCAGTCCATCGCAGGTCAATTCAGGAAGATCATTATCTATTAAGATTGATACACGTTGAGGTTCCATTCTACTTACATCCACATCCATTTTCTTCTCATGTGGATCTGAAAAAAAAGAAAACAAAAGAAAGATAGAAATTTCACATAAAGATTTTACTTTTGAAAATGCAAGTTGTGATATTAGAATGTATTCCAAAATGTTACCAGAATCTTTTTATGTACATACAGAGGATGGAAATATTGCCACCAATTATTCTTATGTACTAATATTTTCATATATTGTGTCATGCACGTGTGCATGGGAGACAGATGAAGAGCTCTGGTGATAGTAATTCCCCTCTGAACCAGGGGTTGGCACTGTGTTCTAATGCCTTTTCCTCTATAGAATGGAAGATCGACGGCCATTCCACCACTGACTTTATGTCCGTTATCCGCCCTCCTGGACCTGCCCCTTCCTGCCTGGAACCCATATGACCAGACATTCGGCCAGTTTATTTCTGAGCTCTTGTCTGAACAGACATTATTCACAACTTGTGTGTTTTTCATTGTTGTCTTATTTTAGTTATATGGATCACCAGGGTGATACGCAACACTTTGATGTTGCTTTGTCTCCTCTTTACAACCTCCACTATATATCTCATTGAATTTTCCTAAACTTCTTAATTCTTTAAAGGCCATGCAGATTGGTAAACTTGTAAGTTTATTGATTACCTTTTACACTACAATTGTTGGCATTCTAATTTAAGAGGATATGTGTTATAATTAATACATGGTAAATAAAATAAAATAAAGATGTGAATCTCAAGCTAAGCGAAAAATCTAATTAGCATTGTGTAAATTAATGTGTGCTACAATTAGTTAGTATCCTGGCCATGGTTCAATCCTGCCTTGCACCCAGATAACAAGGGTAACCACTGTCTCTCTCCCTTATGATGAGAAAACTAGATTCAGGAATGAACGGATAAACTGTCAGTAAAGTTACTGTTTATATTTTTTTATATCTGTGAATGATGAACTATATCTTCTCTCCTTTTTTCCTTTTGCCTTTTTTGTTTCAAAAACAAACAGTCCTGAGAGTTCCAGCTGGGGATCAGGTCAGCCAACTGTGATAGCCAATATCAGATATTTTCTTTTACCGTAATCTGCTATTTCTCCAGCTTTCTACGTTTTATAACACTGCTCAAATTAGATCCATTTTTCAAGGTCTTCTGGCAAATGGGTCCAATTTTTTTTTCAGCTTCAGGTTATTGTCTCCCAGCCATGTGCACTTTTATTTACTACCACATTATCTGAAAATGAGTATGTGGTTCAAAACCTGAATAACAATTCTTTTTACTGGTTCTGCCATTATTCCCTTAATGTGTTTTTTCCCCTGTGCCTTCATAAAGTGAATATTTACTATAAAAATCCCTTTTCTCTACTTAAAATGTTGGCACACTTGAAAAGACATAAGCAACAAGACAGTCTGTTGTCATATATACAATAACAGCCAAATAAAAATATAAAAGCACATCAGAACTTTTATCTCTTTAATTACAATTTTAAAGAGGTTTACAACTCAGGATACAATTTTAATATATAGTACCATTCTCAAACCCATTAAATCCAATTTAGGGTTGTGGGGGTCTCACCAGCACTGGATACAAGGCAGGAAACAGCCATGGAAAGTGCTGCAGTCCATCATAGGGTCCACTCATGCACACAGCCACACTTACACAGGGCCAATTTATAATCATGGATATGGGAAACCCGCATGTGGACATAAGGGGAATATGCAAACTTTACACGGAAAGCAGTGGCATTCAAACTTAAAACATTGAATCCCACTGCACCACCATACTGCCTATGACAAAATTTAGAAGGTCTTAATTAGTAGCAGATAATCTGATAAGAATAAAATAAGATCAATCTGAAAAATAATTGTCTGTGTTTCTATTCGCTTTATTGACCAATTTGTGGCACGAAGATTTCAGAACAGATTTTGCCTACATTTTTCACAAGTTAGTCTAATGTTATTGTCATTATTGTTAACTATGTGCTCTTTTTAAAATTATGATTTTAAAAATCTGATCATAAATGAAGCATTTTTATGGCTGGTTTCAAAGTGAATGTGTTTTTGTTTACTTTAAATTAAATTAATTTACAAATGGTTGCTTTATTAAAATAAGCCATATTGAGTTTAATAAAGACCAACTCAGACCACCATTTGAATTACTCTTTTACTTCATTCAGTTTTTTTACAAGTTGCATCACATTCGCAGCAGCATGCCACAAGCCACTATACAGCTCCCTTCATGTCTGCATTGCAACTACTGGCATAATGTAGAGAAAGGAAGTGAATGCAAATCTAAAGGGCAAGGACCTGTCAAAAAGAAAGTTATCTTGTAAGCAGGAGAACACCTGCTGCACATGCTGTTGTTGGTTGAAACTTTAAACATCAACCTGCTACACATGTATAATATTAAAAAAGCACATCTTTTGGTATACCATATTCCAGCCAAACAGCTTAACTATTTTGCTGATGAGTCACAGAGCTGTTCGTCTTACCGGCTATAAAGGAAGGTTAAAACTTCAGCCAGTTGAAATAGACAAATTAGACACATCCATTACCTTAGCCCATCCTTTAACATATGCTGATGTAGTGTTTGTGGATCTTTCAGCACAATCAGTAGTTGCTAGCAGTTGCTTATATAACTGCTGTTGGGGCATCAACAAAAGTTTCAGTGCTGACATCAGACTCCAGAACATTTTATTACCTTGCGGTCTGACAGTGCAGTATTCCTGTAAGCATCTGCTTGTGTGACAAGGGCACCTGGGAGTTTGACAAGTTTGGATGCAAGAGACAAAGTGCTGTGTGCTGTAAAGAAGCCGAGAAGGTAGGAGTCAGGAGTTCTGAGAAACGCGCGAACAGAGTCACTGGGCAGTTGCCTATAGCACATATGCATGAAAGAGTGTCACAGGACAATAGTGCACACTAACCTCCCAGTGTCTTGGCTCTACATGCCTATGTCTTAATTTGCATCACAGGTTACTGAGCCACCTTCACACACTCCATAGCTTGCCAGGCTTAGCAGCAGTATGAACCCCCTAATGGCCCAGGATGCTAATTATAATAGTTAGGAGCCATTATGCAAGTGCATGTAGATAAAGCACTACTCAGCTGTTATATATAAAGATTAGTTTAAGACTGAGAGCGAAAGCATTCATTCATAATGAGGGATCTATTCTTTAAATACAGTGTATTTGGCAGCACTGGGTCTGAAACTAAAAAGCTAAAAAGGGGTATTTTGTTAGAAAAACAGTCAACTAGGTAGGCAATTGGGACAAAGGGAAAGTAATTATAAATAAAGACACAGGCAGTAAAGGGATGAGAATATTACAGGTGTTATAATACTGCATTTAAATCAATATTTATGTTTTAGAAAAAAGGGAGCTGATAAATTTACTAATACAAATATTTATTATGAGGTCAATATAATGCAAGTTCTGTTTGATATTGGAGCTTTTGGAGGGTGGCTTGGATGAGTCAGTCCTTCTTGATTCAAGGTAGAACTAGGTGGGTCACAGTCAGACATAGGTTCAAATAATTAATGTACTCTTCTCGTGCATCAACCTCAGAATTGGAAATATCAAATCGTTTTTAGGACTTTGCAGAACTGAACAGTGACTCTGAAAACTCTGAGGTGTTAGGCAGATATGTGATGGACTTAGTCTGTAGAGGTACTGAAATACAGGTTTGCTCTGTGAGCAGTCCCTGATGTATGGTGCATTGTCTTCTGGGTTCACAGGTGGGGGAATGCCCCTGGAAGAGTGGCTTGGGTCTTGGACAGAGTAGGAATGGATCTAGTTGTCATTTTTCTTGTTGGAACAAATAACATAAAGGTAGACTATCAGTTCTGCAGTGAAAATTTAAAGAGTTACATGCCAAACCGAGGTATTGAATAGACAAGGTAAACTTGTTTGAGGGTCTTCCTGTGGTGCACAACTGCCCAGGTAAGACTGAGGATATTAAAACATTTAATGTATGGCTCAAACCTTGGAGTTGGATAGAAAAGTGCAGGTTAATGAGATATTAGGACTCTTTCTAGAAAAGATGGCATCTGTTCTGCTGTGATGGTTTATATTTGAACAGAATGGGTACCAATATACAGTGGAACCTTGAAGTAATTTCCCCCATAGGATTGTATGTAAATACAATTAATCTATTCTGGACCGTAAGAGCTGTTATGTAAATATTTTTTTTTAAAGATTTGTAAGCACAAGAATAGTTAAATATACCATAGAATGCACAGCGTAATAGTAAACTAAATGTAGAAACATTGAATAACACTGAGAAAACCTTAAACAGAGAAAACTAACCTTGCAGTCTCTTTAAAAATAAGCCGGTGCATTCTTTAACTGTCTTCTCGCGCTCTCTCTCTCTTGTTCGCTTGCTGGGTCGCTGCACAGGGAATGCACAGGGAGAGACTGAACACGTGCAGAAATCATCGGCACGTATGAACCAGAAGGGAAACTGGCTTGTTCGTTACCCAAGTGTGCGGTCATGAACAGATGCAAAAGTTTGGCGAACTTTTTGGTCGTAACCCGATTTGTACATGGTCCAAGACATTCGTGGCCTGAGGTTCCACTATACTAAAAAAGCATATGAGTAGGTTAGTCAAGGACTGGGGCCAGGGAGTTTAGGACAGGCCAGGTTTAGATTTCCCTTAAAGGGGTGAACAGTGGTGGAATAACACTAAGGTTAAAATGCTAAAGTAAAAGAAGTGACAAATTAAAAATTGCTTGCTTAAATGCTAGAAGTATAAAAAAATAAAACAAGCAAGTTTGAGATCTATGTGCCCGAAAATAATTATGAAAATATAGCAATAACTAAAACTAGGCCTAATAATAAAGATGTAGATGAGTACAACTTTGACAAGTACATATTATTTAGGAAAGAGAGTTTCCATTTATGTTAAGTAGACTTTGAATGCAAGTCTTCTTCAAGTAAATGGTGAGCCACAACTAACTGAATTTTTTTGTATTTGATTAGAAAGCATTAAGGATAAGCGCCTTATATTGAGACTGTGTTATATACATCCTCTAAATGGAGACAGTAATTTCAATATGAATCTTTTTAATAATATTAAAATGGCAAGTTTAGGGGGGAATGTTATAATCTTGAAGGATTTTACTTTCCCAAATATTAACTGTGTTAACCTTTCAAAAAGTGAACTACAACTGAAAGAATTTTTAGACATAATCAGAAACTTTTTGACAAGCAGATTTTGTATTTTGTATTTTGTATTTTGTCTAGATTTTGTATTTTGTAATAACCAGGATAGAATTCAGAGTGTAGAGAGTACTGAACCACTGTGGTAAAGTGACCGAAATATAATACATTTTCACAGTGTTTTGGCAGGGGACAAATTCAAACACTAAAGCTAAAACCTAATATGTAGCTGGGTTAAATTAATGGTAGAATTACTAAGAAACAGATTGAGCATCATATGGCAAGAACAAGAGCTTTAGTGAACAGGCAACTTGGGATCAGATGGGGAAGGTTGAGTTTCACTGGTATTCTTAAATTCCATTATGAAGCAACAAACGCAAATTATAAGGTAGGTGCATACTACTCATAGTAATGTTGATTTTTATACTTTTTGAATATGTAAAAGCAGCATCTTAAGATAAAGTATAAGTGAAAGTTATCTGACGTAAAAAATGTAAATTTGAATGTTGAATGGGATGTCTGAAACTTGACATTACACCTAATGAGGCATTTCTGATAGTTATAGTGTACTAGCTGGTATCTACATCCAGACTGTGAAAAGGTCATGAAGATGGCATGTTATGTACAAATCAAGAGTGGTTATATGTAAGATATGTACCTCTTCTGGAGTTCTATGTACAGTACAGTTTAGGAGTCCAAGCCAAGAAAAACATACAGTAGCAATGCTAATAGGACCTTCAGAATAGATTGACGAGGCTGATTACAAGTGGAGTCTATGACATGTGAGGAAAGACTGAAGGAGAGTATGAGGTCATATGATTGATGTTCCCTTTTTAATTGTGAAAGGAATTAGTATAGTGGATAATTCAGGAAATGGAGACAGAAGGAAAATCATTATGGGTAATTTTTGCACCAATGTCAGAAACTTTCACTTCACACAAAGAACAATAGATACACAGAATAAGAGACCCAGTAGATGGTAGAGAGCAAGATTTTTGGGGCCTTCCAAACTCAACTAAATGATACTTTGAAGAATTCAAGTGGAAATGACTGGCAAGATTTAATGGGCTGAATGGAGTGTTCCTGTCAAAATTGTTTTAGTGTTTGTTATGAGACTTACTCTTTATCTGTAAAAAATAAGAATGTTTGCTTTGAGAGGACTGTTGCTTTCTCAGTCACTAAGGAGTAAACTAAGTTTTTATCTGAATTACAGCATTCCCAGTATATCATAATAGCACATTTTAATAACAGTACAAATTAATAGCTGCAATGTTTGGCTGAAAGAAATAATTTTATCTGACATCTGTTTGCGATATCTGCATCTTTCAAATCAGGTGTATTGGTCTATTTTATTTTATTTTATTTTGATTATTTACTTTATTTTATGCTAAAACACTTTTAAAGGATATGCACCATGAACATGAAACTTTTTAAATGATATCTAGCTTTAAAACTGTATTACTTAATATTAAATCAAACCACATTAAAATTTTAATGCCTTGCTGTCATAGATTTCTTAAACAATGTCCAGGTGTCTGACATTTATAAAATGATTCATCAACCCATGTATGCCTAATACTAAAACAACTTAACTGAAAATTACACATTTTATAACAGTGATAGCTTTTGATGTCATTACAGAGCTTACATTATGAAGAATGTACTAAGCATTTACAAATATAATTTGCTGATTTTTACATCAGGGTCACCACAAGCTTATGAACTCCTCAAAATTCAATTTTCTTCCCCATCTCACCCCACCACCATTTGAGAAGAAACTCCTGCAATTTTCAGATGCTTTTTACTTTATGACATGACCAGAAGATAGTGCAACTTCCATTTCATATTGGCAAACCCCTCATATTTGCACAAAATGTTAACTGTGATCTATAAAATATACTATAAAAACAGACAAATCCAACAGAAGACAATGACAATACAGTAAAGTACAGTTTACCTTTTCAGGCTACATTTTTGAAAATTAGAGTTAAAGTTAGATAGGCTTAAAGTGTTTACCACTGGGATCATGGTATCTTATATGAAATCCATCTTTTCAAAATTCTTTCCCAGCAGCAGGGCAACTAATTTTTTCAATTAGTTATTGTATTCTAGTTGAATGCAATATGACAAAAATAGACACTGAGCGCATTCAAAAAATTAAGCTAGATCTTATGGCAGACACGATCATGTACAAGTGGAACTGAGACTATATTGATTATGCTTACATGCACTTCACTTAAATTACTTCTTTTTGCCTTCAGAAGCTGTTTAGCCTTCTGTGAAGTTTGTGGATGCTGCCAGACATACATCCTACTTGAATGTGGCTCTTTAGACAACAAGTCTTCATACAGACCCTAAGTTGCCAAACGGCAGATTATATATTGACCCGTTTTCCATGATTGACACAGAAATTTCCTTATCTTATATGCATAGCTTACCATAATGCCTTGATCATCATTAAGTCCTTCTACTCCACTGTGCTAAAGAACTGCTTTGGGCCTATTAATGAACAAAGCAGACCCCATTATTTTAAATTATTATTTAAGTCTGTATATCAACCCAACTAGAGAGAGTTTGAGTATATACCTGTCACTAACGGCATACCTGTCAAATGTAAATGTACTTGGAAGCTTGCAGCCACAACTAAATCTATGACCTGTGAGGACATTCTCCTTTACAATTGTCACACTGGACAATTGAGTTTGGTGATGTCTGGATAGAGGAAGCTGAGTGTGAAAAATATTGATCACAAAGAAACAGACTATATAAAAGATACTTTCAATTTTTGTAATTTTCTAAAAGGCTTTTACCTGTTCTGTCCAAATTTCAGAAAAATGCACACATTTAAATCAGCTGCTATGCACCCTGTTGTTTTCATTAATTCCTAACATTTAAAGAATTGCAATTAAAGAGTTGCTTACTCAGAATCGCTTATGTTTGGTGATCATATGTGTTTCTTTGTGCATAATATTAATTATCAAAACAAAACTTTTTTCTCACCTCAATCACAACATCCTTAATTAAAGATGTGGCATGGTACGGGTGAAGATACTCAAGTTGTAATCCATTTAATATTTCATTTTATACTTTTATATTTCTGACTTCCATTTCTGCCATCTACGGGAAAATATTTATCATTAAAAATTTGAAAAACATTGTACTGCAATGAAAATCTTTATCCATGTTGTCAGGTGTTTGTGACAACATACCCCCTGCTTTTTGTAACTTAATGAACATTTTGCGATAAATATCTTTGTATAGTAGAAACTCCTCTAAATGACTGAGAATGTCAGAGACTTACTCCTCCAAAGACACCTCCGACTTTGTGCATACAGCAGTCAGTTCTGTCTTTGTTGGATGAGGATAGAAAAAACAACATACATGCAATAAAATATCTGGAAAATTATCATTGTTTTAAACAACATTATAAAATATTATATTTAAGTTAAACACTTTTGAAGTAATGCTTTATTCTTTACTAAGAAACACATATGACACATACTAAACCAAAGAATGCAATCAGGTTGGAAAAATTATAAGGAATGTAAGAGTGAATAGTAAAAGTGTATAAAGCAATGGCCAGACTAACATTGAATCGAATTAGAAACCATGGCAGTGAAAAAGGTGCTTTGAATGAAACTGGATGTTACAGAAATTATGATACTGAGATTGATATGTGGAGTAACAAAGCATGGGAAGATCAAGAATGAGTGAATCGGAGGTACACTTAAAGCTGGGGAAATCTCAAAGTAAGTACAGGAAAGAAGGTTAAAGTTCTCTGCAAATTTAATTAAAAGAGAGGTAAATGATAAGAGGAAAAGAATTGTGGATATGAAGGTGTAAGAACAGAGGAGAAAAGGACAACCAAAGAGAAAGTGGTTAGACTGTATGAAGGGAGATCTGAGGGAGAAAGGAGAATCAGGCATGTAATGAAGGAGGCTGGTCCAATAAAGCGACACCATATACAGTATAAGTTTATAGTTTACATTGACAGACTATCAGTATGCTAGCTGCCTTTGTTGATATTTATTTAGAACTAAAGTTCACATTAATCAAATTCATTAATCAAGTACAAGGTACTGTAAAGAAAAAAATAATTTTATGAGGGAACAATTCACAAACTTTTTTTACATTAAAAACATAAGTTTGCCCAATTTTGACATCTGAAACAGATTTATAAAATAAACCTGTGATAAAAATTGGGTTTAGGTCCTATGGTAAATAATCTTTAAATGTGACTTTGTGTACAATAAAAAATAGCCTTCTGTTCTTTATTCATGTAATAAAATATTGTGTTGTATGCAGTTATACATTGTCACACACGTGCGCATGGGAGCCAGCTAAAGGGTCTAAATGACAGTAATTCCACTCCAGACCAGGGGGTGGCGGAGTGCACTGACCTTTTTTCTCGCGTTCGTACAGACTGTTCTCGGGAAATTCTGCCTGGCCCTGATGACATCACTTCCAGTTCCGGTTTTGATGACGTCACTTCCAGTTCCGGGCCCTTATTATAGGACTTATAATAAAGATTATTTAATTGACCAATCATAATTGAGAATTCACAAATACTTCAAGTAATAATGCCTAACTGCAGAATGAACTGACATAGTGGCTGAAAAAAAAAACCTTTTTAGACTCAAGATCTATAAAAGAGTGTTACCTCGGTTTATGGAGAGTTGCCTTTAAATGCAGGATCCACTAGATGTTTTGAAAATCCTTTTAGCGCTTCACTTTTCAGGACAGCTTGCCCTATTCTTGTCAATGATCCAATCCAAGGAGCAAATGCAGAATATGACAAATTGCTGCTCTAAAGATTTTTAGAACTGGTCAATTAAAACAAGAAATAAATCTGAAAGTGCACAGCTGTTTTTTCAAATAGATATAAGTTAAATGTATTCAGCTTGAGAAATCACAGAAGTAAATGCAAATGCAGGGTTATGCATTCTTAAGAAAAGACAAGACTGTTTTCAAATAAACACTTTAAGTGTCAAAGCTTTTCTGATTTTATTCTAATTTTATATGTAGATGATTGTTTCTTTTTAAAGTAGGACACAAATGTGCCCCATGTTCATCCTATTACATATGGTGCCTAACCACTGTGTTGAAAGGCAGCCAATCTGAATTCAGCAATGTAATATCGAGGTACACTTGTCTTTCCTTGCTTTTGAAATCGTTTCAGAGGTCAAAAACAATACAAATTGTTTTCAGAACATAGTGAATTATTAAAAATAAATGCAATACTTCTGACAAAAACAATACCAACACAGAAGCCAACAGCAATTAGTTCTATTTCTAGATGTGTCCATCTGTTTTCAATGTTTACTGACAAATCACTTGGCTGAGTATCTTCAGTATGTGGCCTTTCAGAAAATTTACTTTTTGTTTTATGGAAAAAGGAAAATCTTTAGAATTAAAAAAAAACAACATTTTTATAGTGACCCCATATAAAAATGGTAAAAGCTAAGAAGAATATCATTTTTGATATGTTTTACAAAACACTAACCTGGTAAATCAAAGTTTCTTTCCAGTTCTCATCAGCAATAAGCACTGGAGGCTGCTTGCCACAGCAATTACTGACAAACTCATAACTGTACTTGGTTATGGCAGAATAATGGGAAAAAAGACTTCCTGATTGTATTGTGGGAAACATGATATCAAGATGGTCCTTCCTCATTGAAGGGAACTGAACAATTGCAGTGCTGTTCTGTTAAAAACAGTAAAAGTGCTACTAGTAATGTCATAAGCACATAAGTATACAACAAAAAGTCATGTTCATAACCTTTACTGCTGTTGTCAGCATAGAACATAGTGGAAAGTTGTGGAAGCCAGAGGTGTGTTTCTGGAACTGCACCCGAGTATTACAGCCTAAGCAAGTCTTTACTGACACATGGATGCCTATGTAGTAAAATATATATAAAATGTTTAGGAAAAGGGGCGGCACGGTGGAGCAGTGGTAGCACTGCTGCCTTGCAGTTAGGAGACCCGGGTATTTTTCCCGTGGTCTCCCTGTGTGGAGTTTGCATGTTCTCCCTGTGTCTGTGTGGGTTCCCTCTGGGTACTCCAGTTTCCTCCCACAGTCCAAAGACATGCAGGTTAGGTGGATTGCGATTCTAAATTGTATCCAGTGTGTGCTTGGAGTGTGTGTGTGTGTCTTGTGGTGGGCTGGCGCCCTGCCCAGGGTTTGTTTCCTGCCTTGCGCCCTGTGTTGGCTGAGATTGGCTCCATTAGAACCCCCGTGACCCTGTAGTTAGAATATAGCAGGTTGGATAATGGATGGATGGATGTTTAGGAAAAAATCATTAGTTTATAGGTGAAATGTCAAATCTGTGCAATAAAATATGTACATATGTGCATTTCACAAAACTTTGATCACCAAGAACAGGTTGTAAGCAGTGGCATTTTAGGTCATTTATTTAGCCTTGGAATGATCTTTTGGCACAAATTTGGGTGGTACAATCTTTATTTGTGCTTAATGATGGGGAATTAAAACCTGTGGATTTTTTTTTGTGTTGAAAAAGATATGTGGTCATCCTTTTAATGTCCTGATCATCAAAAACCTCTAGATCATCCTCTTCATCCTGAATATCCTCATTATCTTTTTGAATATCCATTAGAAGAAGACCTGTCTCTATTGGAAAACTCCACCACACTGACAAACAAATGTGACGGCAGCAATGCAGCTTTTTTTGAACATTTACAAAGACAACACCACTTCCCTTTGTATCAACTGCGGCCTTTGTTTGCCCAAAATTACCCCAGGCTTCCTTTTTTTCTGTAAATACTGAGAAGTAAATATGTCTACCAGAATAGCCATACTTCTTGTAGAAAACAGCGTGCACTGTACATGCTACGTCCCTGGATGCCATATTATTTAACTCAATACACTAATTTTTTTCCTCGGCCTAGAAATTAGACCTTGCTCCAGCATAGACCGTGTGGCCGGAACATGACACCAGGTTACCCACTTTGTTTTGCTACAGCCATGAATTCTCTGCAGTCTACCACTTCACGGGTGATTTATCTGTGAAGTTGATGATTTAGTTACATGAATTGGAACCCTGACACCTTTGGTTGAAAGGCTGAAAATAAATTGCAGACGATTCCTGATATATTTTCAGGCAGTTCACACTTATTGCATCCACTCTTTCTTTTGCCATTTGCTTTATGATCCTGAACACATTTCTCTTTTCTGCAGTTCATTTGCAAACTCATGTGTCATGTCTTCTTGTGCCCTCCCAACTACTTTTCTAGCATTTCTCTTTGCTTTATTGTAGATTGCTCTTATAGATTTTATTTTGATGACATAAGATAAGGAGAATATACTGAAATGGAAAGTCAGTTTGAAAGTGAAGCACCTCCAGTTAAATGCATTAAAGACCAAGGTGATGCCTAAAAGGAGAGGCCAGAAGGCATTGAAGAGGTGGTTGACCATCTGACATGTGTGGTACAGTGTTGGGAGACACTCAGACCAATGCACAATTTATAAGAAGTGGGTGCATAAAAGATGTAATGGTGTTAAGGGTAGAATGCAGGTGGCAAGTGAAACCTGTGTTTGTAGAACATGTGTGAAAGGGGTGCAGAATGCTGCTTTAGTAAGTGGAAATTACATCTTGGCAATGGAGTTACTCAGGAGAAACTATGAAAGATATGCCATTTAGGTAACATGTTGAATACTGACAGAATTGTAAGCTGTTCAACATTCTGACTTCTAACGGATTCTGTCCTTGGTATTGAAGGGTACAGTTTGTGAAAACTGTGTGGGGAGTAATATGGTCAATGGAAGTAAGATAAAGCCAATGAAAGCAGAAGAGCGGACAGTTGAAATATAAAATGAATGGGTGGAGTATCAAGAAGTTAGAGAAAAATAAGATAATAAAAAACTTGGTGTGGAGAAACATAAAAGAGTGATTTAAGCATGTGGAGAGAAATGCAGAGGATGACTGAGTGAAGAAGTGAAGAAGGTGGTGGTGAGGAGCCCAGAGAAAATATGGTTGAAGGTAGCATCAGATTATATAAAAAGAAAGGATACCTAGAACTGTGAAAAGTGGAGGTGAAAGATTTATGTGAACAACTGATGAAGTTAGGTAAACCTAGAAAATTCCCATTAAACTGGTCACTATATTAATGAGTTCTGTCTAATTGGTCTCCATTCAAGTTTGCTTTTTACATTTTTACTTTCTTGAATTATTAGTGTTATGACATTATGGCAGCACTTATGCAGAAAAAATTAGGCTTTTATTTTTAAAATCCCAAAAAGCTTCAAACCCATAATACAAACAACATTTACAGTAAATACATGTGGGGAAAAAACTGGCAGGCTAAGAGCAAGCACATTTTCTGAATATTCCAGAAAGAGTAACGTCTGTGCATTAGACAGAACAGTTCACATCATTTAGGATGTAATGCCTGCTGTAACCAGCACTCTACTGTGGTAGCTGAAAATAGAAAATAGCAATGTTGTCAGTAGGCATTCTAATATTCCATAAGCCATACATTTCTTTTTCATAAATCCTGATTTTTCTCTTCATTATTCTCTAGCATAACCTGCTGCCATATCTGTTATCATTATCACTTTAAGATTAACATCAGAACATCTGTTTTCATATTTCACTAAAGCCTTGTTAAAATCCCTGGGCCATGTTAATTTGTTATAAGAATATTTGTTGTAGTTATTGAAGTAGTTTAATATTAACTATTCCATTGTTTCAATATTTGTTTGCTTTGGTATTGTTAGTAATGCTACTGCTCCACTTTTAAAGTATCTTTTTCTCCAAGGTTTGCAAAGCTTTAATCCAGACAAATAATACTTGCTACTAAAAAATTAGGTTTTAAAACTATTCATATTATTTGCTCAAATCAATAACCTTAACATACTGTATTGTCAGAAATGTGAGCATTCTGTTGTGCTCATGGGCATACATAAAGGAGTACAGGCAGGGTTTGGGCTTAGGACTAGAAGTATGGCTTATTTTTCCAGTCCAGAGTTGCCAACCCAGAAGTACTTTGACCCCAAAATGTTTCCAGCCTTTGAGAAACCACAACCTCACAAGACTGCCATCTCTTGACCAGATGGGAGATACCTGCTTGAGCGCTCAACTGCTCCAATAATGCAAATGCCAATGCTGGTAGTGTGCTAATGCGCCAATGTTTTTGTGACTACAAAGCAGTGATCCTGCTGGAAACTCAATACTCTTTCTTGACCTTTTCTTCTATACTTTATCTTATTGTATACTATGCATTAACCTTCTTGTTGTGAATGATTTGTTTTGCATTCCCCCTTTTTGGTTAGAATTAAGTGACCTATTTTTTAATTTATTGTTGGTACAATCATATTGTATATGTAAAAATAAAACTGATGGACTATTGAGGTTGTAAAAACTAATAACTTGGCTTTCAAGTAGAATTCTCAGTGATTAAAAATAGAATGTGAAGCTGAAAATTCTTCACTTTATGAAAAATATCATCCCATTAAAAGCAAGATTAAAATCCTTATTGCCAGCCGGCCTTGAACGATCTTACATGTTGTGAATACGTTGGGTACAGGATTAATGACTGTCATCTCTGAATAGTATAATAAAAACACAAACAGGATTGCTGTTTTGAAAGATAATGAGCACTTGAATACATAAAGAATGTTAAAGAAATTAAAAAAATGAGTTCTGCATAAATATCTCTTGAATTGCTTTGAAACACATGGACACAGAGGAAAGATTTTTATAAGATCACTCAAGACCACTTTAATGATATTATTAATAACTAAGAATGACACATTACTTAATCAAAAACATTCCAGCATGTCCACATGGGGCCTACTTTGGTCCCATATGGGATTGAAAGTGGGTCCCATCTGGGCAGCCAAACTGGGTCCCACCAACTTTTGCCCGCAGGATCCAGATGGGCCTCACATGGGGATGCCCATATGGAATAATGATGGATACCAGACGGATCACAAGAGGGAGCCTTGTGATTAAACACAGTTGCCCCACACGGGTTTTATGTGGGGTGCAGCCAGCATCTCCATGTAGGGACTACTTTGGTCAATTATGTGCTTGAAAGTTGAACCCATCTGGGCAGCCAAACTGGGCCCAGCCAACTTTTGGCCACACGTTCCACATGGGCCCCACATGTGGATGCCCATAGGGGATAATGATGGATGCCAGACGGGTCACAAGAGGGAAGTTGCCCCCCAACAAGTTTTATGTGAGGTATAGTGCAACTTCAGTATAGGGTACATATAGGCTCCTGCATGGGTTGTAAGTGGATATTTCAAGGGTGTCTTGTGAGCTGCATGGGCTACCTTGTTTTACAGTAACCACATCTAACCTCCTCCATCCCCCCCAAAAAAAAGAATAAAAAGCTCAATCAAAGAATACAATTAATATTGTTTATTATATAATAACAAAACAAACAATTTATTAATAAGAATAAAAAAATTGAAATAACAATATAAACATTTGCTTTTACTTCTGTATTATTCAAAAATGTAACATAAATATTGAAGAACACAAAATAAATTATATTAACATGTTAATAACCAGTTAATAATAAACAATACAGAAAATAGTTTGAAAAAATGTAAATATGCATAAAATAAAAAATAAGATCCAATTCTGCAAAAAACAACAATGGCGATCCATAGTTGTTCTGCTTGAACATTATGGCGAGTGGCTGGGTGTGGTACCCAGCCGGGATGCCCAGGAGGACCGGAGGAGGGCTTATGCCTCCTCCAGACCATGAGGGGGCGACCGCCCTGGTGGCTTTGGGGACCATGGGAACGGAGCTTAGAAGTTCAACCCTATAGGGGCCCGTGATCACTGCCAGGGGGCGCCCCAATGCCAATGGAGCCCTGGCCCTCAGCAGTGCTGGGGGAAGATGACCAGGGACACCCGGAATGCTTCCGGGTGCACAGCCGGTACTTCTGCCACACTAGGAAGGGGCGGCAGTAGCTTATTGGGAGACACCTGGAACAAGCCTGGGTGTGTAAGAAAAGGGCCGCCTCCCTCCATTCGGTGGCTGGAGTCAGGAGGAAGAGAGACAGAGTCTTGGAGGAGAGGAGATGACAGGAGTGGAGGCGGACTGGAGAAAGGCATTAGAAAAAAGGCCTGGACTTTGGGGGAGCACTGGAGTTGTGTGTGAGCACTAATTGTAAATAATATGTATAATAAACGTGTGTTGGGTGAACCATCGGTGTCCGCCTGTCTGTGACCGGGCCAAGCTCCACAACATCAAAAAAATAAATAAAAACAAATACAGTTCCAGAAGATTGGATCCCTAATTATATCTGCAATAAAATCAAAATTGAAACTACTTGATGTCTAAAATCATCTACTTGTGAATCCTGTATATTTTCAGCAAACTGTTCAGAACGTCTAAAGGAAGCAGTGTAGATACCACATGGGCTGGACCAGCTTTGCAGCCAGAATAGGGGATGATTTCTTACACGGACAGTAGGCTCCTGGAAGGCGGACAGGCATCCCGGCCAGGGCAGAGACAGGGGCCAGACCCGGAAGAGATGACCCAGAACATATGGACGGATAGCCCACCAGTGGTGGAAGAGGTCGCTGGGGACTTTCTATTCCCCCCAGGCACTAGATGGCAGAAGCCCTCCATGATGGCGTTAATTCATGAACCAGCAGGGAATGCTGGGAGATGTAGTCTGGCAATACAGCATTGCTGGGGACCATGGATGGCGCTAGGGGGTGTTGTAGGGAGATGCGCTCCCCAATTTATGGGACTTCTGTGTGACATGGAAGTACTTCCATTAGGCAGTCAACCGGTCAGCGGAAGTACTCCTGGGCCCGTAATAAATGAAGGGCTGCACTCCCTTATCCAGGCAAGTCAGAGATGGGAGGAAATAGAGCAACATTCAACTGGAGGAGGACAGCTAGGTGGTGAGAAGAACAGAGGTTTTGTAGTGAGTGACAACCTGTCTTTGTGCTTATGTTACTTTGTGGAAGAATTGGTGAATAAACCATCCTTTATTTGAACGCAGGACTCTCTTTATGATCATGTTTGGGCAAAAAAACTTCAGTTATATTGAGTAAGTGTGCCCTTAAAAAACACAAAAATACACATATAATGTATTTCTCTTTCTTCCAATTTAGTAATGCAAATAGTGAAAGAGCAAATTGCATGGCTGTAAATCAATACATATAGTTTTGTTCAAGAGGTTCACCCATTGTTTAGACCTAAAGTCACATTGCTTGAGCATTGACAGTTATAATTTAGCAATGGCAAATCTAACTGACTGTAAACACATCAGAAATAAAATAGGAAATGAATTAATTCATGTGTAGACAAACGTCCTCCTGGAAGGCAAATGTCATGCAGGATTTTGTTCAAATTTTCAAATACCACTTGTGGCTCTCCTACAATAGGGGTCTAAGTAGTATGTTATAGGTAGAACCAAGGGTGGTATTAGGAGGGTTGGAATAAATTTGTGTACTCTTTGGCACTTTACGATGAGGGCTGCCTACCCCTGATGTTTTAAAAAATAAATTTTAAACTCATTTATATGTACATGACAAATTATGTTCAAAGAACAATATATTACCGTGTTTAACTTGAACTGCGTGTGTCAGATTGTTTGACTGTAGGTGGGAAAATTCTTTCTTTTTCATGGAGGAGGGCCTAGTGCTCAGGTGACCAATCAGAAATCTTTTTTTTTTTTCTTTATTAATTTTATTGCAATCCATACAAATCAATCAAGTTTTTACAAAAAGAAAAATTGAGTTAAGGACAGATCGATCCCCACTCCAAAATCGTTTGATATTTTCATCTTTAATATATGTATATATGCATATTGTAACGTGCGAGTCCCTGAATTGCACCGCAAAACATGAGGCTGAGTCTCAGTACTTTAGCAAAACCAGCTTTATTCAGCTATAAATGGGAACAGCACAGTTATTTTCCTATACAAAGACAGAGCAATCATGCAGGGTTGTGGCCAGGTTAATGGCCAAGTAATACTGTTCCCTGCATTTGTAATATTCCTTGCCTCAGCCATCAACAAGAGCACATATAGCGCGACAATGTTCAGCTCCGATTTGCTTTCGCGGTGAGCTGCTGCTGTGCTTGGGAGCCTGTGGTTACCCTGACAATGGATAAGCTGTCTTCCACAGACACGGTGATCGCCCTTTGGGATGGTCTTCGCAGTGTTGTCCCATTGGGGGGGAGTCCCAAAAGAGTTTAGAAACCTTACAATATATAAACCTATATGAAACCTATGTGGGCTCTACAAGAAAATGCTGTCTGGGTTTGAATAGTACCCAGATCAGAGAGGATTTTGCACTTCATTTTAATGAAAGTCCACAAAATTATAAATTATCAGAATTTTTTTCTGCTCTAGGTGTAGCACCATCAAGTTGTATCAGAGCAGATATTGTTATGGCTAGATGCCATACCCTAGAATGCAAAATATTAGGTGTTTTCTCAAATATTATCAAAAATGACAATTTTGTTAATTATAGAAATTGGCAGAACAGTTCATTTAATTTGGCAACAGCATTGTGGTACAGTGGTTCTTGCTTCACCTTGGTGGATTTAGTATTCTCAATTCAAATAACACGAGTGGTTGCTATCTGATTGGGTTTCACTCAAGGTACTTCACTTTTTCTCCCACTCTTCTAAAGATGTGCTGGTTTGGTTAATGTGCTAGTATAAATTGTCCCAGTGTATGTATCTGGATGTGTGTGTGAGTATGTGAGTTCACCCTGCAAAAGACTAGAGACCAGTCCAGGATAGGTTCCTGCTCAAGAATCAACAATCAAGAATTCTGACGAATTCTGAGTCTGAGAGAAAATTGGCTTTATCCTTTGTTGGCAGAACTAACATCAGAAGAAAATCTCACCTGAAGTTAAGAGGAAATTGGATAACTTTCACTCTCCTCTGTTAAAAAAATGTAATATGGTAAAATCTGAACAAAAAATGTAACATGGTTGTATCTTTGGCTTCCTCCAACCTTAACAGATGCATAGGTTCTCAGAAACATGTGTTTAGAAATGCTACTGCAAAAGTAATGTACTGCACATAAATTATCCATAATTATTCTAACTGGGGAGTTAATTCATTTTTTAAAGACACAATACAAACTGAAAATACTGTAAAATTATCCGTAATATACTTTATCCTTTATTTGAGAAATTAACGAAAACGATTGTCTGGAAAGTATGAGGGCTGCTATTTATATTCCAACGGGTAGTGTTTCACTTACTTACTCATTTTATCTTTGCCCATTATACCTTATGGTGTTGGTGTATTGAGCCAATGATTATATTCTTTCAAATCTTTTGCCAGGATCTTCAATTGTTGAATGGTCACCCCTCTCTTTCTTGCTGTTTCTTAGATGATATCTTCCCACACCCATCTAGGTCTTCCCCTCAGTCTTTTTCCTTCACCATTTCACATTTCAAACACCATTTTGGGATACTTATGATTACTCTGAAATACTCATAAACTCTTTGCTGTTTGTTTTCCAGCTATCTGTAAACAAATTTGCCATTCATCTTTTAGTTTTTCCCTTGTTATTTTCATTACTTTACCTTTCCCTGCATTTATTATCATGCCTTTTGCTTCAAGGTTGTTCATCCATGTTATTAATTTCCTTTGAAACTGTTGGTCACTTCTTGCAATTAGTGTTACATCATCTGCATATACCAGATCTTGGGTCTATATCAGATTCAATTTATAGTATAGTAATCTTAGTATTTCATTTGGAATTTCTTTCTTGCCCATATTGATTATATAATCCATATACTGTATATCTCAGATAGTAAAGAACTGATACTCTTTTTCATGTTCTGTTGTTCTGATGTTTGCCCATTTAATCTTACCTTTCCTAAGCATTTTCCATGAATACTTTGAATTACCTTTTTAATTTTTCTGATGCTTACTTTACATCTAAATCTTACAATATATATATCTTTGTGGTACTGAATCATATAGTAGATTTAAATCAGGTAATGTTTCAATATGGAATAAGTCATTATGAACTGGATAGATAAAATCTTACACTGTGCCATTTTTCACTTTTGTGTGGGAATTAGCGGTTAGTTTATTTGTCTGCCCGTTGACAAAATACAAGTGTTATTAGAGCACAACTAGCTGAAAGTGTTTACAAATCCTTTCATTCAAAACTGAAGTAGGTGAGAGAATCTCATTGAGGGGCTGACACCCTTTTTGCCCCCTGTGTCATCAGTTACATCATTTTGTAACATTTATTACTAAGATATGAAAAAGTTTCTGTTTTAACAATATGTTTACACAGATTAATGTAGAAAAGGAACAAATATGAAATGCATGTGTTCCAAATAACAATCTATTATTTTCACTCTAAAACTCCAGCAGTTCACTACCAGATAATCAAACAAGGCATGAGCTGGGAGAACTTTGTGAATGGTCTTCAACGGTCGGGGATGGAATAGCAGGCTGCTTGCTGCTTGTCTAAATTGGCACATTTATAGGACAAAAGAAGCTGACGGAGAGGTGCGAACGGATTTAAGGTGGGCTGGATTCACGGGTTTTCTCGTAGGCTCTGGTAATTCTAGTGTTAGAGGGCTGCTACATTTTCATCATTTTTGTCACTACAACATTCATATGGCAAAGAGCATAATATGTTCCTGAAATATCAAGCTTCTAAAGAGAAAGAATAAAGCCATGAAAGAAAAGGTGGATAATGTGATACAGCTTGCTGTTGGCTACAGTGAATAAAAAGGACAAAGACACAGGCTGATCTGTCATAAATTGTAGTTGTGAATGCAACCTGATCAGCACACTCCATATCTGTCTGTGGTCAAGCTACTACTTGATATCATGGCCATGTCTGGGCAAAGTTATTTTTCCAATGAGAATTTTTCTTTGTATACAGTCAATAAAACAAAACAGTCAGGGCACAAAAGAATATATGCAAACATTCTTAAATGTAGGGAAGCTGCTATTTAAGACGGGGATTGATATCATAGAAATGAATTAAAGAATCACAGCAAGTCTTAATGGTTCTCTGTATAAAATGATGATAGAAATAGAAAGCTTAGGTAATGTTACAGAAATCCACCTTAATAAAAAGATAAGTGTGTATGTCTGTCTGTGTGTCTGTACAGTTGTCATGTCTCTGTCATTCCAATAGATGGCACATCACAAACAGTTTCAGCAACAAAATACTTTGCACTTTTCATTCCTATACATGGTGTGAATCATAAAACATTAAGATTGTTTTTACAAATACCATCCCAAATGGCATATAACAGAAACATTGCATTACCTGGTGTGCTGTAAACATTAACACTGAGGTCTACTGTATATTGATTACTTAGATGGGCAGCACAGCTAGTTTGACAATAAAACTGAGAGTGAAATACATACATTTAAAAGTGAAATGCCTTTGTTTGGGGCTTATCTTGACGATGTGAAATATATGTTAACTTCCCATATTTAACATTTGGAATATATGATAAATATTACCAATGAAAGAGTACTTTGGTATAGTTAAGAATACATTGGAATAACTTAACAGGAATGGAAGATATGTCAATAATATACTGTAAGAGTTTACTGATTCGGAAATGTTGAAGCTGAATGCAGACATTGAAAGACCATATTGCTTACCTCTTAAAGGTTCTAAATTTGATAAATTTCAAGAAAAGAAAAAATGATACTTCACACTAGTGAGAAGGGAAGGTTCTTTTTTTCACATACAGCATATATCTTTTTAAAGCTCTCTGTGGCAACAGCTGAATGAGGATGCATGCAATCCTATTAAACAATGACTGCATGCTGCAGTATAAGATAAATCCAGAAAAGATAAGGGTTATAGTTGAAGGTCATACCCACATTTATAAGTCACCTGAACATACAATAAAAAACATGAAAACCTCATTTCTGTTTAAAATCCTGAATATAATCCAACTAGAGAATACAACAGAGAATGTGAATGAACACGCTGAAGTGGTCACAACTTAAAATGTAAGAAATGTAAGAAACAACACTGCTAAAGCCCTTGAAGCTTTGAAGAACATTAATGATCAACATAAGTGGTATTCTTCAAATATGTCATATACTGAAAGTGCCTGCAATCAATTTCAACTATTTCATCTATTTTAATTATCTATGTGACTGCTATGTATTAATTTACTGTTCATTAATGCACTTGTTTAGCATCATTTGATTTAACACAAGTAATTCTATCACTATCATTTGTAATTTAAAATTAATAGAAGATACAATTTGAATGTTTATGAATGATGTATATTTTAGTGTAATTTTAAGTAATAATCAAAAGGCAATGTTAATAAGTGTAATGTATTTTAGTTTAACTCCAAGCAATAAGCCATTTGATAGTGCTGTTGTTTTTTATTTTACTAGTTTCCTTTATTGTTTGTTCTATCTTAATTCTGTTGTTTGACAGTCACAAGATGTCTGTTTATAAATTAGTAGTATGAATTATTATTTTCAACAATTTATTAGTCACTGTTGTTAGAAGGGGACTATGTTTTTGGGCTTGCTGTGCTTCTTGACATGAGACATTATAATGTCTGAGATTATGTTGTTGGTGGTGATTGTGTTGGGAATTGTGAGAGGGCAAGATGTAGATACACCTTGTATCAAGGTAGCAGGGCCTAGCAGTATGGAATATAGGATTTTGCTAAAAATTAAAGAGGTGTTCTTTTTCTTTTTCTAACATTAGAAAGATTTAGATGAGAACAAGCCATTCAGCTCAACTAAGCTTACTAGTCCTTCCCACTTAAATCCCCCAAAATAACATCAGGTCCAGTTTTGGAGGTCCATAAAGTCTACTGTCTGTCACACTACTTGGAAACTTTTTCATGTGGTTCTTTGTGAAGGAAAACCTGCTAATATTTCTGCAAAATTTACCCTTAACATGTTTCCAACAGTATTCCATGTTCTTGTTGAACTCATTTTAAAGTAACATTCTCAATCCACTGTATTAATTTCTTTCATAATTTTAAACTGAAAAGGCTCAGCTGTTTTTATCTTTCCTTATAGCTCATCCTCTACAGTCCTGGAATGAGCCTAGTCTCCCTTCTCTGGACCTTTTCTAGCACTGATATGTCCTTTTTGTAGCCTGGAGATCAAAACTCCACACAGTACTCCAGATGAGGCCTCACCAGTGCATTATAAAGCTTGAGCATAACCTCCTGGGACTTGTACTCCACAAATCGTGCTATATGACCTAACATTCCAGTAGCCTTCTTAACCCTAGAATCTCCCAGCCCACCATAAATTCCTTTGTACCGCTCCATCAGTGTGTTTTGTTTTGTAAATTCATCGATCAGCACAAGCAGCCTGCTATCCCATCCCCCCTACCAACAGAGCTGAGTCCGTCACAAATTCTCAGAGCTCAGGTCTCTTTATCTGGGAATTAGGTGCCTGGAGTTGTAGAGGGTAAATAATATATGTTCATTTGGAATGCATACTGTATATATCATGTGTTCCATGTCTACAATGATCTGTGTAAATGTAGGATGAAATGCGAGGCAGGAATTGTTGAATACATAACTAAAAAAGAAACTTTTTCATATTTTAGTAATAATTGACAAAATGCAGACGTGAAGCGTATAATGTGTGAAGGCTGAAGTCCAAATATCAAACAAACACTTTCACAAAAGGTACAAATATAACAAAACAAGTGCACATTTATTCAAGAATATAACCTTAGAAAAATAAATCGGGTTAGGGTATAATGCTGACAAGACCGCTTGGGTGGTGTAGTGGTAAGAACTGCTGACTTGTAATCAAGAGGTTCCCGGTTTGATTCCAAGCTTGTCTCTTTTGAGTAGTGAGCTGCTCTTATTGTTACTATTATAGAATAAAAGCATACATTTGATTTGAGTCTGTAACAGCTGGTGTAAATTTATGGTACATGTAAATGTTTTTTTTTTTTTAATTCATTTTTATTCTCAGTCATGTTCATGCTCCCCCATATCTGATACTGATAGTTTTCAAATAAAGATGTGCTATAACCAAGGTGAACTCAGATGAGGATGAGGGTTCTACATCGGAGAAAGAGAACAGAAGCCCTCCTCGCAAGAAACGTCCACTCACACATAAGAACAATACAGCTGCACAGGCATAAAGGCGAAAGATGCCACAGTTTGGATGCAGCAAGCGTTCCACGTCATCCTGCCAGTCAGTCTGCCCCACACCTGTTCTTCAAAGGAAAAGCAGGGCGTACAGAGTTCACCAGGGTATTGTGCAAAGTCCTGTTTATGATTATGTTTTGTGATGGTCTTATATATGGAAAAACATTTATATGTTACTTATATAAAAGCCAGATGGAATGTTATTTACCTATATACTTTGATTTATTTACTTATCTTCCTACAGTGTCAAGTCACAAGTAGACTACACAGCTTCCTGTGTTTGATCGACACAAGCATTCTGACAAAGTGCATGTTTACTGAAGTGACATCTTCCTATATAATACACTGCCGTGGTTGTCTGTTTGTCTGTCCAGGATTTTAGATCACCTGTAGCTCACAAACCGTTTGAACTGTTGACCTGAAGTTTGGTACACATATACTACGTGAAGTCTACTATCCGCTTTCGGCTTGATGATTGACCTACAAGGTTATTACTTTTTTTATTTTTATTTTATTTTATTGTAGAATCAACTCTTGGCAGCGGCCAGCAGGGCAGCCATGCGGTGCATCTGTAAAGGCACCGTTCTCATTCACTGCCACCTTCGCCATCACTTCCCCTACCTCTTCATATCTTAAATCATTCTTGAGGCAGATTGAAGACTTAAGTGCCAGCTTAAATGAAAAATTAAGGAAAACATAGTAAGTAATTGCAACACAAACACTGACTTAATCAGTTTCAATGCAAAAAGATGCTGTAGAAGAGAAGAAGCGGGCCACTAGAGTGGAGAAATGAAGGGCTGCTCAGGAAGCAGCAAGCGCATCAACCTCTGAGCAAACAAATGCTAAACCTGCAGAGAAAAAGTATGAAAACTATGAATGCTCAAGTCAAATCTATTCACTGCACGTTATCGTGCAGTGCGCTGTTACTGGTGAAGTATAATAAAAATAAAAATAAATCAGATTCCTCTCCAGATCCAAGTAACAAAGCAAGCACTTGTTATATTATTTATCAAATCCCACATTGACAAGAAAAAAAAATCTAAAAAAAAAAAAAAATTGTAAAAACCCAAAGTCATTGAAAAAAAAAAAGTATAGGAAATTTTGAAAACGATCTAAACTTTTTTTGACTGACCATACACTGTGGATTTCTCCAGCTTCACAGTGCCTGATGTGACATTCCCAGAGGCTTTGGGATGATCCCACTGGAGATGGTGCTGCAAATATTGAAGAGATGAATTCCACTTTTATACTTTTATTCTTGTATGAAAGTAATTCAAGAACAACAGAAATAACAAACAAAAGAAAAAATATACTTAAACCACAGGACGATCCCTGGCTGAAACATAACACAGATTTTCATATGCATATCAATGCAGGTACTCTCAGTACTGCCTCATCAAAAAAGCTCTCTGCAGATGTATTAAAAGAGATTCAAAATGATATAGACAGGTACACCAGCAGTACTAAAATCACAAGCAAGACTAATAAACTATATTGCAAACTATGGTGGCATGTGCACAATGCAAGACACACATTCGCTCTAAGTTTTACAAATTAGGGTGTGTGTGGCACGGTGGATGTGGGGGTTGTGGTTGGTTGTCACTGCTGGCTAGGATGAAACTCAATACTCATGACCAGAGCTGCCTGGCATTTTTCTCTCCAGTGTACAGTCTCTGGCAAACAATATAGATGAACTATGGAGTGTAAGGAGACAAGTTGGACAGCAGTCAATTAGCAGTGAAGATAGAAGCACCATTGTAGAGGAGGGGATGACCAAGGTTGTACCAGGCCAGGCTATAATGTCAGCGGATGGAAAAACACCAACCAGTGCAACCAGTTAGGGTGCCATTGAAGAAGGACTATAAATGTATTGGGTGAGCAAGGGATTAAAGGTTTACTTCCTATGTTAGTATAATGGGCCATGTTTTTTCTAGATTGTCAGTAGTTTATTCCCCATCTATTGTATTTTTAGTTTTGACATGTACGTCTTTCCACAATAGCTCTTGTTTTGTGCCTCTCCCATTAATCAATGTTTGCTCCTATTAAATAATGTTTGCTGTTAACCTGTATAAAACTCATATATCATACATACTTTTCCTCATCTTGGTGGTTAAAGACTTTAATTCCTTTAGAGTTTCATTGTATGCCTTGGTGTTTTTATTGATTACAACCTTTCTTGACCAGATGATCAGTTTTTTCGAATGCCCTATTTTATGCAGAACCAGGTTTCCCATATTAACTTAGTATGTTTGCTTGGCTTTGGGGAATTTTAAATTCTACACAAATATCTTCATTCTGTGATTTTTGTTAGACAATTTGGACATCATTGGAAGAACTTCTCAGTGATCAGTGTATTTTAAATGAAACTCTTTTCCTGCATACTGGTACTCTTCAGTCCACCAGCTATGTACACACAATTTACATATGAATATACAAATATATTTATGGATATACGTAAATATATTTATACATTTTCAGAGCCTGCTTATTTTGATAAAGTATAATCATAGGCCAACCTGGCTGCTTCAGGCATTAGTTATTAATCAACTATGGATGGGATCCAGTCCATTGCAGGGAATATTTACAAACGGCCAATTTCAAATCACCAATTAAGTTAAACTACATGCGTTTGGAATGTTTTTAATGTGGGTGAAAACTCAATTATTAAAGCAGTGCCTACATGGACACCCATAGAAAGAACATGAAATGTCCAAGCTGGGATTCTAATCATGAACTTAAAAGTTTTGAAGCAGCATTGTTAACCATACCACTCTTCCACTATATGAATTCTTTAAAAAGCAAAGGGGGTAAATATTTATGGACCATGTTTCTTTCTGCTCATTTATAATTCATTTTGAAGAGTCTGTAGAAGGAAGATTTCACCAAAACATTGTTTTATTGCATTTTGTAGACACCTTTGCTCAAGAAAACATATGGACCAAATAACTTATAGGATATAGATGGAATTGTTTATATACTGTGTTTTTAATTTTAAGCACAAGTGACTTGCTTCAGGTCTCAGAGGGATTATTAGGTAAGGAATGTACTACCAGCCTTATAAGTTGTAGTTTTAAGTCTAGTATCCAAGTCACATGGCTGCATTGCATATATTGAAGGAAATGTTCATTACATTAAGCTTTTGAGCATTCATCAGTTGAATAAATAACAATTAAAGAAACATGATGTACTGATTCAAAGAGAAAATTGGGAATGTTAGTAAGTGGACCAGTAGAGAAGATGAAAACAGAAGCCATGTTAAGTTTGATAACTGGAAATCAAGTCTTTCATCAAGACAAAGTACGGATGAAAAATAAAACTAAGAAAAAGTCTTTAAACGAGAAATAATCTATACAACAATCTATATTTATAAAATACTAAGAGTTGTGTCTATTTGCCATGTGATTACTCATGAACCACTGGAGCTAGAACTTTGATTTTGGTCTTAATCGAAAGCTTAAAATGTGATATGTGCTGGTGAAGCAAAAAATGTAGTTGGCAGCAACCTCCACAAGGTTATGAGGGTTCATGCATCTTTCCTGAAGCAAATTGCATTAGGTAGAAGGTGACATGCGTTAACACTAGAATTACCAAAGCCTACGAAAAAACTCGTAGATCCGTCCCGCCTTAAATCACTTTGCACCTCTCCTTCAGCGTCTTTTGTCCTGTAAATGTGTCGATAAGCAGCAAGCAGCCTACTATCACATCCTCCCACCGCAGCACAGGTTTCTCGTCTCAAGTCTGTTTACCTGTGTGTCAGTTGCTTAGAGTTGTATAGAGTGAGAAGTCAAGCAAAATGACACCTTTTATAAATACTATATCGTTATTTGGAACACATGAATTTCATATGTGTTCCGTGTCTACAACAATCTATGTAAACACATCGTGAAAACAGAAACGTTTTTCATGTTTTAGTAATAATTGACAAAATGTAGACATGAAGTGTATAATGTGTGAAGCCTGAAGTCCAAATATCAAATAAACACTTTCACAAAAGGTACAAATATAACAGAACAAGTGTGCTTCTATTCAAGACTATAACTGCAGAAAAAGAACCCACGTTACGGTGCGATATTGACACGCATTTGCTACGAAAGCTTCGGTGCCGCAACTGTATCAACTGTTGACTGGTAATCAAAACTTCACGGGTTCAACCCCGGACGAATCCGTTTTGAGAAGTGAGCTGCTCTTATTCTTACTATCTCAGAATAAAAACATACATTTGATTTCAGTCTGTAACAGCCGGTGTAAATTTATGATACTTGTAAAGGTTAGCTTTGGTTTTTTTATTCAGTTTTATTCTCTTAGTCACGTTCACGAAAAAACATCTGACACTGCTGTTTTCACATAAAGACGCACTATAACAGAGGGGAACTCAGATCATGACGATGGTTCTACATCAGAGTAAGAATGCACGTCGTACTTTTGCCATCACTGTACTTTGTATATGTACACGGGAAGCTCTGAAGTCTACTTGTGACTTTACGCTGTAGGAAGTAAGTAAATAAATAAAGGCAAACAAGTAAATAACATTCGATCTGGCTCTTATATACAAAGTACAGCGACGGCAGCTTCCACCTTCAGCTCACTATATACAACTCTAAGCAACTGGTTTAAGGTGGGACGGATCTACGTGTTTTTTTATAGGCTCTGGTAATTCTAGTGTTAAAAAAAAAGAGCAGTGACATCTGCTGATCATGAAGCAAATTGCAGTAGCTGATTACATGGTAGGAAGTATAATTATAACATCCATGGCACCAACTCTAAGTGTCAAGCACATGCGGCACTGCAACCTGCTGGTACCCACAAAGTACTGGGGTTAGAACCTTGGTCTTTGGGAGGACCGGAGGGTTGCTAGTCTATGATAATATGGAAGTGGTCATGCTGGTACTTTATACGATTATGTCAGCCCCGCTCAGCCCTTGGCAAATCTGGGAAAAAGTGTAATGGAAAAGAAACACAAATGCCACAAAATGGTGGTGGCCATGACAGAAACAAAATGCACAATGATAAAAATCTGAATCTATCACAGGATGTCATTAATAACAAAGTAAGAATTGAATTGCCAAAATTGAATTTCATAGGTATCAGAATCCTAGAACAGGTGCAAAAATAGTGCAAACATTTCAGGCACATAAAGAATTAAAGAATGATACCAATCATAACATATAAATTGCAATGAAGTAAAATGTAAACAGCTGAAAGTGAATACTTTTTATAGCTACAGCATCAGAAAATCCTTCTTTGATAAGCTGAGAAGCACTTTAGAATCTAACATGGTCAATAGGGCCCTGCTAGATTAACTAACCTAATGTGGAAAATCTTTGCCTTTAATGGAACCTAATATAGGATGCTTTTTTTGCCTTTGTCAAGGATCATGAAATTTCTGTGTTGAGGAGACATTCCAAATTTAGCAGCTGCATCATTTTACTAGCCATGGTAGAACTTTTGATGAACAGTGACCCATAATGAAATACTGATGCCCTTTAATTCAAAACCTGGAAAGCACACCTGACAAGTTAGATATAACGTTGTTGTAAACAGTAAATATATATACTAAAGGCTATTTCCTGTTTGGAAAGAGTGCTAGTGACTGTGGTAATGCAACTTGTTGAGCCTTTCACATAAAAAGGAAAAATGTCACAGCTGGCAATTTTTTCACATTACTTTCCCTGGTCAACAAGCTAATTCCCAAAAATACAATCCTTCTCAGTACTATAAACCAAATGAGATGAGAGTTGTTACCCTCCATAAGAGCCAATTTACTATTTGCATTGATTTTGGTCATCTGCAGCGTATGTTTCAGTTTCCTGTTATGAAAAACAGATTGCTGCAGGAGGCAAATGGTCTGAATGCTACTATGCAGGCCCAATTTTTCTGATTTAAGGTCTGCAATAACTAATGTCAAATCAGAGTATTCCACATTGTAACTAAAAACGTATTTTATAAAGTCCAACATCTTTCAATGTGTTCAGGAGATTGTCTAACATAAAGAAACTGCATTGCTGAAAAAAAGCAGGTTGATTAGGGGTCTGTTCAGGAAAGCAGGATTAATGTGAAATCTGGTTAAATTTTGTATTCACAGAAATCTCTCTAATTCCATTCCAAAACACCTGGATGTAGCCAAACCTGCATTTCTGGAACAGATTAAACCAGAATAACATGATCCATGAAGCCAAAAATGTGGATAATTCACTAATCCTATTTTTTGGAGTGGAATCAGGATTTTCCTGTTCCAGAAAGAAATATTTGGCAAAATCTAGCTCAGTTGCTGGGGCAAACAATGCTATGAAACTAACCTGCAAAAAGCAGGTTTAATGTGATAACACTTTGAGGTTGCAATAATTAAGATACAGAGCATCCATTCATAAGATCTTAGTCCGCAAATGTCCTGTCAGAAATACTGATGCTAGCTGAACAATATAAGAAGCAGAAAAATCTGATAAATGTTTAAAATATAATGCCCTTCCTGAATGAACAACTGATATCAAATTCTGGCCAGAAAAACTTATACAGACTGTGATCAGGCATTCTGGCATGTTCAGAGAAGAGTCTGAATGAATGTCACTGTTTTACAGCTGACTATAATATATATATGAGCAATTTTCTAAAACATATGTTTAGTTTCACACATTGTGGCTTCGAGCTTTTGTCAATGCATATCATGAACATTTCACACACTTGTTTTTTTTTTTTTGGTATTTTGTAGTATGCTTCATAACACTGATGATGTCACACATAGAATATTAATCAATATTTTTAATCAGTGCATGATATACTTTTACAATTTAATACAAGTATACCCTTATATGAAGTTATAACAATAAATTATTAAACATAAGGATAACAACTGAATGTAACTTAACTAAAAGTTGCTTTAAGCTTAGGCACGTGCGGCTTTTCCCTCATCTTAGAGGAGCCAACAAGATATTTGCTACAGCTATTTACAAAGCCAATATTCAGATTAATGTCAGTCTCAAAAGGAGTCAGAAAATACTGGTGGCACTAGTTGATTGGATGAAGCTCTGGATATGAGTCAGATTCCGCAATGTATTAGATAAGGTAATGTAACAGAAAAGCATAAAGGCAGATGAATTGTTTTATTGAGTGCTCACTCCATGGACTAAGACATTTCTGCATACCTGTGTACAAATAAAGAATTTTTATGCATTTTCATTTGGTCTCCATGAATGACTACTTTGAAAACAGAGGAAAGTTTTCCGACTACAATATTGGTAAAACAATCGAGAAAGTGTGCCTAAACTTTGAAGTGGCAGCTGCTCACACACATGCACAGGCTGTCTTCCCAGGGACAGAAATAAATAACCACCATCAAAGAGGAAATCCACAGAGTTGCAGGTAGTGCAATCAAATTTAAAACAAACATGGCATTTCTGAGCAATAATAACTGACAATAGACTGGTAGAACAAGCTGGCCACCTTCTGTCTTTCTATGGAGCTCATCACCTTTTAAAGAAATGCCTCTGAAGACTCTCCTCTTCATGCAATGTTTATATCCAATATGCTTATTAATACATTTTTTATTTGGGGTCCTGTATAGAAATAAGACAACAATATTACTTCTGCATTGCATTATAGTTAATTTGGCTGATGACTTTACAAATGAATCACAAATATGTATATTAAATACTCGGTAGAAATATCAATGTGTCCTCTTATCCATTCCTGAAATAATAAGAGATGCTAGACACATAATTACTGGACAAATGTTAAGGCCAGATATCCAAGGTCTCACAGTAAGCTGCATGGTAAGTTACCAGTCAAAGAATGGGCACTGTGAGTCTGCTGTTGCAGATGTGTACATGATAGTAATGAATCTTTAGTTTCTTTTGGCATGTAATTACCTGATAATGCAGGGTTCAGTGCAGGCAGGATAATGTTCAACATCTCTCACAGTAACTACTTGAGCATCTCTTTTTAGTTATCATTGATATTACAGAAATAGAATATAATGCTTATTTTTGGCATACAACGTTTCAAGTAATGTAGTATTGCCAGGGGTCCATTTTGCACAATGCAAAAATTTACCACACAAAGTTTACATAGTTTTCAATGATTAACTGTTTTTTTTTAAACACATTTACTCTATCAATTATATTCCTCCACACCATCTCCCTTTCCTTGGCAACTGTTGCTGTATTGCTTCTCTTTTGGGGAATATGCGGATAATTTTCATGCACTGCTGCCAGCACGTGAAGGTTGTTCCCTCTGTTTCTCAGACTTGCAGTCTTTGGTTGATTGGCTTTTTAATGCTCTGCTCGCAAGGATGCTTAGTTCATTAGGGCTTTTATGTAACATTTGCCATGAACTCACATGAATCCGGATGAAACTATTCGGGATTATGTGAACCGATTGAAATCTGATGTTTTGGGACCGGCTAACCCTCTGGTGCAAAATTGTGCTATAGCAAACTGGAATTTGTTCTGAGATCCAAGATCTAATCTCATTTTATGGAACAGAATCCCAGACAATAAAGGCTGCTGGAAAAATGTAAAAATTTTATGATAGGAATAAGTTTATTGTATTAATTATTTTTATTTCTCTTTTGCTTATATTTTTAAATTGTTATTCTGATTATGTATTCTTGCCAAATTTTGTGCATTTGTTTTTCAAGGACACAGGCATTTTTACATTTTTTTGCAAGAGTCTTCATTTTGGTTTATTAGGATTAAATATTGCTACTGTTATTTTGTGTATTGAGCAACTATAATGCTGCATAATTGCTAGGCATGTTGTGCATGTGCCATGAGACCCAAGACATCATGGTGGGCATGAAATATAACAGGGGTTCTCAATTATGGTCCTTGAAGGCCACTGCAGGATCCAACCAGTTTTATAATTAGAAGCCAGGCATAGCAGATAATGAAATGGTATTTAAGATTATAGATTGTTGGTGCTTTCATTCATTCAAGACAAATCTTTATCACATTGTAGATTTTTTGTTTTCCAAGAACATTATTCATAATTTTTGTGATCTAGAACTGATTTTACCTCTTTCACCTTCCAGTTCCGGATTTATTTCAAAACGTTTCATTAACACAGGTTTAAATGGAAAAATGCTACCTGGAGACCCAATGGTTCGCTTGTTATTTGCACCTCATTTTTAACTGATGGCTAGATAAGAACACAGACAACAATTAAAACCTGAATGCAGCTGTTTAAAGCAAAAATAAGCAATTAAGGATTCTGAATCATAACAAGTGAATTAACTAAAACTAAGCCCAAAAAATATTACTTATTTTTAAATAGAGTGAGAGACAGAGATGTTAGGAGCACGTGCTGATACAGTGCATTATCGCACCCACCTCATGACAATCCAACTCAGGATCCCAGATTAGGACTCGAGTGCCAGCCATGCAATGGGTGACACCTCAGCACCACACTAGTTCATGCGTTCTAATTAAAAACATTTCTTAAAGTGAAAACCTGCTGCCGTCTGGATATAATGTAAAAAATGGCAGCTTGCATTAAAAAGTGTCAGAACTTTAAGCAACTAAAAGAAAGAATGAACTTGTCATAGGCTAGCACTCAATTAGTCGATCAATTATGGACGATTGTACTTCTTTGAAGTACTAGGGGGCTCTGCCCCTTGCTCGCTTTGCTCGCCAACCCTCGGGCGGGTACTACGCGCTAGCCACTTCGCGGATCTGCTGCACGTGTATGGGGAAGTGGATGTACAATTTAAACAGATTGTTATTTTCATGGGAATTGTTACATATACATAACAGAACTAACTATTTTACATTACAGCGAGTAATTAACCAGTAAAAAATAGTAAAATGTAATAAATTGAAAGAAAATGATGTTTCATGTTGCGTTAGAGGTATTCATTGAATTATACGTTTTTGTTCTCTTTGGCTTTAAAATTAACATGCAAATAATTTTTAAACTTACACTTTTACTGTAAAACTTCAGTAAAATCAATTATTTTAATTAACTTTTCGTCAGTATCACATTGAATTTTGATTCGGTGTTTGGACTTACATCGTGACAACGAAATATATAACTGCCCATGAGTGAATATCGTTTCTTTCTCTGTAAAAAATAAACTGTCTTTTTCCAATGTTTGCCCATGTGATTTAATTGTCATAACAAAAGCTATTCTAACAGGAAACTGTAAGTGTTTTAATACAAATGGCATATCAAGTTCTGTTTTTGTGTCTAATATCCGTGGAAGATGTACTACATTACCTTTATTGTTGCCTGTTAAAATTTTACATGTCAGAATTGTTCAACAGCATAGTCTATTGATATGCATTTAGCCATATCACTGATCGCCAATTTTTGCGTTAATTCATTTGACTTCATCGTTTCTAGGTGCTAGGATTGCCCTTGTACTCATTTCTTCTGTTGATAACCCTTTGGGATATAATTTTTCAATAAGAGTTGGACATAATAAGTCTTCTTTTATTGGGAACTTAAAGTGAGGGAAACGTAAAAATTTATAAGAGCTGAGAGTGCAATAACTGTGTCTGACAAAAGCATTCACATGAATGAGAGGTAAAAGGATTGTGGGCGTGGTTGAAAAATGGTTGAGAGGAGGATGGGACTTGAAAAAATCTCTTGGCAATAGTCTCATCTCAAGATTTTCTTTTATAATAGAGAGATTTGAACCACTTAGCATAATAACCAGACACCCAAAATGGCAGCGCTTCTTAGAGTAATCAAAAAAAATAATGGCGCACATGAAAAACAACACACAGAATGGTGACAGACATTACAAAACAACAACAACAACATTTATTTATATAGCACATATTCATACAAACAGTAGCTCAAAGTGCTTTACATAATAAAGAATAGAAAAATAAACACAACATGAAAACAAAATAAATCAGCATTAATTAACATCGAATAAGAGTAAGGTCCAATGGCCAGGGGGGACAGAAAAAACAAAATAAAAACTCCAGACGGCTGGAGAAAAAAAAATAAAATCTGTAGGGATT